>CM023485.1:111884074-112295937 GCA_013339685.2 Hyalomma asiaticum | reverse complement strand
CTGCCGGTTTCGGAGATACGTAGTAATTAACCTTAATGGTGCTCCACGAATGCCGTACTTTTCAAGCTTTTTCAGCAATATGTCGTGGTTCACAAGATCGAAAGCTTTGGCTAGGTCCATGAAGATACCCATGGTTAATAACTTTCTTTCTAAATTTATTTTCGTTTTTTCCACGACGTTAATTAGTGCTGTCTCAGTAGACTTTCCTTTTAGATATCCGTACTGTTCTTTAGCATAAATTTTGTGGGCTGTGAAATACTTGTCTAGTCGGGTTAGTGTCACCTTCTCAAAAACCCGAGAAAACTGGGACAATACGGCTATTGGTCTGTAATTTGACATATTTAACTTATCTCCTTTTTTAAATACTGGCACAACCTTGAAAATTTTTAATATCGTCGGAAATGATCCGGAAGTGAACGTTTCATTAATGATATGTGATAGCGGTTCACAAATTATAGTTGTTGTTGTTATATGGGGTTTAACGTCCCAAAACCAGCTCTGATTATGAGAGACGCCGTAGTGGAGGGCTCCTGAAATTTTAACCACCTGGGGTCCTTTAACGTGCACTGACATCGCACAGCACACGGGCCTCAACATTTCGCCTCCATCGAAATGCAGCCGCCGCAGCCGGGTTCGATCCCCCGACCCTCGGATCAGCGGCCGAGTACCATAGCCCCTAGACCACCGTGGCGGAGCACAAATTATAGGCGAACAATGTTTTAGCAGTGATACTGGCACCAAGTCTAGGCCCATTGAATAAGTGTTCTTTAAGGTTAGAATTACGTTTCTTACTTCATGTGGATCGGTGGGCCTTAGAAAGAGAGAACTCGAAGGGTTGCTTATTGTTGTCGTGTCTTGTGATTTATGTGGATCATTTACAACTAAATTGTTGGTCAATGTTGTGGAGTAACTATTGAAGCTTTCAGCAATGATAGAAGGGTCACTCACTACTGTGCCATTCACCAGGATTCCACATATGTTGTTTGTGCTGGACGTATTTAGGACGGTATTTATCACTTTCCATGTAGAATTTGAGTCACCATGAGCTTGTGTAATTTTAGCGTGAAAGTACTTTCGCTTTGAAATCATGATTAGACTTTCAAGTTTTTTCTTATATGTCCTGTACCCATTTTCTAAACTGACATTGTGTGGTTTCCGCTTTAATTTTCTGTACATGTTATCCTTCTGATTTATTGACTTCAAAATGCCAGTTGTTACGAGGGGCGTTCATTAAAGATTTCCCCTGACCCACTTCCTGTGCACGGAGAGCAACGAAACTTTGCAGATTTATTAGTCCTTCTCTACATAGGTGCCACCCAGGGACACACACTTCTCCCATCTTTTTATGCAACTGTAAACACCTCACTTGTAGAAGTCGACAGGTTGCTCCAAAAGCCATGTCGTGACTTCAGAAGTCGGAGTCTCATCATCTGGAAAATACTTGCCCTTCAAATATGACTTCACTGTTCAAAAGAGATGGAAATCCAATTGTGCGAAGTCGGGTTAATAAGGGAATGCGGTAGAATTTCAAAGCCGCAGCAGCGTGGTTCCATCTGGACAACACGTGAGTTGTGAACTGCGGCATCGTCTTGCAGAAGGCGGACACCTTTGGTGAGCTTGCCACGAATCTCTTTTTTTGATGGACTCTCGCAATTTCAGTAATTGTGGCACCCTTTGCTAGCAAATCCATCAAGACTACTCCGTGCTGGTCCCAAAAAACTGTGAGCATGACCTTCGCCACCGCGGGCTGGGCACGTGCCTTCTCTGGAGGTGGCGAGCTCCAAGTGCTTCCACTGTATCGACTGGACTTTAGTCTGCAGATCATAGGGGTGGACCCAGCTTTCATCCCGTGTAATCAGTCTGTTGAAAAAAATTCACAGCATATCCACGGGGTGAATGATGATGAGTGGGCGAAGCTCCGGAGTGAACCACCGATAAACCGTTAATCTTCCGTGTAATTCGCCCAGTCGATCATCATGTAAAGACGTCAGAAACACTCTATTCGAACGTTGGGATCTGGCGTATAAGGGGACGCTAGCACAAACGCGTTACAAACATGCAGTACACTCTAGTAAGGGGGGAGAGGCCACAGCGTCTTACGCAGCCCCTTACACAGGCCGGAACGCGCACCGCGTTTTCCGACGCCATCACATGACTGCTGAAAGAGTATAAGGCGGAGAGGCCACAGCGTCTTACACCAGCTTCTTACACGCGCCGTAACGCGCTAGCACAAACCCATCATCATCGTTAGAAACGGACAGTCTTTCGCTCTCTCTCCCTCTCTCTCTTTCTGTTTCACACAAGACAGCAGATGGAAGCGTGAGAGAGCTCGCGCGCCACCTGACGTTCCTGAAGGCAACTCGGAGGTAAACAATGGCTGCTAATGGGAATGAGAGACAGAAGAAGTCGGCTTTTAGCTAACAGTTACACTTCTACTTCTACTAACGTTTCCTACTGGAACATGCCAATGGCTGCTAATGGGGAATGAGAGACAGAAGAATTCGGCTTTTAGTTAACGCGCACACTGCGAATTTTTATTGTTCAACAACGCACAGGAGAAATCTCCCACCGGCACCACCTTGGAGGTCAAAGCGTAAGACTGGTTACGCACTACGACTACGACGAGGGACGAACGGGTGCCACTTTAAGGAGCTTCGCCCCTAAAAGTCTTCGTGGTTTCCAGGGCACATGGCCAAGAGAGCCTGGGAGCACTCGGCACGTTCCTGCTTTTGGAAAGGTGTGAACAGCCGGAGAACCCAGAGAGCGGATACGTTACGCATATGAAGATGGTCTTGAATAATTTTTTCCACGGACCCCACACTAATCTTGACATTTTGGGCGAGGTCTTGAACGGTTACGTGGCGATTTTCCAAAATGGAAGCCTCAACTTGCTGGATGGTGTGCTCATCGTTAGCGGAGTGGGGTTACCCTGCAATCAGAGCCTTTTCTGCCGAAGTCCGACCGCATTTGAATTAGCGATGCCAGTTCTTCACTACATCATATGATGGGGAATCCTCGCCGTAAACATATTTTATCTCATCGAACGTCTCCCTTGAAATACAGCCTTTCAAGTATAGGAACTTGACGACTGCACTCTGTTCCAATGCATTCTTTACCACACCTCACACCACTTCAGCACCGGTAATAGAAAGACCGTTATTATTTCAGAGTTGCGCATTGGCACGTGACCTATAGTGACATATGTCATTACACATGCGCTGTTTCAGCACCCTGCAACAAGTAGAAGTGAGTCAGGGGAAATCTTTATTGAACGCCCCTCGTAACCACGTTTTTCGCTTTGTTTCTTTTTGATACCACAGGAAACACGTTCACCTTGTTTTTTACAGCTGTTAAATATCTCCATGAACTGTTCGCATTTTTGTCAATAGTATCTGCTGAATACACAGAGTGCCAATTTTCCTTCATTAGGGCATTAAAAATGATGTCATGATTGTATGTTATTTGCTTCTGTGGAATACGTGGCTGATTACTAGATGCCATGTTTGCGAAGACAGGCAGATGGTCAGCAATGTCAGATGCCAGTGCTCCACTAGAGAACTTCTTGTCAGATATGTTTGTGATTATGTGATCTAATGTGCTCTGTCTTGAGTTAGTAATGCGTGTTGGCGATTTGATTAACTGTTGCAACCCGTAACTTGTTAGCAAGTCTGTGTAGTCATAAATATCTATTCCATTAACGTCAATGTTGATGTCGCCAATAAAATGATTTGATGGTTCTTGTTGTTCTTATTAAGCCACGCATCTAATTCAGCCAGAAACTTGTTTTTATTGTTTTGCGGAGACCTGTAAACCACACCTACTAATATGTATTTATTTTTATGCGGTACTACGCCTTTGGCTGTTTTATCCAGAAGTACTTCGATAACAAGCGTTTCGCACCATGTAGATTTCAAAGCTATGTCTGCTCTAACTCTGTATATCACGTCGTTTCTTACGTAAAGAGCTACACCGCCGTGCGAAGTTTCGCTACCTTTGGTGCCTGATAAGCTTCGTCTACAAGCGAGCTCAAGGTGATAGCCGGGGAGTGGGTAAGCTTGGCACGCGTTTTCAGACAACCAGGTTTCTGACAAAGCGATGGAGTGAAACGTGTGACGTAGTGTAGCACAAAGATCAACGAATTCATCAATGTTTCTGTAGGCTCGTTATGTTCAGACTGTAGTAATGATAAAGCGGATGAACTAGATAAATAGTTACTAAATGCTCGCGGTTCTAGAAGCTTGAACGCCATCTTGGCGATTTTTGTTTTTTGGTCTGCTCCTGCAGCTTCGTCTTATGTGATGACGTATAGGTCATCTAGTGATGTGATCTTGTGAACTGGACTGGTTCTTGTTTTTCTGGATTTATGATACATTGGTCCGTCCACAGGAACTTCCATTGCTTGCTTTTCTTCAACTTGAGCGCTTCAGAAAAGAGTGTCTTGTTTTGTGGACTTCGGTGGTCATTAAAGAACACCTGGCTCGAATCTTTGCTTTTGCCAAGGTCTTTCGCGGTTAGTCGAGCTTTCTTAGCTCTTTTCCGGAAATAAATCTTTTTGTCTCTCGAGACAAACCGAACAATAATATTATTTGCTCTCGGGTTACTGGTAGTGGGCTCTCTGTGAACGGTGTCGATGTCTGCCAGGTCAATAGGGCGTTCTACTTTTGCGCCTATGTCCACTACCAGTTGTGCAAGGTTTTTGTCTGTACCGTTTGGTATGCCACGTATCTTAAGGTTGTTCAGGCGTGAATATTGTTCCAAATGCGCGATTCCTTTTGCGAGGTAAGCATTCGACTTTTTCAATTCCTCGTTTTCCTTCTTCAGAGCATTGCTCTCAGCGATAACTGCGTTTCGTTCTGCTTTATTGCTGTAATACTCCGTGCTTAAGAACGTGAGGCTTTTTTGTATTTCCTGAATTTCCTTTTTCTGAGATAGTTCTTCTTGCTCGCTGAGAGCAAGTGCTCTGCGAAGCTCATCCGTTAAATCTTTAAAGTACACTTTTAGGGATTTGATTTCTTTTTCGAGCTCCACATTTGTCGGCATAGTGAATACCATCAGAGCGATCCGCAGTAGCCCCTTTTTGATCCAGTAACAATATAACAAAATGAGCAGTGCGTACCTGAAATGTGACAAAGACGTTTGAGCCTTTGCTGCCGTTTCGGCTAGGGCTAGGCAGTCGGGATCGCTCAAATGGTGACGGTGTCGCTGTGTGCTGTCTTTAAATAGGCGCCGGAATCAACACGTGACGTTCCTGGAATCTTGATACCCAGCAGGGCAGCAGATCATGAAGCAGGGATGGGCAGCAGGTGGGTTCAGCCACGAACAATGCTTGTCAGCCTCGTTGTGACGGTTGCAGCCTGCGGTGAATTTGGGAAGCGGTGAACGACAATCTGGAATGTGACACAAGCAAAGTTGTTGGCTTTCCCGTTTATGTCATTTATAGACAATAACTTACTGCGCCTATAGAACCATTTTTAATTTGTCTCTCAGTTTATTCGCTCAAGCTTATTAAATACGAATAAATAGACCAGGCCTGTGCGGACCAGGCCAGTGTAAGCTGGAGGCGCGAACTTCTTAGAGGCCATTGTAAACGCTTGCGGATCTCGCCAAGTGATCGGGCAGTCGGGTATATTGTAGAGCGTACGTGGCCTGTCGCGTGACGCTTGGCACGATCTGACAAAACTGCTTCGTGAGGCAGCGCTTCGTAATAATGATGACGGAGACACACAAACACACAAACACGCGCACTTTGGCTTCTTACAGGGCCTGCGTCGCCGAACCACTCGCTCCCTTTCCCTTCGCCTGCGTCGAATGGGCTAAGCAGGGCGGGGAAGATACGACGTGGCAGAACTTGGGGTGTCAAATTGAAATTGGCAACTGGTAGGCAGGTGCAGCTGGCCACAACAGAGATACTGTATGATGTAGTGTGATGCCTTTGTCGAGTAAGACGTCTGTTACTCGCGTGAAAAGGTAGTGCCCATCAGGTACTGGAGAGGACGACATCAGTTCCACGTAACTATGTGTTTGAGGCGGAAAGCGAACGTAGGCGGTGGCAGCGAGACGACTGGGGCATAGGTTCACAGGGTCCACTAGATGCAGATTGAGACGTACTGGCCGAACAGTCTATTAGAGCTGAGTGGGCGGAGAGGGAGTCGAGACCAAGGATGTCGTCGTGCGGGCATTGGGATAGAACAGTGAAGAGGAAAACGGCATGGCGATTGGCGATGCTAACACGGGCAGTACACATTCCAGTAACAACAGCGGTTCCATCATCGGCGACACATACAGCCTTAGCGGTTGCTGGCATCAGAATTTTTCATAGTCGTCGACGAAATTGAGCGCTCATGATCGATATGTGCGCTCCAGTGTCGCTGAGTGCGGTAACATGGGCGCAGTCAACGTGTACGTCAAGTAGGTTTTTTTGGTCGAAATCGTCAACAGAGGATTTTGCGCCACGTCCAACAATGCAGTGCCATTGTACAGACGAGGCGAGTCGGTTTCCTTTGTCGTTTGGATATGCCAAGCTTCGAGGGAAAGTCGTGTCCGGTGCTTGCTTTCTTGGCGAGGACTGCGGTTTCTCAAAGGTTGATCTGATGGTGTCACCTTTGGGGCGCTCCGATAAGGGATTTTGTTCTCGAAGCCTCCTTTTGTGGTATTTGACTTCGCCGATATAGCTTGCATCGCAGTCAACGTAGGGGTCTTGTACACAAGAGCCCTACGCTCAGTGATAGAGTCGCTCTATGATAACGTTCCAAATTGACACAGCGTAAACTGCAAGCTCGAATCCCCCGAAGTGCGCTGAGTTCAATCGTTAGTTTATTGTGGTTTGCGAGCAAATCATGATAGAGAAGAACCCAATAAATGAAATATATGTCTCATTTGAATTCTCGCAGGAATTGCAAGAAGTCATGGGCCTTTCCTCAACTGTGTTCTGGCTAGGTCATTTTTTTTCCGCCTGGATAGTCTCAACAGTTGAGGCTACTCTTGCATTTCTTCTTACCACTGCATACACGGAAAGCTACAAACCGCGGAAAAAGTACATCAGCGAAGAGTACATTCGGGTCTACCAGGACATCCCCGAGAGTTATCGATATCTTGAAAATGCCGATGGATCTCTTGTAGCAGCTGCGTTTGCTACTTTCGTGACTTGCTATACGCTGATGGCGCTTCTGATTACCTGCGCTTTCCCGCTTGGTGAGTTGAAGTTTTTCGCATATTACAATTTTAAAAATACTTATCGGAAGCATGATACACACATAGTGAGCTTTAATTAGAAAAACCCTGTCACATAAACACAACAAAGTACAAAACGCACGCACTGAATATTTTTCGCAATATCACATTCCATCTGCGTAAGCGAAATCCAGGTTGCCTCAAATGACGTGCTTTCGGCAAAAAAGTACTATCTCGTACATATTAATAATCTTTCATTCTTCTGCTCACTGGCATGCTCACCTTGCAAGTCACATGTTTTGCATTGTATGTGTCGCCAATGTAGTCGATTATGGCGGTGTCATTCACACCATATTTATTCGTTAAGGAGCATCTAAAGCAATACTTTGCCTGTCCCTATTCTCCTGAGCAGAAATCTAAGACCGCCTATTCTCGTCCTCATGGTTACTGCAGTAAATTTACATGGAAAGAGCAGCAAACAATACAGATGTCATGTTAAGTCTCGCTTTGAGTTATAACTAAACAATTTGACAAATCCCCCTTGCAGTGGGAATCAAGGAAATGCGAAGCACGAATCAGGAACGTAAAATGGATTTGCATTCTTGTCTCGCTCTACCGAGTTTGGTACATATGAAGTTAACGAAACGGCCGCAAGAGCACCATGACTGTGCAATGTAAACCATACCGCTCATACACGCATATCATGATTCTAACGTTATGACCTGCCATTTACGTTCGTCATGCAGTCGTGTTGTACCACAGGAATTTTGGTATACATCGCATTAACGATACGAGTGGCATGTAGACCATGCCGCTCATGACATCCATGTCACAATTTTCATGTTATGACCTGTCATATATGATCGTTATGCAGTCATGTTGTGCCAAACCAATTTTCTTATACATCACATTAACGAAACGGCAGTATAGCGCCAGGACCATCACATGTAAATCATGCCGGTCATGACATATAAGACCAAAATCATGTCACGATGTTGATGTCATGACCTGTCATTTATGATATTCATGCAGTCGTGTTGTGCGATAGCAATTTTTGTATATATTTCATTCATATATTTCATATATTTCATTAACTAAACGGCCGCACGAGCACCAAGACTGTGGCATGTGAACCATGCTGTTCATGACACGCGTGTCATGATCCTAATGTTATGACTTGTCTTTTACGTTCGTCATGCTGTCTTGGTGTGCCATACAAATTTTGGTACACATCCCATTAACGAAACACGTGGCATGTAAATATTGCCACCCATTACATGCATGTCATGCATTTCATGTTATGACCTGTCATTTATGTTCATCATGCTTTCATGTTGTGGCACACAATTTTTCGTATACATCCCATTAAGGAAACGACCAGAAGAGCACCAAGACCGTCGCATGTAAATGATGTCACTCATGCCATGCATATTATGAGTTTCGTGTTATGACCTGTCATTTATGATTGTCATACAGTCATGTTGTGCCATGCTAATTTTCGTATACGTCCCATTAACGAAACGCATGGCATGTAAATCATGTCGCTCATGATATGCATGTCACGATTTCCATGATATGATCTGTCAGTTATGTTCGTTATGAAGTCATGTTATGGCATACCAATTTTCAGATACAACCCATTAACGAAACAGCCAGGAGAGCACCAAGACCGTCGCCTGTAAATCATGACACTCATGACATGCATGTCATGATTTTCGTGTTATGACCTGCCATTTATGTTTATCATGTAGTCAAGTTGTCGCATACCAGTTTTCGCATGCATGCCTTTAGCGAAGCGGCCAGGAGAGCACTATGACCGTGGCATGTAAATCATGTCACTCATGACATGCATACCATGATTTTCATGTAATGGCCCGCCATTTATGTTTGTCAGGCAATCTTGTTGTGCCATACAGGTTTTCGCATACATCCCATTAGCGAAACGGCCAGGAGAGCACTAAGACCGCGGCATGTAAATCGTGTCACTCATGACATGCATACCATGATTTTCATATTAGGACCTGTCATTTATGTTCGTCATGTAGTCATGTTATGGCATGCCAATTTTCCTAAACATCCCATTAGCAAAATGGCCAGGAGAGCACAAAATCGTAGGCGGCAAGATAGATAGATAGATAGATAGATAGATAGATAGATAGATAGATAGATAGATAGATAGATAGATAGATAGATAGATAGATAGATACGCTCAAACTCGCCGAAGTTCGCTAAGAAATGCTTCGCATTTAAAAGAATTGAGATCCCAAATATTCTGGGAAGCGGTGTCATGTGGAGCGAGAAGGGTGCTTATGGTTTATTGTGTGTCATTCAGCGAAGTGTTTCGAGTAGCATAAACGTCTTTGTGCAAAGTGCTTGAGTATGGGAGTATGCTCCACAGGGGCTAACCAGGAAACTCTACAGTGCTGTTGCTACTACACTGCAGCTCACGTTATGCGACGTCACATTGGCACTCGCGTTAGTGCAGCAGCACAGACATTTGTTTTAGCAAAGAGAAAAGCAGGCTACGATGCGCTGATGTGCACACGATGAGCTTTCTTTCTTGATGTATTCCGAAAGAATTGAGCGAAGGCTTGCCCAAGGCTATCGGAACATCTGTATCATTTAATAAATGGTTGTGACAGCGCTCAACACATATAAACATGATTCGCATTACGCAAGAGCCATCATACCATTGCTAGTGAATTAGCCTTGTTTGCTATATTTGCCACGTGACAAGAGCCGCCGTAGCCTAGTAGTGGCCTGCTTGCTTGGCACCTCGATGGCCCAGGTTCAATACCTGCCTACCACTTCGCTAGCGAGGTTGGCTTCGGGTATTCGTGTCTATCGGTATCTACACTTCAATTTTATCATAGGTCAAATGATATGTCCTTGTCATTTGCGAATGCATTTTAACGATGCTTTAAACGTGTATTTTAGTTGCTTGGATAAAATTTTAGTTGCTTGGATAAAACGCGCAGTTTATGCTTGGACAAGAATACATGAAAGCGTCCAACACTGCACCGGCTCGGGGAACAAATGCATTGGAGGATGTGTGTGACGTACGCGCGCATTTAAAAGCGCATTGGCTAGCAGACGACGCAAGGAGTATCATGAGTTAAAGGGGCCGCCGCACGGGCCACACGGCAAAAAGAAATCAGCAAAGTGGCGCGGAAAAGCACGCGCCTAGACAAGTCGACGCACATTACTGGTGGACAGCGGGCTCGTGACGCGTGACCCGAGCAGCGACCGAACTTGGAAAAGGTTGAGCTGGCATTCTCCGGCCGACGAAAGTTGTCCTGCCAGCTACGGACTCGTGTCGTGGATACGAGGGCGCCGGTCTTCGGGGTGGCCGTCGACCACGGCTTACGGTTGAGCGGAAACTTCGGAGTCGCAGCGGCCGAACTGCAGGAGCCCCCGGTATACCCGCAGCACTCCGCCTTCGCCGGCAGAACGGGACGACCAGTAGAACAATCGCAGCAGAGTGCCAAGTCACTTTGAGACCGGGTATCATTTCAAAGGAGAGGCCGAGGCTGTGGCTAGGCCTAGCAGGGAGCCGGTGATTGCCACGTCCTCTGGGAAGCAAGGCGGCGGACACTGACGCACTCTGCGTGAGCTGCGGCTGCCACAACTGTTTGTTGACGACGACTACGTGGACGCGACAACGCCGAGAGGGCTGTGTTTGCGACACCGCAACGAGTCCTATGTAAGAACGTCGAATTTGAGCTTGAGCCATTTGAGCAGCTGCCGCGGACGCATAGAGTTAATATACTGACTCTAGAGGCAAAGCTGGGCCGCGGAGGGGGGGTCCCTCGTGCGCGCCGCCCTGTTGCAATTGTGTCAATGTGGCCAGCCACATTGACTACTGAAAGTGCTAAAAACAAGTGTAGGTCGTCATATGCCGATGCCTTAAAAAACGAATAATCTTGCGAAGATTGAGTGTGAATATTAAGCATACTAAGAACGCTTCCTAAAAATGTAATTAATATATTTCACGACTGCACGCATTCGCTCAATAAAGCGTGGTTTCGGACCTCTTTATTTCTGTTTTCGGATTCTCCCTCATTTTCGGTGTCTGATATGACATATGTGATCACGCGGTGACATCGGTTGACTCGATAGCGCATTCGTGCTGTTACGTTGTTGCTGTTACGACCGCCTCCTCTCTTTGTGACCGTAACGGTGTAGCGACGGACGTGTTGACGCGGTGTTGTTCGAGGGGACCGGCTTGGCAGCCGTGCTGTTCGATCGTGCCTCAGCCCGCCTCAGCCGCAATGTACAGGCAAAGAAACTCAAACTGGTAGGTTCTGCGTCGAAAGAACTCTCTGCACCCGAAAGAATAAACCATGCTTAACACGTAGTACCTACGGTTATATCGGTGTTCTCTGCACGCATGTCGAACATCGCGCACGGACCGCTCGGACACGGCGATAATCGACAAGATCGCACTGACAACGCCGGGTGCACCGCGTTCACTGACAATGCCGCGTGCAGTCTCTCGGTTTCTTTCTGAGACGGAGATTCCCAGCTCCACGGACGGCCACCGTTCCACATTCTAAGGTTCCATCGCGGGGAATAACGAAACGCCTTGATTTACTAGCTCTTATCGTGAACAGGATAGCTGCTGCCATCTGTCGACGCTGATTTCTTTCCGCGTAGCTTTCGAGATTGGCGCGCCTATGCGCTATTTCGGAGGCTATGTGTTTACATACTTTGTTGCCAGATTAATACCGGCTACTATCCCTAAGGATAGCGTGAGTGTTGCAAGATGGCATCGATCACGGGGGACCCCCCCTCCCATACGCGGGCCCTATGGGGAGCTTTGCCTCTAGAGTCAGTATATTAACTCTATGCGCGGACGTAAACGCGAGGCCCAGTGTTGACGGACTCCCGTTGGGACTGCGCCCAACGCGGAGGAACTGTCGTAGTTTTACAAATTTCGCTATTCAGATTGTTCACCTAACCTTTATTTCTGTGCGGATTGATGCTTTTCCACGTTTTTCATATTATGATGTTCACATGTATAAAGTAACGTTTTTGTTTTTGTCAAAGCCACCAGCGCCACTCTCTCAATCCATCGGAGCAAGAGCTCCCGAGATCTCCCCTCTCACACTAATGACAAGGAGCTATCCACACTTGGGACAAGGAGCTATCCACACTCGCCGCTGGTGCCGACTGTGTTAGATATCGAGGCCAATATAGTTTCTTCGCTTCCAACGTCAGGCAAACGAGTGGTGCCCAAATAGGCGGCCAGTTCTTCTAGTGCCGCGAACCATGTGGCAGTATCCAGTGATCGTGTGTGACGGTGACGTTCCGCGCGCTCAGGATTGTCTACGTGTGAACACCGCGAAGTTGCGTAGGGTTGCTTCTTTGAGTGGCACATTGTGAAAGTGCGCATAACGCCCTAGCAAGTTATGCCTGATGACGGCCCCAACACGGATGTATCGCAAAGACAGTAAACAGAATCATCTGCCATGCTCCCCCCAAGTCCAACATCGGCGTGTTTGTCAAGCACGACACCGAACGGCTGGAGCGCAACCAAGCTGGATATACCGAAACATGGAGGGCCGCTAAAATTCACTTTTGCTCGCCGAATTGACCGGACAAAACCCGCGGTACAGTGGTGCGCGTGCAGTAAGTGATGAGATAAAGAGATGCTTTCTATACACACAGGAAACTGCTGAACGCAAAAAGGAAGGCACGTGCATTTGTGTGTTTGTGCCGTATGTTAGGCCCGTGCATGTCGCCAGTAAAGGGGCCCAAAGCACGCGCCACATGGCGAAAGCAATAGATGGCGTTGCGAACCAACGGAGAGGCGCCAGAATGCTACGCTGTCGACACGTCAATGTTCGTGGTTGGTGTACGGCTGGCTCGTCGGACACGAACCGAGCTACCATCGGAAAATGGTCAAAGCTGAGCTGGCAATTCTCTGGGTGGCGACAGCCAAAGAAGGACACATCGGCAGCGCCGCTCTGTCAACCGGACCAGCGGGTGTTCGGTTCGGGAGCCCGTGACGCTGGCCCTCCTTGGCGCGGCCGTGGACCTCGGAAGACCGGGCGAGGCTGCTCGGAGGTTCTGCAGCTAACAGTCGCGGACACACCGGCCCCGGGAATGGGGTTGGATTTCAAAGGTCGGCCAGCAGCAATTCACCGCTACGACACATCACCACTTACGAGCAGGGGACTGAACTCGTACCTAGGCCTAGGCCTAACCTTCGAACGATGTGACACGTCAGCAGTTAACACCGAGCGACGGCTATGGAAGCAGGCAGCCTCTTCCAGCCGACGTAAAGGTAGACAGGAAGTATTTGGAGGCGTCCAACAATATTCTAGACCGGCATTGGACGTTGCGGTGACAGGGAGAGCACACACCCCAGTAAGAATGCTCCATGTGTTGATCACATTGGCAATGAACAAGCAAGGGTGGCTAGACGTTGGAGAGCTGCGAGGTGCGTCAGCTTGAGAATTTAGCAAGTCTTCTCACTTAAGAAAGTTCAGTTTTGAATGCTAGGTCATTTTCTGCATTAGTTTTCTGTTTCTATGTATCTTGTCGATTTTCGGTTCGCTGTGTTGTGGCTAAAATTGGTTTTCCGTGCCAACAACGCCATCATGGTCAGACGTGTCTCTCTCCTCTCACGTTCTGCTTAAGCTCCGGAAATCCGCATCTTCCTTCTGCATCTGTTTCCTTGCTTTCTTGTTATCGATCTGCGAATTGACTATACAGTCTGCTCTGTCCGTTGTCCCTCCTTTCATGTTGTCACCCTGAGGTTACACTATACACGCGAATTTTTCTGTAGTCCCTGACCTCCATAAGTTTGCACGGTGTCCCCTTCTATTGCAGAACTGGCAAACTATTTGGGGATGTGTACGAGCAGCCCCCCTCGACAGTCCACAGCCCTGTGCCCACTTCGGCTAGACAGGAAACATGTGATCGGTTGTTGTGACATGTTCAGTGCTACCTTCGGCCTACCCTATGCCTCACCTGGTTTTCACAACCTCATTCGCCTTCCCGAAGAGTCTAAGCCCTTGTGCTTCCAAACATTTATCTCCATACTCTGCCACATGATTAAGTGAGGCTTGTCTTCGTTGCTTACTAAAAGCACTTTTACTAGAACAATTTAGGAATTGCTCAACAACCATACAGTCATGGACAACTTCGTATGTTCTTTCCACATTTGCCATCTACATCCATCTGTCAAAATCATTAGACAAATGCCACCTCAAGCGGTTTGCTGTCGCTCCATACTCGGGCTTGCACCCAAAAAACCACTCCCGGAATCCTTCTGCCGTCAACCTAAATCTTTGCAACAGTGTCTTCTTGATCTTGTCAGAATTCATGGAGTAATTGGCGGGCATTCGAACAAAAACGCTTAAGGCTTCTCCAACTAGACAGAGAGTAAGTGCTGCTGCCCACTGTCTTCTGTCCCAACATGCACCTCTAGCAATCCGCTCATGTCTATGTAAGTATGCGTCCAAGTCGTTGTTGTTTGGTGGGGTTTTACGTCCCAAAACCAGTTCTGATTATGAGAGACGCCGTAGTGGAGGGCTCCGGAAATTTCGATCGTCCAAGTCGTCACCCTTTTCATCAGTAGGAGCATTAACTTTCTCGGAGATACGCGAGCGCTTTCGGGTGACTGCAATCCAGAGGATGTTGATGTCATACTCCGTGTGTCCAGTGGCACACCATTTGGTTGCTGTAGTTTTGGTTGCACTAGTCATTTGACTAGCGCGAGTTTGACTAGCGCCATTTGGTTGCGTTAGTCAAACTCGCGCTCCTATTTATATTTCTCATAGTTGCGTTCCCTTTCCCTCATTACTATTCGCTTATCTTGTTCTACCTGTACATTATCAAACAAATTCAAAGTTTCCTCTTTGCTCATTCCCAGATCCTTTGCTACCGCCGCCAAACGCTCCCGATCCACCTCTGCACTCTCCAAGTATCAGTAACTGGGCAGGGAAGGAAATCCTGGCACAGGCTCGCCAGTTATTGTCACCGCTCTTGGGAGAGTAACCGGAGCGTGGGAGGAGAGAGATGTGACCACGACGGTGGTGTTGGCACGGCAAACCAATTTTATCCAAAACACGACAAACCAAAAATCGACAAAATATATGCATGAACAAAAAACTAATGCAGAAAATGGCCTACTGATCAAAACCGAACTTCCTAAGTGACATGACTTGCTAAATTCTCATGTTGGTGTAGCTCTCCATCGTCTAGCCACCCTTGCTTCATCTATGCCAATGCGATCAACACAAGGAGCATTCTTATTGGGGTCTGTACTGTCCCTGTCACCGCAGCGTCCGGTGCCGGTCTACAATCTTGTTGGACGCCTCCAAATACTTCCTTTCTACCTTTACGTCAGCTGGAAGAGGCTGCCTGCTTCCATAGCCGTCGCCCGGTGTTAACTGCTGACGTGTCACATCGTTCAAAGGTTCGGCCTAGGCCTAGGTTCGAGCTCAGTCCCCTGCTCGAAGTGGTGACGTGTCGTACCGGTGAATTGCTGCTGGCCGACCTTTGAAAGGGGAATGGGGCTGGTGTGTCCGGGACTGTTAGCTGCAGAACCTCCGAGCAGCCTCGCCCGGTTTTCCGAGGTCCACGGCCGCGCCAAGGAGGGCCAGCGTCACGGGCTCCCGGACCGAACACCTGCTGGTCCTGAAGACAAAGCGGAGCTGTCGATGCGTCTTTCTTCGACCGTCGCCACCGAGACAACTGCCAGCTCAGCGTTGACCAATTTCCAATGGGAGCTCGGGTCGTGCGCGACGAGCCAGCCGTATGCCAACCACTTACATTAACGTGTCAACGACGACTACATTCTGGCGCCTCTTTGTTATTTCGCATGCCATCTCTTGTTTTCGCATGTGGAGCGTGCTTTAGACGCCTTTACTCATGACAGTGTGAACAACGACTCCGCACTAAAAGGTACATGACACATGAGGTACTGCACTGTGTCTCTTAGCATGTTTTCTCTTGTGGGCTAGAGCTACCAGTTTTCTTTTCCATTTGCGGGTGCTAATCCGAAAGCTGCTCCTCGTGGTGCGATCATCTTCAAATGTAACTTTACGCCACTCATCGCTTGTTCTTCGGCATTTCGTAATACCGTGATGACGTAGAACATATCCTGCTTTCGGCACCCCGATCGCCAAATCGCGGCGCGAGCTATTACAATAAGCTTACTTCTCCTAAATTCTTGACCGATCATACTTGTTCCTTCGTTTCTGTCTATTTAATGTTTTTTATCCTAGCAAAACGGGTAAAAACGCCCTTAACGCTGTTTATGTGGAATTCCTACCGCGATATAAAGGGCCGAGTACAAAGAAAAAATGCGGGGCTCTGTCAAATTGATGAGGTCGTCTCGGCGGCTCGCGAGTGCATCCACAGCAACCAATCCTCCGTTGACAAGGGCACAATTTGCTGCTTATATCAAAGTTGGCGTTCAGTTGATTTCTTACATGCATAATTGCACGAATGTAAATCGGCAGGGACAGCTCAGGACGGCAAACGGCGAACGGTAAGCTGCTTTGCCGGTAGTGTGGCTGTGCCTTAACACGGAAGTCTTCGAAATGCCTCGAAAACCTATTTGCATTAGACTTGCCAGGGACGCTTGTATTCGTCGCATTGCGTTATGGCAAATAAGTTTTGCAGGAAGCCGCCCAACTCATCGCCATATTCACTAGCCATCGCGCTGTCAGTTCGTACCATCCTGGTTAGCAAAAGCGAACACCCCGGTCGGGCGTTGGTACCGCGTTCGAAACCCGGACAAGGAAGAAATGGGTGGTTGATATTTTTCTCTTCATCGAAAATGCGTTGCGTACCGTTTCGATATCTTGAGAGAATCGAACAAGAATTTGGAAACTTCGTGTACCAGCTGAGTCAGCATCATGGGAGGGCAAAGAAGGCTTGCGAGATGCTAGGCCATCACAAATGAGCATTCGTAGAAGCGCTGTGGCAGAGAAGTTGGGTGTCCAATATTGAAGAAAAACTGCAAGGAAATCCGCAAGAACCACACATGGCTATGGCATAGCTGTGTAGGTGCTATTTAGCTGCTGTTTCTTGCGCGATCAAACCAGCATTTTTAGATGCGAAGCAGCTCTTTGACTAGCCTGTGTAACGCTCCCGTGCGTCCGTACGGCGAGGGCGAGGGCAACACGCTGCCCTCGCCGCAGGTGTTGGAGCGGTGCCAAGTAGGTCACGCCTCAGCTGCGCGTTGACGTCACGCTCCCCTTGCAGTGCGCGCTGACGTCACTCTCTCCCTCGCCTGCCCCGTGCTCGCCACAGCTGCCGTCTTGTCTGCTCGCGCGCAACACCTGCCGCTACCGCTGCTCGCTCCGCTACCGCGACCGACAAAAAATTAACACCATCTTCCCAAAGGGAACCCTGATGGGATGCGAAGCACCCGCGTTAGCACCGTTCAACCCGTGACGCCACCAGTGCGCAACGCTGCTGCTTCGCATCCCATTAGGGTTCCCTTTGGGAAGATGGCGTTAATTTTTATGATTTTTACTGTATTTTTTAGGTCAAAGTAACATGGATAGAGAGGTGCGCTACATTTATGCTTACATGTGAACGGCCCACAGTATGTGCGCCGTTCAGGAAGGCAATTCTACTGCGGCGTGTCTCCTGTATTGACCGAGTCCAACATATTTGGTGAGTGTTAGGTGTTAGCTTTCTCCACATTGAGATTTGCTTTCAATGCATACAAAACAGTTTTACGGATAGCCTGTCAGCCTCCGCTTCTGTTTGCAGTCGCTTAGATACAAAAGACCTGCAGCTTCGAAAAAAGGAAAAACACGTCATTTAGAGTTTAAATAGCTGCAGGCGAAGTAGGTGGATATAACGTAGCTTCTAAAATAGCATGGCTATTACTAAGCACCAGCCATAGACAATAATAGCCCCCATGGCAGGTATATTTGATGATTTATGCACGCAAAACATTATAGAACCCCATCCGGGACCAGGTCACATTTGATGGGAACACGTTTTGTTCGGGTTAAGAAGTGCGAGATATACCCCACCCTATGGTTGACGATTTACATATCACACAAGTAGGCGACTACCGCCAATTCAGCTGTAGCGGTGCACAGCAATCGAATAAAGTCTGGAAATTCTAGAGGTAATCCTTCAGAAATTCCGGAGTGGCCTGTCACTTGCCATGTTTCTGCTTGCCTAGTGTAAATTCTGATGGTAAGGCTTCTCTGACAGCTTCGATGAACGTTCGTTTTCACGGTCCCGATTCAAAGAGGAATTCTTGTTTGCTATTGTGAGCGTGGACTAGTGTCACATTCTCAAGGCTCCTTGTGCGAAAGCTGGAAGCCAAGAACGTTAAAAGCTTATCTGCGAGGCAAAATGTTTCTTAACGCATGTATTGTTCCCTTAGCTATTGAAATCCGTGTTTGCACAACAGCTTTTGTTTGGACATATATATATCCAAATAAAAGCTGTTGTACGCACACGGATTTCAATGACTAACGGAACAATACATAAGAGCTTTTATTTGGACATATATATATATATATATATATATATATATATATATATATATATATATATATAAAACTACCCTTGATATTAATATAAAGGTCGTCGCAAAAAGAAAAGCTACGGTAGTCCGATATGGTGGGGTCTGCGCCGCAGAAATTGCGCAGCCACGTGGTGGACATACTGGTGAAGACAGCGACGATTGCTAAAATTCGTCGTGCAGCAACGGAAGTGCGACAGGCGACAATTGGGAAATTGTTTCTGTATGTTGGGATGTTCGTTTCTCTGTTTCTTTTTGTTGCCAGTTTGGATGGTTGGTTCCGTATGTCGTGATGTTTGTTTCCGTAAGTTCTTTAAGTTGCAGAGCTTTAGCGACTGACCCCTCTATCGTCCCGCCAAGTGTACAGTAAACGGGAGGGGAACCTTGGAGTGCGCAGTGTTAAAACGGTTATTGTGAGTGGTTTAGGGGCGGAGCAACTTGTCGCTTAAAAGGTGGTCCCTCGTCCCTGTCAGCGAAGTTGGAAGGTTGCGCTTTGCAGATAGGTTGCAGGTTGCGCCACACTAAATTTCATTTCTCTTTAAAATTATCATCAAGATTGACGAATTTAAACCGGTTAGAGGGCTAAGTAAATGTTAACATGGTACTACACTCTTAAAAAGTTCAGACACGTAATTAGGAAGTTAGGATAATGCGGAAGGCTTTCGCTGTTTGCAAGGCATTCATATTGTAATGTTGCGCATAGCAAATGTGTAAAACAGTTTAATAGCGAAGCCGGTAGTGAAATTGAAAAAAATAAACGCAGATTCATCGAAACGGCGAAGCACTGAATTGTGACAGCAAGAAATTGTAATGTTATATGAAGCGAGGCTGTGCGCCAACTCTTGCATACGATCTCGCATAACTCAACAAAACGTAAGTGTAAAAGAATACAGCTGCTCCAGGGAGAGTTTTCGCAGTCTCCTCACGTTGAGAGCTCTGCACATAGAAGTGTTTACGAGCCGCACGCTGACGGCGGCCGTTATAGCGCAGCGCGCCAGCCATGGCGACCGCGCGAATTCCACATTTGCTGCTCAACCGACCCCCGCCCCTCTCGTCCTTTCATGCTCGTTAAAGACGGCCGGGGCGTTTCCTCTCCGCTTCGGGGGAGGCGTCCCGATCGGGGTGACGTTATCGCACCTTCCCTGCGCGTGGCAGAGATGGGCCGTGCTCGTTTGATGTCTGCTTCAGCAGTGTTCGTCACCTCGACTGACGTGCTTTTACCCGCGGGGAGGGCGTTCTCAATTCGCACTTTCTACGGGGCATGATTGTGACGGGGCAGGAAAAACCCATCGAGACTATCCACAAATTGCTATCGGAATAAAAGAAGAACGACAGTTCCGTTGCCCAGCCACCGCCGTTGGCATAAATGCGCATCACCTGGCCTCCGCAGCCTCGGCGGGCCTCGGCGGCCTGGCCACCATGGAAGCTGGAAGGATGTAACGCCAAGCCCCGCATGCGCCGAAACAAAGCAGCCGCCATCCTTGAGAAAGGCCGCTGTCACCGAGACATCCAGAGCGAAAAAATGAACTCGGCAGTAGGTAGGGCAGACGTCAGTGGCCATTCAAAAACTAGCCAGCCCGACATCGGCAAGATAGTTGGGCCCAATCTCGTTTTTTGCAAGTGGCCGGGCTGTTTGGCCCGGCCACTTGCAAAACGGTTTGGAGTCGACGTCATGGTTTCCGGCTCTCCTTGTAAGGGCCAGCATCGGGCCACACGCGCGCCCCGAGCACTTGCCGACGGTGGCAGGAGCACGGCCACTGCGCTTCGGGGAATATTCGCCGCTAAATATGGTAAATTAAATTCATGTAAGCCTATATTATTTTGAGCTACTTATTGAAATAGGGAATACTTTATCCGCTCCTACTCAAATTCACACAGCGCTTGAAGCAAACGCCAGGGAATACAAAAACATTTTGCCCATTAATGCTTCATATGATGAGAACAAAAAAATAGTTAAAATGTTCTTCCAACAAGCAATTTTAATTGCGCTGTGAAAAATAAATAATAGGGCCCACTTGTGCTTGCTGCACACATCGCGGCCATAAACTTGGTAAATGCTGCTGCTGCTCTAAGAAACACGTTCAGCAGCATCGACCAGTTAAAACCAAGCGGAAACAATTATTTTTTCAACAATATATTTATTTTTGAACGACATCAATCATAACGAACGGCTTTCAATCATAGACGCCTTCTGTTGCGGCCATCCGTCCCTGTAACATGCACCAACGAGCCACGTTTTAACGACCTTGCACACGGTAGTCGACGCCTTCGGGAAGCTGCTCCTTCGGAAACTGCAACGAAAATACATGTAAACAAGAAGCGTAAACACTTGTTCAAGATACGAATACAGGCAGTTTTCTGACGAGGAAATGACAAAGGCACGACTACCCACATGATAAAGGCGCATGACAAGCACTTTTTCATGCAGGAAACACAATGAATAACAAAATAAGGAAAAAACAGCCATATAATAATAACAGAATAACAGTACTGTGGATGATGGTGCGGCTTGAGGGGGGCAAGCGCCCCCTTTGCTTTCCCGAACCGGAGGCCGTGTGTTCGAAAGACCGTGTGTTACTTCTTGGGCGGACCCCGCCGCCACAAGGTCCCGGAGTCGACGATGCCTCCAAAGATATGCATGGTATGGGAATCGTTAGCACGTGTGGCAGCGGAGTCCGGGCTCTCTTGCTCGAAAGTGTCAGTGAAGGTGAACAAAGGCAGCCGCCGAAACCAAGGAGTTCCCTCTTGCACGCACACCGTGATGAATGCTCACCGCGCTCGCCATGCCGAAGCGGATATCGAATTTCTTCCACAAGCTGGCCACGAAACGGCTGGAAAGGAGCGAGTCTCCTCTCCCACGCTCCGGGTAGTGGCGCCGACAGTCCCTTGGGCTGCGCTTTGCAGGCCTAGATGAAGTATGTTGACAATCTCGACTGTTTGCGATCATAAATTTGACACTCGTTTCAAAGTATTATTGTCTGTTGCGATTTATTAGGTTGAGATGGGACTTAGATTACGAATCAGTTATTGTACTCTGTTAGTACATTCCGTATTGCCTGTTTGTGAGTGTTGATGAAATAAGGAAGTGCGCGCAGCCATATAATAGAACCATCTCGCGTACGACAGGGCAAATTCGACGTCCAGCGGTGGACGTAGAATCGGCTGGAGGTCACAAGAATTTTTCGGACTAAGCAATGGTCTAAAATATTTGTGTGCACTCAGCGCTTGTACTTCTTTTTCGACTTATTCACGGTCTCGTTCTTGGGCATATCAGTTGTAGCTATATCCACTGAAATTAGTTAATATAAATACACCGATGTCTGTTTCCAATCTGTCGACGGCCACTTTCTCCCGCATCCTTATAAAGCTTACGGTTGGCCCATTAGCTCTCCACATCAAATGATTAAAAACATTAAGTGAAGACATCAAAACACGAGTAGTGGGAAACTTATGACTGCAGGCTGTGTAGGCATTTGAGCACTGCTGTCAGGAGTGTTTGAGTTAGCATAATTAAGCCAGAAGTGTAGAACGTGTTGATTTTACCTTGCCGAAATAGTTCGTGAGCTGGTTCATTGTTGAGAACAGCTTCACGGACCGTCATAGATTTTTATTTATGCGAACACGAATTTAACCGAGGCGAAATGGAACGTGCTTGAATCAGAATCCGAAATGAATTCGTTGATTTCTTTCTTGCGGTTCGTCAAGCTGGTATCGCCGAAATGCGCCGCCCGTTGGCCCAACAAATCTAGCTTTTATTTTTGTAAGTACATGCAGCAAAAATAAGCAAGGGCAAAGTTTACTACGCTTCATAACTTTTGAAGATTGCTGCATAAGCGGTTTTCACAATTTCCGAAACGTTTACAATTCCTTGAGAACAAAAAAAAAGAAAAATGTGGGAACAGCTATGCTACCTTCAAATTTCCGCTTAAGCTAGACCGCACAGCGCCTTTAAATATAGCACCAGACGGAAACCAGAAGGAAATCCTGAGTAGCCGATATTATTATATCAATTAAAAGAACGAAGTGGACCTGGGCCGAACATGTCATGAGGAGGAAGGATAACACATGGACAGTAAGAGCGGCGGAACGGATACCAAGAGAAGGAAAACGCGACAGAGGCAGGTAAAAGGTTAGATGGAGCAATCAAATAAAATGTTTGCAGGCATAAAGCGGAACCAACTCGCTCAGGATAGGGCGGATTGGAAATCGTTGGGAGAGGCCCTCGTCCTGCAATGGACCTAAACAGGCTGATGGTGATGATGATGAAACTTCCTGAATAGCCACAAAATAAGATTTAAGAGAAGAATGATGATGATGATGATGAAATTCATTTATTAGGAAAGGGAGGACCGAAGGTCACTGGTGGGGAGAGAGGGTAGTGGGGAGGGGGTAGGCAAACACTAAATCATGCGCGCCAGGCCGCTAGAAACTCCAAAGTGGGCTGGTGTAACGAGACGCTGAGGGTGTTCTAGGATATCCTTTTGTAGAGCATTCAGATCTGTGTGTAAAAATATATCGCTGTTTTTTCGGTGAGGGCGAAAAGCAGGGCAGTGGAGAACGAGGTGGTCGATGTTTGCTGTGCAGAAACAGTGGCAAAAGGTGCATACGCAGGGGGCAGATGTGTTGATGCCCCTCTGCTTGTCTGCGACAGTCTGCCATTTATGGATTATATCAGGGGTAGTGGCTGTGTTTCCTAACACTTTGTTTATAAATATTTCTTGGGAGCGACTGAGGGCGAGGTCCTTGAAGATTCGAGGAGGCGTGACGTCTTTGAGTCTTTCGCGATTAAGGAATCTGAGAAAGCTTCGCAGACGTGCCATGTAAAAGTGGGAGTGCGGCGTCACATTCACGTATGGGTGGTCGACGAGATCGGGAGTCCCACGCAGGAGAGGTTGGAGATGATAAGGTAGAACTCCAGCGTTTGAGGTGGCAAGACTGTGTGCCACCTCGTTACCTCCCCCTTGGATTCCCACGTGTCCCGTCATCCAGGAAACCCTAGCGTCAATACCATTCTTCCGTTTGTGTTGGAGAATCTGACGGATGCGCAGAGCCGTGATATCTTCTGTTTTAGGATTCTCAACTTCCTTCAGTGCTTCGAATGAGTCAGTGTAGATAGTTGATGGCGCCGGGTTGTCCTGTAAGGCGGTCCAAATGGCCAAAACTTCTGCATGTGTAGGGGTTGCATGGTCCAATGTGCATACGTAGTGCTGAGCTTCACCTGTCGAAGGTTTGTACCATGCCAGGGCTAGGTGTTCGCCATCATGCGCTGCGTCAGTAAATATCGCATCATTGCTGCGTTGACTGTGCTGGCGAGAAAGTCGCTGTCTGGCTGCAGAGGCCCCACTCGCTAGTGGAGCGGATGTCTTGGAGGGGCAGAGGCGAGGGAAAGCAAGGAAGTTATCTTCGTTGGCGGTGTGACATGGATGTGTGCGAATTCGTCTGGTGTCCCAAAGCAGGGTATCCCGTCCTTGTAATGTGAGGTGCAAACGATTATGCAACGATGTCTGAGCATTGCTCAGGATATCTCCGATGCGCGGCATAGGCTTTAACTTTTCCAGTTTAAGCGTGTTCGTGAATCTCGGGAGGCCTGTGATAGTCCTCATAACATGTCGGTGAAGCACCAGCAATGTCTTCTCGGCACGTCTTGATAAAGATATAACCGTGCCCCCGTAAGTAATTTTACCGATCGCAATGGATCTGATGATTGCGGTGCAGGCTGATTGTCGTGCGCCACCAAATTTAATGGATATGCGCTTTATGGTTCTCAATAGCTTGGGCCATTGCCTTTTAAGCTCAGTGGTCCAAAGATTTCCCGTATTACAGCTATGGAAAGGAATCCCTAGACTTCTAAGATATCCATGTGTGGCCTTTGTTTCATGGGTTCCCAATGTCAGTGTTATTGCCTGCTCTGGAGTGAGTGTGCTGACCCTGCCGTTGACACAGAGAAGTTAAGTTTTCTCTGGCGCTAATGTGAGTCCTAGCTTAGGAAGGGTGCCCTCGAGTGTAAGCAGAGCAGCTTGAAGTTCGCTGGCCATATCCTGAATGTTTCCACCGTAGTCCTGTGCTTCCGTCCAAATTGTTATATCGTCCGCATATATGGTATAACGAGCGCCAGTGTTCGATTCTAGTTCTTCGGCTACAGTGAGCATGGACACATTGAAGAGCAGAGGGCCCAGAATTGAGCCCTGAGGGACGCCTCCATCGAGGTAGTAGGTAGTAGATTGGGCGTCACAACTGGAGCGTAGTCGTATTGGTCTGGCTTCTAAAAATCTTGCGATCCAGTCAAGTGTTCGCTGGCTGGGATATATCCTTGCTAGATTGGAGAGGATGTGGTCCTGCCTCACGTTATCAAAAGCTTTCCGCGTGTCAACTGCGAGAATATAATCTGGAGGTCCACCTCGCGAGTTCCGATTGAGGACTCTCCGAAGCAACCAGAGGTTATTGTGTGTTCCCATGTTTGGTCTGAACCCAGCCTGGGAAGGGTGCAAGCCAGTGGTGCGATATTCAATGTAGTTTGTTATCCTGGTATGCATCATCCTTTCAATAAGTTTGGACACTGTCGGTGTGAGTGATATAGGGCGAAGGTTGCCAATATTTGTGGGATCCTTTCCTGGTTTTGGTATGGGATTGATGATTGACAGAAGGAGATGTTGCGGAACTTCTCCCGTGGACCACTGCTTGTTGATGACTTCTAGCAGAGCTGACTCTGTTTCTTCAGACAGATTGCGTAGCATTTTCCAAGTGATACCGTCATGTCCCGGAGCAGAATCAAGTCTTCCTTGTTTTAAGGCGGCGTGAAGCTCCCCAAGCATGAATGGAGCGTCGAGATCGGGGTCTGTCGACTCAATCTTCGGGGTTTCAAGGGGTGAGGGTGCTGTATTGCAGGCGTGAGGAAAGAACGATTTAATGATTTCTTCTTCATGCAGATTGGTGACATGTCGGAGCCCCAGTGTGTCGAGCGGTGGTGGTCCCTTGGTTTTTCCAAGCATTTTGCGAAGAATTCCCCATAGCTGTTTCATTCCTTTTATCTTCTCAAGTCGCTCGCAAGCGGAGGTCCATTGTACTTGACTGAGCTCCACGCCGTGTTGTCTGATAAGTCGGTAGACGTCCCTGATGCTACGAAGTGTCTTGTAATTTCTGCCATTAGACTTGTATTTCTGCGTGAGCTTATTAACTTTCTTCCATAGAGCAATCATCCGTGAATCAATACCTCCGTCGCTTTCTTCACCATGCGTTTCTTCAGTCGCAGAGCGAAGGTCGTCGCGCCAAAGTTGAGCGAATTCCTCGAAGGTTTCGAATTGAGCTTTGGTATTATTTCGAAAGTGGGTCCAGTTTACAGACCGAATAAGAGCACGCTGCTTGCGAATTTTCTTATTGGCAGTGAAAATCACGGGATAATGGTCACTGCCCCAAGTGGTGGGATGGCTTTCCCAGTGTTTTATTACTTTCGGGGAGGCAATGGTTAGGTCCGGAGTGGTGTCCGTCTGCTTAGCGTGGAGCCCTGCCCGGGTATGAGTGCCAGTAGTGTTGCAAATATGAAGTGGCAATGACTCCAGTTGATCAGACAGAAGACGTCCCCTCGAGTCGGCTATAGAATACCCCCATATGTCACGTTTGGCGTTAAAGTCACCACCTATGATGACCTGGATGCCATTGGCCTCGTGAAGTAGCTGTTGTATCCATGCGTACTCGTGCGGTGATGTGGTACCGCTACGGGGGCGGTAGTAGACTGAAGGTACGACTAGTGAGTGCTGTTTGCCTTTGCCTGGAAAAGCGAACTTGACTGCCACGATTTCCCTGTATTGATTGCTGGCTTGTGTGGTTTCCATGAGTATGGCAGTACATGAACTGTGAACTAATAATGCTGCCTGCCCTCTCGGTTGTGTTGCAACCTCTGCGCGCTTCCCGGAGGCGTGAGTGATTGTTGGGTACAGGAAAGACTGATAATTGCGTACTGAAATGGGGCCCCTAGTTTCTTTTAGGAGAATGAAGAGAGGTTTGTATTGGTCCACTTGATATTTTAGCGCGTGGAAATTTTGAGAGATGCTCCTGCAGTTCCATTGAATACACAAATTATGAGGAATTTTCATGCTTATTCTCTACTGCGATTTCGTGCACGCCGGTAGTTCCTCTTGCATTCGTCGACCATGGTTTTAAAGTGGGCAATTTCGTTTTCATTTGTTTCTTTGTGTTGGTTTATTATCTATTCCTGCTTCTCCATGGTTCGCTCAATTGCTTCCATGCGCGAATTCATTTTCTCGAGGAGCTGCATGATAGTGTCTAGCACTTGTTCCGTTTGCGCGGGTGATTTGCTTTCGTTGACGTTAGAATTTCCTTGCACAGCAGGTTGCTTTGTGCTGCATAGCTGCGTCGCCGTGTTAGGGTGCAGGGGAGCTTGTGAAGAAGTCAGAGAAGATACTTTCGGGAGAGATGGCTCAATGAACTCTTTAGGATGTTCCGGCGGCCGTGAGTCGACAGTTGCTTGATCGCGAGCTCCTTGGGAGGCCTGTATCCAATGTGCGATCTGCTCTTGCATTGCATCTAACTTTTTTTGTAGAAAGTGCTCCATTTGTTGTTGGAGCTTGCTCCAGGCACCTGCTGAGACTGCATGGGCTTGTTCGAGACGTTCTAGTCTCTCTTCAACTTTACTTAAGCCAGTTGTCGTGGTCGATGCCGCGACCTGCGTCCATGTCTTGGGGGCAGTGCTCGAGTTCTTAACAATTTTTGTTTTCTGTTCCTGATGATGCGATTCAGCGGGAGGTGATTGCTTGGGCGGCGGTACTCTAGTAGCCTTATACGCCCTAGTAGGGCAGTTTGGATCCAGAGAAATATGACCCGCTGCTTGACTGGCCACACAAAAAGGTTTCTCCTCGCACTGGCTCTGCTCCTCGTGTGAGCGACTACAGTGGCGACATACTGCTTGCGAGGGACAAAACTTGGCCATGTGGCCCAGCCCATGACATCTATAGCATGCCAAGGCCCTCGGCCAGTGCTCGTACACTGGGACAATTTCGTAATCTAAGGAGAGTCTTCTAGAAGGACGAGGCGTGTCGAACGTTATGAGAAGTATCTGTGTCTTGCCCATGATACGAAAGTCCAGAATGTTAGCAGAGTCACAACGAATGTGATTGGCAATGTATTCCTCTGTGTGCTCCGCTCGTATCTTCACGACGCCTTTGCTAGTAACTTCGGCAGGGTGAGTTGCGTCCACTATCTCAACAGGAATCCTGCGTCCCTCAACAGGCGACCCGAGTGTTAGCGTCAGTTCTGTCTGTGCTAGCAAATTGCATAAATGTTGTTTGTCCCAAATGGACAATCTAACTGCATTGGCTTTATCTATGTACTTAAAGGCAGCGTGTTCGGCTGCAACGCTACTGGGGGCAGTTTGTCCAATCAGGCGAGTAATTGCTGACTTTGGGATGTCATCTATAGACGTTTGGTTAAGCGGCCTGACGAGCACGAAAAAGTGAGGCCTACTCACCCGCTCCGATCGTAGTTCGCCCTTGAGCCTTCGCGTCGTATATCTGCGGTAGTGGACTGTGTCCCAGCCCGATGCCTCGTTGTGATCGTGCTCCATGATGTCCTCTGAAGCACCGTTAGAAGTCGTCACAGGGTGTGGCGCAGGCGTGGGGGACTCCGAATCAGTCGACGCCGCCAGCGCGTCCACTTGGGGTGCCGGGTCCGTTACAGATGTCGTTGAGCTGGAGGCCCAGCGTTCCATGATGATTTCTTCCACACGATTGGTCACCACTGATGCTGCAGAAGGTTGCGATTGCTGGGGCACGCCTGCTGATGGTGCCAGGGCGTCCACCGAGTCCATGGTTCCAGTTGGTTTAGCTACGGACGCTACCGCCACAAGCCGGCACGGCCGTACGCCAGCTAAAGTTTACGTAGGCCTAGCCCATAGATTCGGAGAAAACAACACTCGGGGATAAAAAGAAACGTTGAATTGTCCACAATGCTTACTGTCCACTGTCTCCGACGACGTTCACGATGCTGGTCACCAAAATATGATGGCCTACGATGAAGTGTTCCTCGGAAACTTTGAACAAAAAACGGAGTCCATGTGAAGCGCGTCCGAACTGGCCGCGCGCTCAGAGCGTCTCCTCAGAGAAGAAAACAAACAACACACGCCGTCCTGCCCGTATCAAGGTGCAACGGCACGAAATGTAAGAAAAAGTAATGGTCATCGTTTTTTTTTTTGGTTTCATAATCACTTACCATCAAACAAATGGAAATAATAATGTGAACAGAGTAAAATAATTGATGTTCGTTTATTGTAAGTGGTGGAACAAGAATGGCATAAACAAAAGGAGCCTGAAGACATGCGCTTAAGGAGGAAGCAAATTCACACAGACAGTCTTAACTAGAGAGTTGGTCCTTGCGATTCCTTTTAGGGGCGAAGCTCCTTAAGGCGGCACCCGTTCGTCCCTCGTCGTAGTGCGTAACCAGTCTTACGCTTTGACCTCCAAGGTGGTGCCAGTGGGAGATTTCTCCTGTGCGTTGTTGAACAATAAAAAATTCGCAGCGTGCGCGTTAACTAAAAGCCGAATTCTTCTGTCTCTCATTCCCCATTAGCAGCCATTGGCATGTTCCAGTAGGAAACGTTAGTAGAAGTAGAAGTGTAAGTGTTAGCTAAAAGCCGACTTCTTCTGTCTCTCATTCCCATTAGCAGCCATTGTTTACCTCCAAGGTAGTGCCTGGTGAGATTTCTCCTGTGCGTGATTAAACAATAAAAATTTTCTTCAAAACGCCGTTGATTGATGAAATAAACCAACGAAAGACGCCAGATGTTTTCTAAAAGCAAAACGAAAAGACGCCAGATATTTCTAAAGCAAAACGAAAAGACGCCAGCTGCTTAACGAAAGACGCCAGGTGTTTTCTAAAGCAATGGTTTTATATTCAAAACCATATCGCGATACAGGTTTGTAATTGACGATGCTCGTTGCCGTCGGTGTGTGCTCGTATGGATAAGGATGCCGAAAGGCGGGCGCGCAGGGCAGCGGCGGCGCGCGCACGCAGACAGGACCCTGAAGTGAGAGCCCGCGAGGCATCTCCTTTGAAAACCCCAACCCAACCACCATCAGAGGCACCTGCATCGACATCGTGTTTGCCAACTTTCATCTGCAACCAGTGCAAGAACCACTTAGCTTACATTTCACCGACCACAGAGCGGTCATAATGAAAGGACAACGGAAACCAGCCATAAAAGTTTGATAAAACATTTAAACAATCGTTTCACGTCAGTTTTATCGGGCGAATTAACGGAAGAAAGTTCACGGTTTAACCGATGATTACTTCCAGGAGCTTCGCCCAATCTCATCATCATTCACCTCGTGGATCTGCCGTCAATTTTTTTTTCGGTAATTAGGTCATGTCACGTGACCTCTGAGAGCCTTGGTAAATTTTTGCGTTTGCGCTGCCGTAACATCGCCGCATTACAACGAACAGGTGTTCTTACGAGGAGATCACGCGTTGGGCCGACACTTGTGGCTTCAATGCTGTTACGTGGCACCAGCGACGCTCACCTTACATTTTTCCATCACCACACATGAATGTAACTGACGCGCGCCGTAAAGGCGGTGATGCACGCTGTGACAAAAATACGTGAGAAAGAATAAACATGACGGGGAACATCCTACTTACCTAGAAAAACTTTGGAGATCCGCAAGTCGAACGGCAAGCCAAGCAAGTGCATGAAGAGCAACGTTCGATCGAGGCGATACGCTACAAATCATCGAGTATGCGACGTCAACGTCCAGGTGGTCGAAGTTGTCGCAGGCCGCACTATGGGGTGTCGTCGAGCCTTCCTCTCCTCAAGGGTTGCAGAGTTAGCGTTTTCCTCTTCACAACCACTTTGCGAGTGTGTGCGCCGCGCTTGCAGCTTCTTGCCAAGAGCCCTCAGAAGACACAACACGAGGCGCTCGCAAGACTGGAATGAAGACTTTTCCAAAAGTCGCCCGTCCCCAGCAGCTTCCGAAGGGCACGCACCCGCCCACACACACGCACGCACACACAAGGGAAAAAAAACGCCGTGCGCGAAACGACCGGAAACGACACAGAGCGAAGCCGTGTAGCATGTGAACGAGGGGCGAATATTTGTGGTTTGACACAGCGGGGTGGGGTGAATAGTGGGGCCACTACAGAAAAAAAAAAAAGAAAAAAGCACGGCTCCTTCTGCTCTCCGTGTCTCTGTGGAACCGTGCGCATTACGAGCGAGGCCGGGGATGAAGCCGACTGCTTTTGGTGTTTCGGACCCCAGTTCGAGACGGTTACTGTGCTTTGAATTAGTAGTCGCTACAGGTTTCTGGTCGTTTGAGGGGTTGGTACAGTATCATGATAATGCAAAATGCATTTGCGATAGTGTTTTTTTTACGAGCGCAAGACTTCGTCATAGTCTAAATAGTACCTGTGCACGACCACCTCGGCTCATACGAAGAATTCACCTACTGAGCAACGGCGGTCGTGTTTTGTTCTCTTCTTTAACTCGTCGGAACTTGCACCCTCCAGTAGGGAAAAACAGGACAAAGGGCGTATTTATCAGTAATGGATGAAGGTTGCTACAGATCCCCTAATGAAGGAGGCTGCCTGTTTCTAAAAGAGTTCGCGCCGAACCATTCTTGGGCTGATACACCTGGCGTATTCTTTCTTGCGTGCTTCGCACCGACATTACTTTTCTTGCCCATTAGGTATCTTCGCTGTTTCATTGTCATAATTTTAGTACCTATATATTTTATGCATGTCTGTACAGACAACTTTTAAGGCCCCTCTACAGCCCTGTCACACCTATCTATGCACTGCCAATATTTCATCGTAGACTCATTTAGACTGCCCTTGGCGCTCTTTGGTCACATCTGGCCCTTGCGCCAATAACATCAAACTATCATCATCATCATCAAAGACCGCCGGGGCGTTTCCTCTCCGCTTCGGGGGAGGCGTCCCGATCGGGGTGACGTTATCGCACCTTCCCTGCGCGTGGCAGAGATGGGCCGTGCTCGTTTGATGTCTGCTTAAGCAGTGTTCGTCACCTCGACTGACGTGCTTTTACCCGCGGGGAGGGCGTTCTCAATTCGCACTTTCTACGGGGCATGATTGTGACGGGGACAGGAAAAACCCATCGAGACTATCCACAAATTGCTATCGGAATAAAAGAAGAACGACAGTTTCGTTGCCCAGCCACCGCCGTTGGCATAGATGCGCGTCACCTGGCCTCCGCAGCCTCGGCGGGCCTCGGCGGCCTGGCCACCATGGAAGCTGGAAGGACGTAACGCCAAGCCCCGCATGCGCCGAAACAAAGCAGCCGCCATCCTTCAGAAAGGCCGCTGTCACCGAGACATATGTCGGCAGCTTTGTAGCAATTATCTAGGAGTCCACCAAGGAAGGTTCGAACAGCCGAGGAAGAAGCCTGTTACCGTGAGGCTCTATGTGCTGTTGATCGAAAAGGAGACCTGCGGCAACGATCTGATCCAGGCTACTAAAAACGCCGCTCATACAATGACACGGTTCGGAGCTCAGTGCCAAATGTTGAGAAGCGTTCGTTGGGCCCCGTGAGTTTGGAGGGCATTTTCCAAGCCTCGGACCACGGGGAAGTGCGGGTGTGCCGGATTGCAAGTGCGACAGACACCAGCGTCACTGCGTAACACAGATAGATAGATAAACTTTATTCGGGTGCTGAAGAAGCGCAAATAAATGTTTTAGCGATAGCTTTTAGTGATTTGTAATATTTTACTCATTTGTAATAAGCGCCTCGCCCGGCAAGCCTAGACAGTATAAATAGGGCGCATGTAGGAGAGCCAGCAAAAGACGAAGACGAGGACAGTTGTTGCTGCTCGTGCTTGCTCCGCTTGAATGGCTGGTCGATTCGGCTCTGCTGTCTTCAATAAACGCCTCACTAGCTCAACGCTAAACGCGTACTTTCAAGTGGTGGAGAGTGCTGGTTCTCTTTTCCATCCTGGAACTCCGTACCCGGACTCTACCTTCACCTTCAGCCATGACCGGTGACGTTGCGCAGCAGAATGCTACCCCGCCTCCAGCTATCCGCTGTTCCGGTGTTCCAAGAGAGCGCGACCCTGTCCTCTTAAACGGAACTGACGAGCAAGACGTCGAGGACTGGCTCGCTTCGTATGAACGAGTAAGCTTCAACAACAAGTGGGACGATACAGACAAACTTGGCCGCGTCCAGTTCTACCTGCGAGGAGTAGCAGAGCTCTGGTTTAACAACCACGAGGCTGAGATTTCTAACTGGCCCGCTTTCAAAAGCACCTTTGTTGATGTCGTCGGCCGCCCCACAGTTCGCAAGCTCTGCGCAGAACAGCGCTTACGTGATCGCGCCCAACTGTCTGGTGAGTGCATCACTTCCTGTATTGAGGACGTCGTAAGCCTCTGCCGCCGCTTCAATCCTGTAATGTCCGAAGCAGAAAAAGTCAAGCATATAATGAAAGGCATCGAGGACGATGCGTTCCAAATGCTAGTGGCCAAAAACCCTCAAACATTTGCCGACGTTATTCAGCACTGCCGGAGCTATGACGAGTTGCGGAAGCAGCGTATTGCATCTCGACGTCCCACTTCAGACTCGATCGGCACGTCTTCTTTTACCGTCGGTGCCATATCTGCGGATCCTGGTCTATTAACGCAGCAAATACAGCAGTTTATACGCGAGGAAGTGGCACGACAGTTGTCTCTTGCGCCCTTTATTCCAGGCAATACTCATTGGCTCGCCTCTTCGTTGCGACAAACCATCGAAGAGCAAGTATCTGAGGCGCTTCCTCCACCGCATCAGCCGCCCCCAGTATCAGCACCCTTGACCTACGCTGACGTCACGAGGAGGCAGCCATATGCGCTGTCCCATGTCACGGACGCCGCTCATCAGCCAAACGCCATATACGCACCGCGCGCTCCGCCAGCACCGCACGTGCCCCCGTATCGCCGTCCCGCAGTCCCGCCTAGTAATCCTTGGCGCACACCGGACAATAAGCCAATATGCTACTACTGTCACCAACCCGGTCATGTGGAGCGTTTATGCTACCGGCGTGTCCCCCATCCACCTACCGTGGACGAAGCCTACAGCTACGTCCGTACCGAGCCACCGCCGCCGATTCCCTCCCGTACAAATTCAGAGACTTCTTCGTCTGCTCGCCGTACCTTCAACGCACGTCGGTCGCCCTCCCCACGACGACGTTCCATTTCGCCGATGGTCCGTCGTTCACCAACCGTCCAAACGGAAAACTGACCGCCGCAGTTCCGGAGGCAAGAACTGCGCCGCCGTCGAAATCTACAAGCCCTCGATCTCTCCATGCCAATGAAGTAATTGTATTTATTGAAGGTGTCCGTGCTAGCATTAGTGGATGCTGGAGCCGCTGTGTCTGTGTTAAGTGAAGAAATGTGCCGCAAGTTAAAGAAAATTACGATTCCTCATTCCGACGTCTCCCTGCCAACTGCAACCGCGCATCGCATCAAAACTTCTATGGCCTGCACGGCTCGGTTAATCATTCAGGACGTTTTGTACGTGGTAGAATTCGTCGTCTTGTCATGTTGCTCACACGACGTTATACTAGGTTGGGACTTTCTCGCTACACATCAAGCCGTTGTTCATTGTGCGCGTGCACAGCTAGAATTATCAGCGACCCCCACTGACGTTAGCTCTAGCCATTCCTCCCTTTCTCGTGTGGTCGTCGCGGCAGACACTGACGTCCCGCCTTTGTCTTGTGTTCTTGTGCCGATCTCTTGCGACCACGCTCCCTTCTCTAGCGCCATGTTCGCGCCATCTGAACCATTTACCTCACGCAAGAACTTTCTTCTTCCCTATGCAGTTCTCACGATTGAAAACTGTCGCGGAAACATTTATGTCACGAACCCGCTTTCGTCTCCAGCCACTCTATTCCGTGGTGAATGTATAGGCCGTCTTGAGGACATCAATTCTGTTGGCGCCAGTAAAGTGCCCGACCACACGGCAAGTCTCGCGGTCGCCAGCATTAATCCCGCTACTCCGTTGGACTCATCCTCCCTGGACATCTTTCTACCGTCAATTGATTCGGCGTTCTCTAGTGATCAGCGGACGGAACTCTTGAAACTCCTCGACCGCTATCGGAATTATTTCGACCACCATCAAACCACCTTGGGCCGAACATCCGAAATCGTTCACCATATCGACACCGGCACCCATGCGCCCCTGCGCCAGCGTCCATATCGAGTCCCCCACGCTGAACGCCAGGTTATAGACGCCCACGTGAACGATATGCTTAATCGCGGCGTTGTACAGCCCTCACACAGCCCTTGGGCCTCTCCGGTCGTACTAGTGAAAAAGAAGGACGGTAGCATCAGATTCTGTGTTGATTATAGGTGTCTTAACGAGATCACACGCAAAGATGCTTACCCCCTCCCAAGAATCGATGACGCGCTCGACTGTCTGCAAGGCACAGAGTTATTTTATTCGTTGGATCTTCGATCGGGCTACTGGCAGGTGCCTATCGATAAAGCTGACCGCCCCAAAACTGCGGTCGTGGCTCCTGACGGCTTGTACGAGTTCAACGTGATGCCGTTTAGCCTTTGCAACGCTCCCGTTACGTTCGAGCGTCTTATGGACAACCTACTGCGAGGTCTCAAATGGCACACGTGTCTCTGCTATCTGGACGACGTCGTAGTTTTTTCAAAGGACTTCAACACCCATCTCATGTGCCTCGCCGCCGTCTTGGATTGCCTTACAAATGCTGGGCTTCAGCTCAATTTGAAGAGTGTGTCATTTTGCGACCCGGAGGCTTACCATCTTAGGGCATGTTGTCAGCAAGGACGGTGTTCTGCCCGACCCTACAAAACTTCGAGCCGTCGCCGAGTTTCCTAAGCCGTCAACACTCAAGGAACTCCGGAGGTTTATAGGGCTATGTTCCTATTTTCGCCGGTTCGTCCGTAATTTTGCATCCGTAATGGCGCCTTTGACAAAGCTACTTGCTGACAGCCAAGGCATATCGGCGTGGTCTTCCGCTTGCGATGACGCATTCGCAACGCTGCGTCACGTTCTGACGTCACCGCCGATTCTCCGTCACTTCGACCCCGACGCTCCTACTGAAGTCCACACGGATGCCAGTGGAGTTGGCCTTGGCGCTGTTCTTGCTCAACGCAAGTCTGGTTTCGACGAGTATGTCGTCTCCTACGCCAGCCGAACTCTCACCAGAGCTGAAGCAAATTATTCGGTCACGGAAAAAAAGAGTGTCTGGCCATCATTTGGGCAAGCACAAAATTTCGACCTTAAGTATATGGCCGTCTGTTTGACGTCATGACTGATCACCACGCCCTGTGCTGGTTAACATCGCTGAAGGATCCATCTGGTCGCTTAGCCCGTTGGGCATTACGTCTCCAAGACTATGACATCCGTGTCGTCTACAGGTCAGGCCGCAAACATTCCGATGCCGACGCTCTTTCCCGCTCTCCACTTCCCCATGAGTGTGGCGCTGAGTCTGCTTCCAGCTACGATTTGGTGTCGCTTGCATACACTGACATGCCATCCGAGCAGCGCCAGGACCCTTGGATAGTCTCTCTAATTGAGTACCTATCTCATCCGTCCCCACGTACCGCCACCCGTTCAATGCGGCGCACAGCTCGGCATTTCACCATCCGTGATGGCCTCTTGTATCGCCGCAACTACTTATCTGATGGACGCAAATGGTTGCTGGTAATCCCTCGTCATCTACGTGCCGATATCTGCGCCTCCTTTCACGTGGACTCACAATGTGCCCACGCCCGTGTAGTAAAAACATATGCACGCCTCCGGCTGCGCTACTACTGGCGTGGAATGTACCGCTTTGTCCGGCAGTACGTACGTTCATGCTCCCTGTGCCAACGTCGCAAGAGCCCACCGAACATAATAACTGGACCATTTCAGCCACTGCCGTGCCCCTCCCGACCTTTTGATCGCATCGGAATTGACTTGTACGGTCCCCTTCCCTACACACCTGACGGCAACCGCTGGGTGATTGTCGCTGTTGACCACCTGACGCTCTATGCTGAAACTGCCGCGCTGCCAGAGGTCACAGCACGTGAAGTCGGCTTATTGATCCTTCACAAACTTGTTCTTCGCCACGGCGCGCCTCGTGAGCTACTCAGCGATCGCAGACGTACGTTCCTCTCCGAAGCCGTCGAAGCCCTCTTGCGTGAATGCAACGTTGTCCATCGGATAACTAGCGCATACCATCCACAAACCAACGGAATGACTGAGCGCTTTAACCGCACGCTGGGCAACATGCTCTCCATGTACGTGTCCGCTGACTATACCAATTGGGATCGCCTATTACCATTTGTCACTTACGCCTACAACACCGCCACTCAGCCTACAACAGGCTTCTCTTCCTTCTTTCTTCTTTACGGCCGCGAACCTTCGTCATTTATGGACACTATTCTGCTGTATAGCCCGGACGTGTCAGAATCCACGCCTTTATCTGAAGTCACCACGTATGCCGAGGAATGCCGACAGCTCGCCCGTTCCCTTACCGCTCAAGACCAAGTGCGACAGAAGGACCTTTATCACGAAAACCTGCCTTCTCGGTCATATTCTCCAGGAGCGTTGGTCTGGCTTCGCGTTCCCTCGTCCGCTCCTGGCCTTTCCACGAAGCTACTGCCCAAGTATCAAGGCCCTTACCGTGTCCGGCGTCAAGCATCTCCGGTCAACTATATCACTGAGCCTGTCGAACCATCCACAGACCGCCGCCGTCGGGGCCGCGAAATTGTTCTTGTCGATCGACTGAAGCCGCACTATGACCCGCCAGTCGTACCTGTTCCTTAGGTCGCCAGGATGGCTCCTTTTCATCGGGGAGTAACTGTAGTATAAATAGGGCGCATGTAGGAGAGCCAGCAAAAGACGAAGACGAGAACAGTTGTTGCTGCTCGTGCTTGCTCCGCTTGAACGGCTGGTCGATTCGGCTCTGCTGTCTTCAATAAACGCCTCACTAGCTCAACGCTAAACGCCTACTTTCACTTTTTATTTACGCTGTGGATGTCTTGCCGAAAAAGAAAGGGACTGCACAAAAAGATACCACAACGTGGCAGACCCAGCCTTGGGGGCCTCCACACTCTCTGGGGATACGTAAACTGCTAGGTCGTCTGTTCTCGCACACACGTGATGATCCTGCGCCAACACATAGTGCGGCATCGCTAGACATTGACGTCGCTCTAGGACTCTGTGTCCAGAGAGCGAACCCGAAAATTGTCCACATAAATAATGCGATATTAGATTACACAGTGTGCAATCTAATATCGCGTTGTTCTTCTTGTAGCATATAATATTTCTGGGGTTTAGGTCGCAAAATGACCATTGATTATAAGAGACGCAATGGTGGAGGTCTCCTGAAATTTCGACCACCCGGGGCTCTTTAACGTGCACTGACATCGCACAGCACACGGGCCTCAAGCTTTCCCCTCCATCGAAATGCAGCCGCCGCGGCGTATAAGAAGTGTTCTTTCTGTAGTACTTGAAAACGCTTGAAACAGAACACAGAAGCCACTATTGATATCTCGATCCGTTTAAAGAACGGTAGGGAAAAGGCATAGTAACAGCAGCAGTTACTACTGGCATCCTTACTGCATTTTGCTGGTGGTTTTTCAGATGCAGTAAGCGGTACTATGTGCGTACTTGTTGTGGAATGTGCATACGTGCACCGTACAATGTAAGAATCTGGGTCCGAGGCGCTCAGCACTTATATGAAGATGTATGCTGAGCATCGTCATCGTTGAGTGTGGGCGCAAGTGGTGTGAACGTTGCTGAGTATATGCCACGTGGAAGCATTGGCATTCAGCGTGTCGAGCACATCTTTCTCCACTGTGACCTAGCATTTTTATGTGCAGAATATTCACGGCGCTAATAACATGAAGTAATGAGCGATCAGCATTTACCGTAAGGCGATGTAATTAGTCAGGATAAGTCACTGTCACCGCACAATGCTGCTGCGCATCATTTTGATTTGATCTTATTTACTTGCGAAGCATTTGTTAGCGAACTTCGGCGAGTTTGAGCGTATCTATCTATCTATCTATCTATCTATCTATCTATCTATCTATCTATCTATCTATCTATCTATCTATCTATCTAGCCGCCTATGATTTTGTGCTCTCCTGGCCGTTTCGTTAGTGAGATGTTTACGAAAATTGGTATGCCACATCATGACTACATGACGAACATAAATAAGAGGTCATAACATGAAAATCATGATATGCATGTCATGAGCTGCATGATTTAGACGCCATGTTCTTGATGCCATCCTGGCGGTTTCGCTAACGGGATGTATGCGAAAATCGGTATGGCACAACATGACTGCCTGGCGGACATAAATGACAGGTCATAACACGAAAACCATGACGCGCATGTCATGAGTGACATGATTTACATGCGACGGTCTTGGTGCTCTCCTGGCTGTTTCGCTAATGGGATGTTTACGACAATTGGTATGCCACAATATGACTGCATGGCGAACATAAATGACAGGTCATAACACGAAAACCATGACGTGCATTTCATGAGTAACATGATTTACATGCGACGGCCTTGGTGCTCTCCTGGCTGTTTCGCTAATGGGATGTATGCGAAAATTGGTATGGTACAACGTGAGTGCCTGACGAACATAAATGACAGGTCATAACACGAAAATCATTATAAGCATGTCATGAGTGACATGATTTACATGCGATGATCTTGGTGCTCTCCTAGCAGTTTGGCTAATGAGATGTTTACGAAAATTGGTATGCCACATCATGACTGCATTACGAACATAAATGAGGGGTCGTAACATGAAAATAATCATATGCATGTCATGAGCGGCATGATTTACATGCCACGGTCTTGGTGCTCTCCTGGCGGTTTCGCTAATGGGATGTATGCGAAAATTGGTGTGGCGCAACATGACTGCCTGATGAACATAAATGACAGGTCATAACAAAAAAATCATGACATGCATGTCATGAGCAACATGATTTACATGCCATGCGTTTCCTTAAAGGGATGCATACGAAAATTGGCATGCCACAAGATGACTGCATCACGAACGTAAATGACAGGTCATAACATGAAAATCATGATATGCATGTCATGAGCGACATGATTCACAAGCCGCGGTCTTCGTGCTCTCTTGGCCGCTTCGTTAGTGGGATGTATAGGAAAATTGGTACGTAACAACAAGACTGCATGACGGACATAAATTTCAGGTCATAACATGAAAATCGTGACATGCATGTCATGAGCGGTATTATCTACATGCCACTCGTTTCCTTAATGGGGTGTAGAGCAATATTGCTATGGCACAACACGACTGCATGACGAACCTAAATGACAGGTCATAACGTTAGAATCATGACTTGCGTGTATGAACGGCATTGTTTATATGCCACAGTCATGGTGCTCTTGCGGCCGCTTCGTTAAATTCATATGTACGAAACTCGATATAGCAAGACAACAATGCAAATCCGTTTTACTTTCCTTATGCGTGCTTCGCATTTGCTTGATTCCTACTGCACGTGGGATCTGCCAATTTTTCTTTTGTGAGGAATTGACTTGCGATGTCAACCTAACGTTACCTAGCCTACGTACAAGTAGTAACGTTACTACTTAATAGCTACAATTACTACTTAGGTACAGAATGTCCAACCATTTAGTAGCTCAAAGTTAGTAAGTAGCACTACATTTCCTTTTATTATTGTGGATGGCAATGCGGAGGAGGTAAATTGACTAGAGGGCTTAAGGACTAGTCACAATTGCGCGTTAGATTTGAATGCAAGAGCATGCCCAGGTGCGCCACTCTTGCTTCATTGAATGCCGCACGTAACAGTCAGCCACAACGCGCGAAGAGGCGCGGGTGCCAGATGCCTGACAGCCTGGCTGTGCAGCCAGTTGTAGCAGCCTTGGTGATGGGACAGGGCCACGTAGGTCCTGGCTTCTCTGGTGGACGTATCGCACTGGAAAGAGCTTGTCGACGCAGGTTGCTGCAACTGTAGCGGAGACCGACCTTTAACGAGATCATGCAGTTCGGTTTCCGTTGTCTGAGCCTCAGCGACGACGCAAGCTGTAATAGATGAAGAGCTGTTAGGTGATGCTCGCGAAAACGCACAGAGGACCACGTCATTTTTTCCACTGAGATGCAGTATATCAGTCGCAAACAGGGTAGTGGACAATGGCGGATTGTGCGGCACCGGCATAAGTCTGTCGCGGTATTCAGAGAAACCGTAGGTTAGACGGTTCTGGATGGTGTACAGTGTATAGTGCAGCGCTGTGCTTCGAGAACAGGAAACCCTTGCACGGCTTTTTACACGGCCAGAAGCTGCAGTATTCTGGCCATTTTCCATTGGCGGGGGTCGTAGTAACGATGGTGCATCTGTGCGCGGAATTGAATGCCCTTCGAGTGAAGAGCTTCTTGGAGAGCACCAAGGTACTGCATGTGTCTATGCTCTGATAAGGGACGCGCGGACTGGGGAGCTCCAGGCTCTGGTAAAGGGTTCTAGGTAGCGTGTGCTATAGAATGACAGAGAAGAGTAACGTTGCGCACAGTAGATCGCCATTCTGCGAAATGTCCTGAAACTGGCGCACATGTGATGGTTGGGTTACCTTGCAGACTTGTGAAGGCTTCAAGGAAAGGAGAGGAACGGAATAGTCAGCTGGCTGCATCGAGGACTGTCTTTAGTGTTGAGCATGCCAAGGAAACGACGGAGATGTTTAGCGGTACAGGGTTGATGTATATTTGGCAGGCGCAAGATATGGCTATATAAGTGCGGCAGTGTTGGGGATCCCGGCTGTAGTGCCTCAGACGAACAGGCGGCGTAGTGTTGGCTTCCAGGATGCTGCGGCACGCAATGAGGGAGTTGGCGTTGCTCTTCCTTGGTGTTGCTGTTACTTTTAGGACGAAATGGTTTCATGTTGTTGCTAGTAGCACTGTGTGCCCTCTTATTCTCTTCTGCGTCCGTGCTTAGTGTGCCCTATTACTTGAAAGTTATACTTTACCAACTAGCCCAACAGTCGATTCTTTTAAGCTTGAAAGTTCCATTGAAGGCTTTTTATCCATTCACATGGCCCTGTGCAAAAACACCTTCCGCAGCTAGCGCATGTTGCAACGAGAATTTGAGCCATATTTTATAGCGTGCCCGCGCCAAAGCGTTCTGAAGTGTCGAATAAAAGTTCCGCTTACTTACGAGCCCTCATTACAAAGGGAAGCTACTCTTCACTCTCCGTCTATATGCTCTATTATATCAAGGAGCCTATTGCTGCTATTGGCTGATAGCTGACATAAATTAACCCTTCGCAGCAGTTCGCCGGTCCCATGCCCTCCTTAGCAGGTGTCTTTTTTTCCCTAAAAGCTCGTGTGTGCGAGGATCTTACTTTTCCGCGTCGTAAGTGCTTAGGTGATATACTCGCTGTAAATATTTAAAATGCTTTTACTAAGGTGAAGAGCTGACATGTCTTATTAGATGTTCTGAACAACCTCGCCATCGAGGCAAACGCTATGAGGGAGTAGTACTTCATGAAGTGCTAGTTGGTGAGACATTTCTTAGGAAAGACCCAATTTTTTATTCTTGCTTTAACGACTGACTGCCAACTTTAATTAAAATTGACTGTAGACGAGAAGTAATAGTCGCTTGCTAAGGAAAAATTCAAGACGTTGAAAGGCGCAACCTTTTTTTCTAGCTTCAATGAGTGACCGCCAAATTTATTTAAAATTGACTGTAGATGAGAAGTAATAGTCGCGTGCTCAAGAAAATTCCAAGATACTCATAGGAGCCAAACCAAAACCTGGCTCCGATTAACATACATCAAAACAAATTTCCGATGTAGGTGCCTAATAGCGGTCTAAAGTGGACTAGTGCATTTGGGTGTCTTGGGTGGATCGACACCTCAACACACAGTAATCCATCAAAATCCACCCAAACGCCTCTGGATAGGTTTCAGTGGCCTTTACCAATCCTAATCTACGTATTGGTGTTGCTTGATGCACTGTTATCAAACTTAAGCAATTTCAAGGCGTATTTTAGCCCATTTTAATGCACCTTAATCTGCCTTATCTGCCTTAATCCAAGAAAGACACACTGCACGACTTGTCTGGAGTTATAGTAAATTTCGGATTCGAAACCTAGTATGTATTATCGGCCAAGGAAGTAAACGGACCGCGGCTCCGGCGGCTGTAGCAGCTGCGTGGCGACAAGGGGGCGCTGCTGTATCGCTCCGCGCACTTGGTTCGAGTGTGCCGTAGGTCGTGTTATGCTTCTCCCTCACTCTCGCGCCATGTCTTGTCACGCTTGATAAATTGTCTAGTGCGTCGTACGGCCATAGGGTAATATAAAAAAGGTTAAGAGAGGACACTCCCGTAGGCCCCTGCGGCTGATTTGGGTTCGCAGCGCACCAAACGGAAGTGGGGAATCCTAACAGCCGCCTCAGAGATGGGAAATCGCAAAAAAAATTAAAAATGCCGATCTCAGAGGCCGTTATTTAGCTATCGGTAAAATTACACAGGCCCCGAGACCACTTCCGTACGTGCGATTGTCTCGGAGGTCATATATATGCGAAAAAAATGTAGGCAGTGGTGTTTGTACACAGTTTCAGTTGGAAGATTTTTTCTAGCACGCCTGTGCTCCGAGATATCCGGCTCCAAAGTTTAAAGAAGGAAAATACGGAGCGCTAAAAATACGACGCACAAAGAAGAGGCAACACACAGGACTGGCGCTCACTTTCAACTGACATTTATTGAAACAACCTCGAATTTGTGCACACAGCCGCCAAACATAATCTTTGTCATGATAGGACCTTCTGACGACAAACCTCCACGTCACCGCCACAATCACCGCATCTTGCCCACGTGCCCGGCAATACGCAAGCAGCAATGCCACAGAAGGCGAACGGTATAGCCAGAACCTTGCGCATCACATTTCAGAATCTCATCTTTTGTAATACTACACTGTAGGATTATACCCCTCGCCTTCTGTGTACAAACACCACTGCCTACATTTTTTTCAATATAAACATGCCAACTTATCGCAGCCAGTAAAATGTTAAGTATTCATTTTAGTTAATTGTGCTTCTGACAGCTATAATTATGATCTAACTTTCTGTCCCCCTGGCCACTTAACTTATTTGCACAAGTGGTTCTCACGTGCCTTCGAGCGCCTAATTTTAAAAAAAATCATAAAGCTTAACTTTGAACACCCGGTATACCGAGAACAAAGGTGCCTCTTGGGACGACAAGGCGCCCAAGGAATCATCATACCTATACCCTTCGCCATCGAGCGCAGAATAGTAAACAGCACTGGCCGACCACCACAGCCCAACAGCTAAAACCTTCATATGTGGTCCCGCGCATTCTCAACTCCAGGTAGAGGCACAGGACGTCATGCGATGAAAATAATGGCTCTGTGGATGTGCCATCCGTGTGGATAAATGGGTGATATACGCATGGAAGTTGGAAGGAAAAGAATTGACGACAAAGGGGAAAAGGAATGCTGCAATAACGATACATTGAGCCCCATACGAACAGAATCCGTACAAGGTGGAAAGGTGTGGAGATCGCGGAACTCACATTTGGGCCCCGCCACGGTGGTCTAGTGGTTATGGCACTCGGCTACAGATCCGAAGGTCGCGCGATCGAATCCCGGCCGCGGCGGCTGCATTTCGATGGGGGCGAAATGTTGAGGCCCGTGTGCTGTGCGACGTCAGTGCACGTTATAGAACCCCAGGTGGTCGAAATTTCCGGAGACCTCCGCTACGGCGTCTCTCATAATCAGCGCTGGCTTTGGGACGTTAAACCCCACAAATCAATCAACTCACATTTGGAGACTGAGTGTCGTGTGGGAAATGAGGCATTAAAGGACTACATGGGCTGGGCAGGATTTTAGTTGTCATTATATGCGAGCAAACTTTGGCTCGAAAAGAGACCCACTTGCGCCCTGAGAGAGAGAGAGAGAAAGCACTTTATTTTCACCCGTCTAAGAGTGTGGGTGATCGGGGTGAGATGCAGCTCCCCCTTTCACCGTCTACCTCCCCCCTAGACGTCGGCCGGAATCAGTTTGCTTCCTGCGGCAGCCTGGGCTTGACAGATGGGTTGTTTGTGGGCTTGTTCTTCCAGGCTGTGAAGGGAGGATTCCCATGACTCTGTTCCCATGTAGGCCATTTAGCGCTGGGCAAGTCCAGAGCATGTGATTTAGGGTCGCTATGCCTTCACAATTTTTGCATTTCAAAGAGTGCACTTCAGGATGCCATTTGTGTAGGATATTAGGGTTTGGGAAGGTACCCGTCTGCAGTATTCGCCAGGTCACTTCTTCCTTCTTTGTGAGAGATCTATGGGGGGGAGAAAAGGTTCTCCTGCCCATTCTATAGTGTTGTAGAATTTCTCAGTATGTGGTTAGGTCTAGCTTTTTGGACAGGGAGCAGTATGACAGCCACATGAGACAACTGTGGCAAAAGAAAAAAAATGTAGGAACCGAGCTCGCCGAAAAAAAGAGCCAGGCCTGCGCGGAATCGCAGGACAGTGACAGCGTAAGCTCAAAGAGCGACCTTCCTAGAGGCCATTGTAAACGCTTGGGGAAACTAGTGCAAGTACAGGTGGTGGGTATCCCCTGCGCCATAACTCTGCGGTTTGGGCTTCTCTCTGTACAGCGGTCTGCTGTGCCCGACGTCGCTCTGCTGCTGCCGCGCGCGTAACTTTGCGATTCACCTCTTCAGCGGCGGTCCGCATCTTGCGAGGAAGCGGCTGCCGGGGCTGCGCACGTCGCTTGTCGCGTGACGCATGGCACGATACGACAGAACTGCTTCACGAGGCAGCGCTTCGTAAAAACACATTTCAAAGGCTATGCGGAGAAGCGCCAATAGATGGCAGCAGTTGTCCTGTTCTTCACGAGGAACGATATTCGTTACGGTCACGGGAGGCGGCGGCGGGGGACAACTACGGCGCCGTTGTTGTGATCTCATAACAGCTTACGCTGTAAAAGGGGCAACCGTAACCTGAGAAGGAGAATAGCAGCTCTCAACAAGGAAATTGAGAGGCATGCCCAAACACTAAACAGGCGGCACTGGAATGACATCTGCGATAGACTAGACGAGCAATTAAGCGCCGCCACCTCCTGGAAACTACTGAGACACCTCCTGGACCGAAACAACACCATAGCTGAGACCAGGACAAAAATGAGAATACTAACACACGATTTCCAGGGGCCGGAGGAAGATATGACAAACCAGATAAAAGAGAGGTACTTAGGGGAACCAAACACTGAAACATTCCCCGACAATAGCGGCGGAAACAATGAGGATCTCGACCAACCAATCACCATAAGAGAGGTCTAAGCTGCCTAAACAAGCTCAGAGGAAAAAAATTCACAGCTTATCCACGGGGTGAATCATGATGAGTGGGCGAAGCTCCGGAGTGATCCACCGATGAACCGTTAATCTTCCGTGTAATTCGCCCAGTCGATCATCATGTAAAGACGTCAGAAACACTCTATTCGAACGCTGGGATCTGGCGTTTAAGGGGACGCTAGCACAAACGCGTTACAAACATGCAGTACACACTAGTAAGGGGGGGGAGGCCACAGCGTCTTACGCAGCCCCTTACACAGGCCGGAACGCGCAACAACAACAACACCGCGTTTGCCGACGCCATCACATGACTGCTGAAAGAGTATAAGGCGGAGAGGCCACAGCGTCTTACACCACCTTCTTACACGCGCCGTAACGCGCTAGCACAAACCCATCATCATCGTTAGAAACGGAAAGTCTTTCGCTCTCTCTCTCTCTGTCTCTTTCTGTCTCACACAAGACAGCAGATGGAAGAGTGAGAGAGCTCGCGCGCCACCTGACGTTCCTGAAGGCAACTCGGAGGTAAACAATGGCTGCTACTGGGAATGAGAGACAGAAGAAGTCGGCTTTTAGCTAACACTTACACTTCTACTTCTACTAACATTTCCTACTGGAACATGCCAATGGCTGCTAATGGGGAATGAGAGACAGAAGAATTCGGCTTTTAGTTAACGCGCACGCTGCGAATTTTTTATTGTTCAACAACGCACAGGAGAAATCTCCCACCGGCACCACCTTGGAGGTCAAAGCGTAAGACTGGTTACGCACTACTACGACTACGACGAGGGACGAACGGGCGCCGCTTTAAGGAGCTTCGCCCCTAAAACCGCGGCCGGCCCAGATGGGATCAACAACAAGATGCTCAGAAACCTCGATGCAGCCTGAAGAAACTTTTTTAGGGGCGAAGTTTCTTAAGGTTTCGGTCTGTCCGTCCGTTGCAGTAGCGCGTTACCTACTAGGAACGCGCTACTAGGAGGGCGCCTGTGGCAGGCGCGCCCTCAGCGCATGCCTCCCGGCGCGCGAGCTCTCTGACTCTTCCATCTGCTGTCTTGTGAGAGAGAGAGAGAGAGACAGAGAGGGCGAAAGGCGCGCGTTGACTGTGGAAACGCTCTTTCTTCAATGAACGCGCTACCAGCTCGCAAAGAAGGAGAACGCGCCCTCACCCGCGAGAGACAAGCTTGACGCAGGCAGCGTCTTCTAGAGAGTTTCTTGATTGAAAAATACCGACTTCTCGCGCTGGAGAACCGTTAACCGGCCACCCATATATATATATATATATATATATATATATATATATATATATATATATATATATATAGGACCTATATATAGGCACGGGATATATATATATATATATATATATATATATATATATATAGGCAGTGGATCTTGACTTGCAATGAAGTGCCGGTGGGAGATTTCACTTGTGCATAGTTGAACCATAGAGATTCGTAGCGTGCGCATTAACTAAATTCGGAACTCGGCACGATCTATAATAAACATCCGGAGCTTCGCCCACTCATCATCATTCACTCCGTGGATATGCTGTGAATTCTTGGCTTTTCCCAACCCGTCCTAATGGTAACTTCGAACGCCCACATAGGCCATCACGCACCAATGCAGAAGGCAAGAAGAGCTCGGAAGTTGGAAGGAATGCCTACAGCTCTGGTTATATTTGAAGGATTGGAAAGATTTTTCGCAGGAAGTGGTTCATGCGGCAACAACAACAGAAGTTCTTTCTGCCCTTGGGATTATTTAGAAAAGTGCTGCAGCACCGACACCAGCGGCGTTTATTTGTTTCGCCGGTTATCTTGGGAATATAGAAAAATATTTTGCTTTGTCTTTGGCGCGAGAATGACCCGTGCTGCATTACTGAAGTCACACATCTTGTCTTCCTCTTCTTTGCCCGCGTGTATTAGCGCTGTTAAAGAGTTTTGCAATTTGTGCTGTAAATTTTACCGCGATTTCGTATTTTGTTCTGATGCGTTTTTTTAGCTAATCATAATTTATAATAAGCAAGTGCCACTACCATTTGAGTCAGTGAAAATGTCTTCAAAGAATATTTTCCCATTGCGTAATATTCTCCCAGTATTGTTACAACTTCGCACGTTGTTTTGTAAGGAGGTTGTCAAGTTCTTGCAGTCGTCGCGATGACTCTTATAGCTGTAGCATGTGCTTATCTGAGAGCTTAATGCGGAAAACAGGTTATAAATTATCTGTGTCCTCGCTACTCAGTATTCTACTTATGATAGTCTTTTCTACAAGAAGCTGAGAGTGGTAATTGTTTTTAGTGGGAGTTTTTTATCTACCAGACATTTAATCATTTGCGTTTATTTGGCTTACGTTTATCACTTCTGCTTTCGTAAACCCTATGAACGGAACATCTTCGCTAAGGGCGCCGCTTTCTGGAAATACCGTCCCTTCGCACGCCACTGCACAACAACACTCAGCACGGTAATCGTGGCGAGACACCCGTTTTGAAGCGGGAGGCCATTTAATTTTTGTCGTAAGGATAACACCTCGTATCAGAAGTGGTGCTGCGGAATAGTTTTGCCCGTCATCGTTCTGTAATAGCTGCTCCCCAAAGAATGATTACGTTCTACATGGACTTGTGCTTAATATTGTACTATGAGCTACAGCTGTCGCACGAAACACTGACACTTCGAAACACTGGAACCAGCAAGCCTAACTTGAGTTGGGTGACGCCAACAGTTTTTAGAGGCACAGCTGGTAAGACTTTTTTTGTAGCCTTTTGACGTACTGGGCGCTAGCGAAATTCTGAAATACCTCCATTCCCAGCCTATGGAATGGTGAAATGCCAGCCTATACCTATTTCGTGTTGAAGTCTATGTGTGGGGAAACATTCTGGCTGGCAACAAGGATAAGGTCAGATTAGTAGCGTGTTACCAGTCTCACTGGCCCATGTGAAGGACGTTCCCAAAACATTCCGATGCGGATATTTTGTTATGAACCCCGGAAATACTTAAAATAGAGTCTTCGGGAATTGGTTAGTGAAATCATCTCGTGAAAGAGCGCTGACACTTTTAGTAGATGGCATAAAATACGGAGAAGCGCAGACGTTACACAATGCATGCAAACTCTTTCAAACGTTAACATCCTAATCATGCTTTCCCGAACACATATCTAGCATCTTGAATAATGGTTTTCCAAAAATTTTGACACGTTTCTGTCATTCAAGATATGACAGGGTTAGCAACAAATTTGGTCAATGATATCGTCACAGAACGGACGTGAAAGCAGTGGCTGTATTTGTGGGAAACACGCATTTGTGATATTGTAAGCACTCAAACAGTTTAAGTATATTGAAATTGACGCGCTTTAGCGTGTACTGCAGAGCGTGCGCGTGTGGACCATATTTTAAGCACATTGCCGTACGTGGTAGAAGTGCTAACAAAAGAGCTAGGGAACTTTTGAAAGCACACTTCATTATAATGAAAGGAGGCACTTTCGTGTGTGATACCTCTATGCCGCTGTTCGATGCCGAGATGCACTTGTTTTACAAGCACTTGAAGTGAAATTGACAAACCTACTTTGTTCCATTATTGCCCTTTGTTGGACATGTGCTAGTACAGCAGACAGACACCCTTCTTGCGTCCTCAATAATATCAGTTGGAAGGTCGCGCTCTGTGTGTTTATGTTTCCCTCTGTTGTGTTTGCTGATTCAGTGTCTTGTAAGTATGTCCACCTATTTGTGAAATGTAATTTACTTGCTCCCATAAGTGAACCTTTTTTCTACTGCTTATCCTGCAGGTCGCTGGGCTCTGGTCATAGCATTCGGACTGTATTTGATCCTCCCCATGTTTCACGGTGATAAGATGGGTTTTTTTGCGGGTATAAGTCTGTTCGACTATCTCACCGACAAAAGAGAACACAAAATGCGCTCTGCTTTTTACCCGAATGTTGCCTTCAGCAGAATCATCAGGATCATCGGCATCTTTGACGACTTCGAAAGTAAGACGCATCAACCATGCCATGGCGCTCTTAAAGGAAATTTATACGTTGTGTCTCAGACGTCGCGATTGCAGAGTTGTGAACATGCCTGCACAGCATTAGACCAGACGTCTTCATGAATTAACTGTTGAAATCTTACAACGCAATGTGCATGAATAAAATTTTCGCTACTTGTACACACAATGGCTGATAGGCATTCAGAGGATGTAATAAGAGCGGCTAATTTGTCTTGTTCGTAATTAATGATATGACAAACTATGCACGTAGTTTGTCCTTGTCTTTCCACCGTCCCCCCTCTCTTTTCAAGATACGCAGGAAGACAGCATGTAGCAAACGTATCAGGTCCGTATGAGTCTCGGATGCTTTGACATGTACAGGTCTTAAGGAGTCATAAAACGTTTTCTAAAAATATTTTACGAATTCGTAACTGAATTCCTGACCCTCCAAAATAATATACATTGCCCCGTGCACAGGCGGTGCTGATTTACAGGCGGCAAAAACAGGGATTGGATTTCACCCTCCCTCCCTCTAGCGTGATGCGCTCTGAACTCTGCTGTTGACGCTATGTTAGTAGCCACCACAGCCTGCAAGATTGGCCCCGAGCTCTGGAGAAATAAATCATGCTACAGCCCTCGATGCAGCACGACTTGTGGTGGGTACGCCGGCACTAAACTTACAAACATCTCCTTAATTTCTTGCTTTCCTATAAAGCTGTTACATTAGAGCAAACAAAAGGGAGCGACACATTTACATTTTTAAACGTCTTAAGGTGACGCCACTGAATACTGCCTATGCCGGCCTGTGCAGTCGCGTGGTCGTTGCGGGGCACAATAAAATAGGATTTCAAACCAGCGTTAATAAATGTAAAGAGAATATTGTGCAAAAGTATTTCAAAATGAGAATCCCGAATGAGTACTGAAGCAATGAAAATTACAACTGGGTAGTTCGATATTCTTATCACGACAACTTTAACAAAGGGTTCGAGGTCTCTCTATTCTGTGTCACGCTCGCATCAAGGTGGCACACAGTGGGGCATATTTAGGCTAGTTATTGAGAATAAGCATGAAAATTTGGTAGTATTTTATCAGATCTTAGTGGGCCCGTGAAAGCGAATGTTTTGTTCGTAATCGCAAGGTGTGCGTACGGCCGACATAAGCCATGCTAATATGGGCATGTATACGCCAGCAACTGAGCAGGCCTAGAAGCTTTCAAGAGATCTTTGACTTGTTTCGGTATTTTTTGGATCAAATTGACGAAAAGAGTGGCTGCCACCGTAATATATTATGTTTCACAAAAATAATTTGGTCGCAAATCGGGCTTATTAGGTTTTAGAGGAGAGCCGTTACTTCTCGTGCTGCCTGAATGTCAGATGATAAATCCTTTGTACTAATCTTTGGAACTCGACACAAGAGGTCGGCTCCGAATTTCAATACATAGTGTTGAAAAAGAAACATAAAAATGCCCCCAACTCGCCGAAGGGAATCGTGAGGAAATGCGAATGCATTTCTTGCGCCGATAGTAAACGGCGTAGTAATTTTAATGGCGTAAATTAATGACGAGACGAGGATTTGTACCGATGTGGACTCGTATATGCGCGAGCAGGTGTTGCTGTACGTGCCCTTTCGGAGCGCGGCGATTGATGTTCTGGACGGCAACAAGTACGTGAAGCTGTGCGAAGACAACAAGGAACTGATCGAGCGCAAGCGCAGTGTACAACCCGGCCAACGATGACGTTGTAGTTGGAGAGCGAACGGCGAGAGAAGGAGCGGCGAAGCACTGCACCTACCCTCTCCTACACTCTCACCACACACGCGGGAGCTCCGCCGAGCTCCCGCGATGTGAGCGCGCTCACACGCCAGAGCGCGCTCCTCCTCTCCACTCACTCTCCGCTACTCCGCCCGCACCACCTGCTCCGGTTGCTAGGGGCGAGGATAAGCGCGCTCGCTCGCAACTGTTGCTATGGGAGAGGGAGTGAGAGCGGAGAGATGCGGACACAGACAGACGCCTGACATGGCCCGACTAAGAAATGCTATCGCATTTAAAAAGAAAGAAGCTGCCCTTTGCCATTGACCCACTGCTGTACAGGGTAAACAACGAAGCTGCAGACACCGACGCACGCCTGACATGGCCCGACTAAGAAATGCTATCGCATTTAAAAAGTAAGTACTCGGTGGAATCTCCAATGCACCAAACTAACACTCCTAGGAAACAAAAGACAACAGGCATGGAACTTCGGCACTTTGGAAAGGCAATACTTCTACGGCTGTGTGTGGTGGCGATGCGGCAGATGAAGATGATTCCCATCTCACCAAATTACAGATGGGCTTTACCGAAGAGCGGCCGACCAAAGTGGAGAAGGTCAGGTTTGTCCAGAGAACACGACATATCGGGCCACGGCAAACAACGTGGACATCTAGGCGGCTCCTTCGGACCCAACGACGTCGCGGGAGTGCAGCGCAGACGCGCAGCCCGGCGACGGCTGCTTTACCTGCGGGCACATGATTCGGTTGGCCCTTGCCGAGGGCCTGCGAGCAGCTGGGGTTCCGATGGCTAGAAGCCGCTCGGATGAAGCTCTGATGGCTCGGGTCCGGAACCCTACTGCCTGTCTTCAGTGTCCGGCCGAATCAGGAGGTGATCGGCCAAGCTTTGTCTCGGTTCCTTTGAACTTCCCCGAAAATCACGCGTAGCTATCAAGCCATTTCTTCGTCTCCTGGCTGATTTTTTTACTTCCGGTTGGATGACCGTTGGGTGGCCGTCTTCATTGCTGATTGTTGCTTCGGAATTTTGTGGCATTCCTGATAGGGAGTGGTAACGTTTATCTTGTAATGGGGCGTCGCGCGCTTTAGCTTTTTGTCGTCATCGTCATTGCCATGAGCACTACCTTTATTCTCCTGTGTCCGTGAATGTTTGTCGTCGTTCTGTTTTTCTTCACACGCTATCCAACACCGCTTCTCAGCTCGCATTTTTGATCCCATGCGCATTACAATAAGCATCTTTTCCGGTAAGTCTGAAGAAAAAAGCTTGAAAGAAGTTCGTGGCATGTCATGCACGACACGTTAACATGCACGATTCACTTTACAGCCAACATAAACACACAGCGTCTCGTCGCACGTTTTCGTCAGCTGTTCACAAGGAGATGCAGGCTGATTAGTTCGATACACCAGTCTAAGACAAACTTCAAGTGGGGCAAGAATGTACTATGCGCCCCTCAAAAAGATTTCAAGACTCATTTCATGTCACGAATTACCGCCGGAGAAGATCTCGGAGGGTTGTACTACCGAGAGTGGGAGAGGGAGTGAGAGACGCTTAACGACAGTAGCGTTTTGTAACGGCAAACCAAACTTTTATAACACGGCAAACGCAAACCCAAAAGTGAACAAAATATATACAAGCCAAAAATACAATGAACGCTGGGATTCCTACTAATCTAAAGTACCGATTAAGTCTCAAATTGGCGCATTGCTTAGATCTGGCCACTGTGGCGGCGCCGACGCCGTCGCGATGAACACATGGAAAGTTCTTACGTTGCGGGCGCGGTCCCCACTCGTCGTCACCAACTCCGCTGCCGGTGTAGAGACTGGTCGGGCGGAAGTCGTCGCTGTCCTTTACGACGGCTAGAAGAGACCGCTTGCTTCCGAAGCCGTCGCCCCGTCTCCACTGATGACGTGGCCTGACCAAGGGTTAGGCCTAGCCGCCAGGCTAAGTACGAGTACGGTCCCCCGCTCGCAGTGGTGACGTGTCGTGCTGGTGAATTTCTGCTGGCCGACCTTCGAAGGGGGAGTGTTGGCGGCGCGTCCGGAACCCTCGGCTGCAGCACCTCCGCGGAGGCTCGCTCGAATCTTGGCCGAGGTCTACAGCTACGCCCCGGAGTACCAGCGTCTCGGGCTCCCGAGTTGAACGCCCGCCGTTCCCGTCGACAGAGCGAAGCTGCCGATGCGTCCTTCTTCGGCCGTAGCCAAGCAGACAATCCCCCTGCTCAGTGCTGCTGAGCCTTTTTCATCCCTCGTTTCACTCGCCACGAGCGCACGTGCTGCTTCATCAGCGGACGGTCTTCGCCGTCGTCGTCGTCTGCTCTGCGCCGCCTCCCTTTGACTCATGACAGTTCATAACCAGAGTTACGAAGACAAACCCACCAAACACAGTCCCAAGTCATAAACCATGACAGCGTGCACTTATTACAATGCGCTCATGCAGTCGCGACCCAAACTAGGTGCACGAAGCCTGTATAGACACCAGCATAGGAGGCGCTTCGAGGTTTCTGAGAACATGCGGGTCGACCCTCTTGATCAGCAGCAGATGCTTGGAACGCAAGAACGAATCCCTAGAGCCACGGCAGAAAAAGCAGTACTCGAACCATTCGCCTCCCCAGCTTGTGAGCCAAATTAGTAGCGTTGCAGTGTTTCCGTCCTGGATAACAACACTCTCTTGGGGCCAACATTCTCGGCAAGCTGAATATCTACCATTTTAGCAGCTGTTTCTTGAAGAATGTGGACCTTTCCATTTAAGTAATTTGATTCATCTTCACCATCGCATGCTGTTGACTAAGATGGGACTGTAGTGTGTCTACTTTTACGACCGCTGCCGCATCCTCGCCTAGATCTATCGAACATGTCGCAATTATATTTATGCGAGAGACTAACGACCCTCTTATTGTTAAAAGTCATTCGCGAGATCCTGCAAGGCCTGTGAAACATTTACCGCAGGCGGCACAGTGCCTGCATTTTTGGCAACCTCCTAAGTTTCGTGCATTGGGCGTTTTCCGTGTTCAGGACGAACTGGCAGTGCTGCTTCACTTTAACTTTTCAAGAATTGCAGTTACCCTTCCACAGACCCCACAGTAGAATTTATCTTTTAGGTGTCTTGCCTGTCCCGGATTACCAAAGCTGTTATCTGTTTCGCCATTCTCAAGACAACTGCCGCGTATCTCGCCTGTTCACCTTCACAAATGTGGTTTACCTTCCAGGAAATCCACATAAAAACTGACTCTGTGTGCAACGTCCATGTTGCTTTGTCTTCAGCCTGCCTTGCGCCTCTGTATTAGTCGTTAGCCGAACATCTGACGAAATGCTATGACAGCCTACAAGGTCACACCTCAAGAGCGGTTCATTCCAGGGACGAATGCTCCTCCAGAACACGTCCAACACCGGCTTGTTGGAAGTTCCACCTGCCTTCCGCTTCCTCCTCTATTCATATTCCCCTTCCCTTTCCAACCCCTGCAAGGTCAAGTATCAAGTGAAGCGTTTCAATTCTAAGTTCCCCAAGATGCTTTTCTTCCTTTCTTATTCCTCTTTCGAATGACATCTACTCTTCTTCCTCCTCTATAGTTTATTACACCTTAAGGATAAATATAAGCTCCACCCACAGAGCTTTCTGCACTCTTTCTGCTTGACTCCGCGCGGGGAAGAAATACTTGCAAAAGAATAGTGAAAATTCTGATCTACTGAAGTGTTTTGCAATGGCACTACTATTTAAGCACTGATTATAAAGTTTCATTTGCAATATGCGTTTTTCAAATGGTACCCTCTTGAGCAGACATCTCCGAGTTAAATTATGCAGTGCATGCATAAATGCATAAGATGCCACGTTTAATTGGCACTGTGGGATGTCAAGTCTGCCGAAGAACGAATCCGACATAAGAAGGTAACAACAGTTGATTCAGTTAGTGATTGAGCAGACGAGCATACCGAAGCTACGCCCGTATAGGTAGCTAAAGGCAAGCAGAGTTTCCAAGCTGGGCAGCCTGTTCTCGTAGCCGCCGTTTTTGACACTACCGTAGCACTGCGTTTCATCGCACACGCAGTCTTGCCTTGAGCCTGGTTGCGCAGCAATGGCTGATAGAGCTGGATAATACCGCTGCCCGGAAAGGTGGGAGGAGTATCCCCCCCCCCCCCAACCACTTCTCCGCGCACGCAGTGGAGAGCACTCAGAGATTGTAAAAATTTGTCACGCGCACCTGACATCCATAACGAGAACTGGCTGAGGCAGGCTACAATATCGGGTATTGTGAATGAACGCTTGTCGGCGCACTCTTTCGTCGGAAATAATGTGTGCGGACTTGAGCCGGTCAATAGAGACGCGGGCGTCGTTCCCTTTAACGTGCAGGATGAAGGCTTTCTCGTCGAGATCATGATGAAAAACTTTTATTATAAAGGACAGAGGTACGGGGCCAAAGCATGACCCTGCTACATGGTCGGCGTCCCTAGTCCGGGACAGCGCATGAAGAGGCCCCGTCCCGCGCCCGTCTTACAAGTGCCCGTTGGGACTCTAGCGACGGGCGACTATGAGTCTAAGCGACTAGGAGTCTAAGACTAGGGGACTAAGTTTTTCTTTCCAGTAATGGGTACGCGAGAAAGGTACGTGGTATGGAGGGTGATACCGGAAAGGATATGAAATTGTATTTGCTCGAAGATTTGCTATTGCTTCAAATAACTCTAGTCTTGCCAATGTGGCATTCTTGTAGGTTCTCAATAATTTATGTTTGTATATGTTGTGAATCTTCATAATACGGTATCTGTGGAATAAAGGTTCAGTGTGTTCTAGAAAGGCGGCGTTTTTTATTGATCGAAGAGCTTTTTTCTGCACCAGGAATATTCGCTGTAGGCTTGAAAATGTAGTGTTTCCCCAGATTATAGTGCGATAATATTAATTAGAGTTAAATAGTGCGAAATAAAGCATTCTTTTAATGTCAGTAGGAAAGGTGTGACGGTTCCGGCTTAATACACCGGCTGCTCTACTAAGTTTTGGCAATAAAGCTTTCCCATGTTCGTTCGAGGGCGTATTTTCAGAAAAACATTACACCGAGAATCTTAATATGCTTTTCTATTTTAATTCGAAATAGCCCTAGGGATATATATTCATCGATCTTTCCTAAAATTCCAGGGGCGCGGAACACACTTTTAGTTTCTGATTCATTAAGAATAAGCCTATTGAACTTGCACCAGGTCTGTAAGTTATGACAGAATGTATCTCCCTTTCGTGTTATGGTGTCTGTAGAGAGTGAAAAGAATGCGGATCGTCACGTTTGTTCAGGTGCGGTGCGGTGAATGATGGATGCGGTACACGGTAGGCAGGCAAACACACATATATTGAATGGACACTCTCAAAGCATAAGTACAAACAAATAAACAACATACAGTAAAGCTCGCGGGCTACAGTCCTAAGCTAACCCTGAATCGTTCTTAAAGAGCAAAGTCACGTGCATGCGCACAGCTCACGTCTATGTCGACGCCGGTAGCACGAGTCGTCGCTGTGGTGCCTTGAGGGACGCGGCGGGCAGGAGAGGTTGTGGAGCTCGAACGCTGGTGGCAGCTCTGGCTCTCGGAAGCAGCACGGAGTGGCGTCGGCCCAGTGCAGGTAAAGGCCGAAACCCGAAACCGGCAGGCAACGGCCACACTGGTCACACGGCGAGATCAGGCAGCAGTCGCCGGCGAACGACGTTCGCAGGGCCAGTCAGGAGGCTGCCCAGCTTTTCAGCCCTGGTAGCCCTCGTCAGCCCTCGGCTCCTCGAACGCCGTCTTCTTCTGCCTTCGTTTGGTTGGTTGGCCCTTGGATACCTTGGCGCAACCCACTCTGGGGGATCGGCCATGAACCGGAAAAGAGATTTGTGGGGAAGAGAACTAATAAAAATTAAAAAATTGTAATACAAATTTGATAATCAAATTTAGGTTAAACGAATAGTTTTCTGCGATGACTGAAGGTATATAATTATGAAGAAAAAGGAGCGAACGCTATGGAGACTGGTTCTCACGTACCCAGGTCATGATTAAAAATATATAAAATAAGAAGGTGAGCTTATCAACATTGAATTCTTTTTGTCTCACGAAGGAAATCGCATACGGCCTTGCTAACGTTCCTGTGACTGAACCCGAGAGTAGTCGCACCAAGAGAAAGGACTACCGGAAGACACAAATTTAAACCCATGTTTCTCAAGGGCATTTCCTGAAACCTTTTTCGTGGGATACTGAATCTTCGACATGATACGAAGAAGTACTCCAGAGACTCATGCTCATCACAATGTAGACACAACGGTGATTGAGCCAGACCAGACCTGTACATGTAAAATTCAGTAGGGGGACTCGGCATCCTAATTTAGTGATTGAGATTTCTGCTTTTCTGGTTTCGCACCATCTATGCTTCCACGGATAAGCCAAGTGTCGGAAATCAGTTGTGGCTAGTTCAGATTTGTTAAAATTATCGCAGGTAGCATATTTTGTGAAGCGCGCAGCTGTAACAAACGCCAACGTCTGCAATACAGAAATTACCGGGCCATTTAGACCTGACACTGCGAGCGCGTCCGCATATTCATTCAGTGTTAGACCTTCGTGCCCTGGCACCCATATCAACCGAATGAGGCGTGCATATCGTGGCAGAAGGGAATAGAATGCTTCTAATGCACTTGATGAATTAGGCGCGCTGAGAGACGAACACACGGACAAACAGTCAGTTAGAATGGCGATTGATGAGAAGGACTGAGGTAATTTTCGTAGAGCTAATACAATAGCCAATAGTTCCGTTTGGAAAATGGGCGTGAAATCCGGTAAACGAATTGAGAAGGACCAATTCAGAGATAAGGATACGATACCAACACTTGCCTTCTCTTCCCAGACCGACGCATCAGTCGCTATCACGATTTTTGTGTCTATCTGAGCCTTCTAAAAGGCCATTGAGGTGAGAGTGAGACAGGTGTTTAGCATTACTTGGGAATATAGTATCAAATTCATTTGTAATTGCTTGCACAGTGTCATTTAGCACGACTACTTCACATAGGTACGTTTTTAGCGGATCCAAGAGCGACTGCGCAAAAAAGACTTGGGGGCAATGTAACCTAGACCAATGATGGGTAAAAAATGTGGCCGATTGATTAATAAAATTATACTGAGACCTCCTCTGGGGAGATGCATAAATTTTTAGAAATGTTCGCACTGTTAGAATGTGAAACCTGCCCCACCACGGTGGTCTAGTGGCTAAGGTACTCGGCGGCTGATCCGAGGGTCGCGGGATCGAATCCCGGCTGCGGCGGCTGTATTTCGATGGAGGCGAAATGTTGAGGCCCGTGTGCTGTACGATGTCAGTGCACGTTAAAGAACCCCAGGTGGTCGAAATTTCCGGAGCCCTCCACTACGGCGTCTCTCTTAATCAGAGCTGGTTTTGGGACATTAAACCCCACAAATCATCAGGATGTGAAACGTTTTAAGAAGAGAAGGAACGCGTGATTCCTGATATAATACACTGATTGCGACAAATTTCGGGAGCCCAAGGCATAAACGTAATGCCTCGCGTTCTAGAAGTACCAATGCCCTGGTTTTGTAAGCAGGTGCCCCAGAAAACAAGACACAGCCAAACTCGAGTATCGGTCGGATATACATGCAGTAAACCACGATAAGAACGTCCCGGCGAAGTCCGGAACGAATGGAGCTGAGCCGACGAAGCATCCCCAACGCACGAGCTCCCTTAGCTGCTATAATTTCGATGTGCTGACTCCAGTTTAGTTTTTAATTGTTTGTGACCCCTAAGTACTTCAGTGAGTCAACTTGCGGTATAGTGTTTTGTTTATACGTCAACGCGATATGCACCGGAACACTTTTGGTGAAAAACTATGAGCGCACTTTTCCCGGTGTTGGGGATAAGTTAATTCCATCTAGCCACCTCTCAAGCCTGTTCATATACGCCTGTAGAGTTTGATACAAAGTATGTAGATCGTTTGCTGCCGCAAACAAATCCGATGTCGTCGGCATTTGCATATACCTGTACATCCTGTTGGATAGGGATTGAGCGCAAGAGAATAATAAAAAAGTAATGGAGACAACACCGACCCTCGGGGGAGGCCTCTAGATTGTTTATATTTTAAGGACGACAAACCCTGTTGCGAGCAGTAAAATTATCTGCCCTCTAAGAAAGCGTATATCCATGATATAAAATACTGTGGTAGTCCTGCATTATGAAATTAATTGATTAGATTGGAGTGTTCAACACTGTGATAACCTTTTGTGATATCGAGAGTCACAAGAGCGGCATAAGTCACAAGTGCCGGCTATAAGAAGCTGCGTACCTCCGTCGAACTTCAGTGAGCCAGGCAGCGGCACTCTGTGCGAAATGCTCACCAAACCGACGCATGCGCCAACATCGGTGACGTTAGCGGCCTCGGACCTTCGAACGGCTATAAGAAGCTGCCTACCTCCGTCGAACTTCAGTGGGCCAGGCAGCGGCACTCTGGGCGAAATGCTCACCAAACCATTCGTCTTTGTGGTGCAGGTTGTGGCGACCGTATTCGGAACGAAAGCTGCTGAATATGAATCCGTTTTGACAGACCCATCACATGACTGGAAGAATCTTCACGGCATCGAGATTCCGCAGCGTGGTCACCGTTGTCTTATCGAAGAAGCCGTTCTTTCCTTAGTCCCGACTCCGACGCATGTGCCAGCATCGGTGACGTCAACGGCCTCGGACCTTCCAACGGCTATAACAAGCTGCGTACCTCCGTCGAACTTCAGTGGGCCAGACAGCGGCACTCTGGGCGAAATGCTTACCAAACCATTCGTCTTTGTGGTGCAGGTTTGTTCCTACTTGCCTGCGTCATGTTACCGCAGTGATAACCGCTTTTTAGTGTTGCTGCCACGCCCACTTGGTAGCTTTTTTTCATGTATTTGTGCTTTTGGTGTGCATTTGTTAGTTTGCGGGGATATTGAAGCAAACCCTGGCCCTTCGGATAAAGAAATATTGCAGCAGCTTCTTGCAGGACAAAAACACATGACTGATATGATGAACAGTGTCTTATCAAAACAAGAAAAAATCGAAAAAGAAGTTGCTAGCTCGACTGAAAGGATGAGTTCCGTCGAAATGCAGACAAAACCTTTGATTGAACTGAAAACAGATGTAAACGACTTAAAGCAAACAACAACACAGCTTGAGAAAGATTTCGAATTTGTGGTAAAAAAAATGGACGAGTTAGAGAACAGAAGTCGACGAAATAACTTGATTGTTTTTCGCCTGGGGGAAGAAGCTAATGAAACGACTGCTGACCTTACTGAAATAATAAAAAAGGACTTATTTGAAAGAAAGCTGGGAGTGAATGTCAGTGGCATAGAAAGATGTCACAGACTGGGAAAAAAGAATGGCAAAGAACGTCCAGTAATTATAAATATACTCGATTACCGAGACAAGATAGCTATTCTACAAAGGTGTTCCAAGCTGAAGGGCACCGAGCTGTCGATAAATGAAGACTTTTCCGTTCGTGTTCGTGATATCAGAAAAAGTTGTGGTAAAGTTCATCGCGCGAGCGCGCCAGCGGATCTAAAGTGAAGTTAGTTTTTGACAAAATAAGCATTGATGGAAAGTTTTTTGTTGGGATGATAATAAGAATAAAAGATATAACTTAGCTAACTAAATTAAGGTTCGGGGAAACTAGATGAACGAAGTTTAGTGGTGCTGAATGTAAATTGCCGCAGTACTGTTAATAAGGTTGAGAAATTGGAAGGCATGCTTTTAGCACATGACCCTAGATATTGTATTAATGAGGCATGGTTACGAGATGATGTTTTTGATAGTGAGTTTGTACCGAAAAATTACAGAGTGTTCCGTAAGCATCGAGATGGAAGGGGCGTTTCTATTCTTTTTAGGAATAAAACACGTGTTGTAAAAATGCCAGACGTTCAAGACATAGAAAGCATCTTCTGTAAAGTGTATATTGGCAATATTGGATATCTTCTTGGTGTCGTTTACAGGCCACCAAATGATTCCCTTGATGTTATTGCAAAGCTTAAAGATTACCTTCATTGTCACGTAAGAACCGAAGATAAATTAATCATAGCGGGAGATTTTAATATGCCATATATGAATTGGAAAACGTTTTCATCAAACCCATGTCAAGCTGCGGATACTGAAATATCCGATATCATGTTTCAATATGATTTGACGCAAATAGTTACCGACCCTACCAGAATAGATCAGCGGACGAAATCTATCCTAGACATATATCTTGTGAGTGACAATATAAAAGAAAGCATGTTGTGCAGCGTCAGAAATGGCATATCGGATCACAAGGCTGTGGTACTGGAACTAAACGGGGTTGCATTTAGTCAGCAGAGGATGGTGAAGAGATTTCCCAATTTTTCAAAAGCAGATGATGAATCTATAATTGATGTTCTGGCCTTTGAACATGATCATTTCAATGCAGGTAACCGTAGCATTGAAGAACTGTGGCTTTGCTTCAAAAGAATAATTGAAGATTGTATTTCAGAAGAACTTCTTCTTGGGCGAGTTGGTGCATAATTGTTGGATGTCGTTGCGCATTCAACGGACGTACACAGGAAATAAGAGGCAGCATAAACGGAAAGAGCGCAATTCAGTGGTGTGCGCTCTTTCCGTTTATGCTGCCTCTTATTTCCTGTGTACGTCCGTTGAATGCGCAACTACACCCAACAATTGAAGATTGTGTGCAGCGTTTCATCCCTTTAATTACAACGAAAGCAGAGAATCACAATCCCTGGATAAGAAGAGAGACGCTACAGCTGAAGCGAAAGTTGAAACGGTTAAAAAAAAGATCGAACAAGGCTAACAGTCCTAATTTAAAAACAATTATGTGCAAGATACGTGAAGAAATTAAAGAAGAACCTTTCTTGACAAAGAAAAATATTTTAACAAAAAGCTACCATCATTTATTCAAACGTGCCCAAGGAAATTTTGGAAAGAGGTCACTCCGGGCACGTGCTCTACCGATGCATTTAATTTAGATGAAAAATTAGAGAGTGATGAAAAAGCTGCCTTTACGGCCTTCAATAACTATTTCAACAGTGTCTATACAAAAGTTAATAATCATCTCCCACGTTTCGATGCGAACCTACCACCAATATCAGGTGTCACTATTTCTGAAGAGGGTATCTTTTATTTATTGTTAAATCTGAATGTTAAGAAATCTGTTGGACCAGATGAGATACCGAATGCCTTCTTAAAACGGTACGCAGAGTGGTGTGCAAAATATTTGTGTGTGTTGTATACCAGGCCTTTGAACGAAGGTGTACTCCCTGAGGACTGGAAGCTTGCCCGAATTAAGCCTCTACACAAAGCAGGTGATAAAACTCAAATAAAAAATTATCGACCAGTTTCGTTAACCTCAACAGCTTGTAAAATTCTGGAGCACATAATTCACAAACAAATTGTTATATTTATTGATGAACACAAAGTACTAACAAAAGCACAGCATGGATTTAGACGTCGATATTCTACGACTACACAGCTGGTTAAACCATCCACGATTTCGGTACCGCACTAAATGATGGTGAACAGATAGATGCCATTTTTATGGACTTCCAAAAGGCCTCTGATATTGCATTGTACTTCCAAAAGGCCTTTGATAAACTTTCGCATAAAAAATTACTTCATAAATTGCAATACATCTTGAAAACTCCGAAACTGATAGTATGGATACGAGCGTACATTGAAAACAGACAACAATTTGTTTCACTTAACGAGAGCTGTTCTAGCAAACTTCCTGTGGATTCCGGCATACGTCAGGGCTCGGTCCTCGGACCTCTTTTATTTCTATTATACATAAATGATATAATGAATGGCCTTTCTGTAAGTGTAAAGCTTTATGCTGATGATTGTGTGTTATACACGAAAGTATCAACTGCTGGGGATCAGATAAGGCTCAATGATCAATTTAACAAGATCGTTTCTTGGTGCCAGGAATGGCAAATGTCAATTAATTACAGCAAAACTGTTTATATGAAAATAACACTAAAGAAAAATCCTTTATGTTATCAGTACGGCACGAATAGCGTCAATCTAACAGAATTTGCAGAATTCAAGTACCTTGGATTATGAATAACTAATGATCTAAACCGGAACAAACACGCCGACATAACTGCAGGTAAATGTCTACGTAAACTCCTTTTTTCTAAAACGATCCTTAAAATATTCTACCCCGTCTGTACGCATGCTAGCATATAAAACACTCATTCGTCCAATGTTGCAATATGCTGTAATAATATGGGATCCATTCACTAAACATAATATTAATCAACTAGAAAAAGTGCAGAACAAAGGCTACACGTTTTATTTATAACTCATACAGTAGAACATCGGTATCCTGAATTATTGGTAAAAAGTGGTCTGCAACCCGTTGTGGACAGAAACCGCACTTGCCGAGTTAAGTTTTTCTATCAATTAATAAATGGCCATTTAAATATTGACACTGCAGGCATCCTTCGGTATTCTTCCGGTTACGCAACTCGCGAGCGACACAGTAAAACGATAACTCCTTTACCTTCACGGATTAACTGCTACAAGTATTCATTTTTCCCTAGAACTATTAATGACTGCAATAGCCTGACAAATGATGTCGTTTTACAAAAGAAACTGTCATTGTTTGAAAACAGCATCACCTAAACCATCACTACTTATTGCATTGCATTATTTGTTTTATTGTAATTATTGTGTCAGTCTGTAACCCGTATTCTACTTGTTACGTTATTACATGTTACTCTGAGACTTTGTTGAAATAAGCGTTTTTGAACCTTCGCCCTGTAAATTCACATCGTACGATTTATTGTGTTTTGATTGTTTCTTTAATTTCATGTACCCGTTCTCGAACATTTTCCCACCCTGCCATGAACTTTCAAGTGAAGGAGTGGAGTATTTATGAATAAAATATTGCTTGTGATATCGAGCAAGCTGTATTCGGCTTCCTAGGTCTACATGGGCACACCAAATGGAGCAGCCATGCCTAAAGCCAATTTGGTACGGGCTCAAGATCGTGTTAACAATTAACCAATTATCTATTCAGCTGTAAGGGATTCATTCGATGAGTTTCACTAGATTAGATGTAAGTGCTAGGGGTCTGATGTTATCTAATATATATCCTGCACCCTGTTCTTTTAGTAATGGAATTATGTTAGCAACTCGTCAGTCAGGAGGGATCCATAAATTCCTAATGGAGTGGTTAACAAGTGCAAGGAGGCCATGGGGCAGTACTTTATTTGGGCAGTTTTTATTAATGATGTAGTGATACCATCAGGTCTTCGCGCAGAATTGAGCAACACTCTAATAAAACCAGCTAATTCCGAAGCTGTGACTTCATCAAAGTCGTCACCGTGGGCAGGAACCTGCGCGTGATTATTCAAAGTTGAAGCAAAACAGGTTTCCATCCCTTTAGCTGTTTCTTCGAGCAAATTAGCCAACTCTCTTGGCGTAGGGACCACTGAATCGACATTGATCAAATCCGGAATTGCGTTCTTAGTTCTAAGGAATTTAAACAGCTTTCTTCCGTTGTCCGGCTTGGATAAGAATTCAAACCGCTCACTATCGTAGTTATCCTTCGCCTTGGCGACTGTACGCCTGAACTTCGAGGGCATTCAGGCGACTGTACGCCTGAATTTCGAGAGCTTTGGTTAAAAAGTAATTTTCTCAAGGCTGCTTTTCTTAATCTGTAATCCCTCGAGCATTCAGGCGTCCACCAAGGATTAGCAGAGTTCACTTTCGAGACCTTACTGGAAAATGTGGATTTATTTAAGTAATCTTTAACCACTGAATTGAGGTTTAATGTGGTGTGCTCCTCACCGTCTTCTAACTGATTAGTTAGAGCTCTGCATAAAAGCTTTTCAAAGACATTCATATTGACATGCGTGACACTGCGTCTATAGAGCGAGATCCTAGGTCAAACTAGTTCAAAAATTATAGGAAGATGATCACTACTGGTGCCTGAACTGACAGCATTCCACGATGATATAGAGAGACCGGCACTGCAGAACATAAGGTCAATCGCTAACAATGTCCGGTTCGCAATAAAAGTTGGTGTTCTTGAGTTAACACATGTTAGATTATTCTTCGCAGCCCAATCCCACAACCGTTTTCAGCTCACATCTGTTCTGTAACCCCACGAAATATGGTGAGCGTTGAAATCTCCAGCCAGTACCATATCCTTCCTGCAATGTGAAACTACTGAGTCTAGCGCATTACTATTATGTACAACCAATGGGAAATACACGTTAACTAACGAGAATGGCTGACATCCCGGTAGTGAAATGTCTACAGCTATTCTGGATGAAATGAAAACTGCTAAACCGCCACCACGAGAGGGGCGGTCTAAACGAAATGTGCGGTAATTTTTTTGTCTAAAACTCCTGTCTGTGGACAGCCACGTATCTTGTCAGATTATAATATCAGGGCAATGTTGAGCGCAAAGGTAGAATAGATCAGAAGCTGCAGAAAATATTGAACGGCAATTCCACTGAAATACTTTTAGACCTATTTTGCTGAGATACCAGCAGAAATAACTGCCTTCTCCAATATGCTGTCTTACAAGAAATATTTTTTCGAAGTGGTTTCTTTTTGGCATTTTTTGGTTTTTGCCTTGAGCCTCATCGAAAGCCCGTGAGACTCAGGGGACGCACGGCGCTTCATGGTTTTCGCGTCAAATTTCATCTGTGAATCAAGAGAATCGGAGTCTGAGCTGCAATCTTGGTCCCGTTCGACAGGGATTTTAAATGGCGAAGCATTTCTTAGCGAACTTCGGCGAGTTTGAGCGTATCTATCTATCTATCTAGCAGCCTACGATTTTCTGCTCTCCTGGCCGTGTCGCTAATCGGATGTTTACGAAAATTGGTATGCCACATCATGACTACATGACGAACATAAATGACAGGTCATAACATCAAAATCATGACATGCATGTCATGAGCGACATGATTTGCATGCCACGGTCTTGGTGCTCTCCTGGCCGTTACGCTAATCGGATGTTTACGAAAACTGGTATGCCACATCATGACTACATGACGAACATAAATGACAGGTCATAACATGACAATCACGACATGCATGTCATGAGCGGCATGATTTACATGCCATGGTCTTGGTGCTCTCCTGGCCGTTTCGCTAATCGGATGTTTACGAATATTGGTATGCCACATCATGACTCCATGACGAACACAAATGACAGGTCATAACATGAAAATCGTGATATGCATGTCATGAGCGGCATGATTTACATACCATGGTCTTAGGGCTCTCCTGGGCGTTTCGCTAATGGGATGTATGCGAAAATTGGTATGCCACATTCATGACTACATGACGAACTTAAATGACAGGTCATAACATGAAAATCATGACATGCATGTCATGAGCGGCATGATTTACATACCACGGTCTTGGTGCTCTCCTGGCCGTTACGCTAATCGGGTGTTTACGAATATTGGTATGCCACATCATGACTACATGAAGAACATAAATGGCAGGTCATAACATGAAAATCATGACATGCGTGTCATGAGCGGCATGATTTACATGTCACAGTCTTGGTGCTCTCCTGGTCATCTCGTTAATGGGGTGTATACAAAAATTGGTATGGCACAATATGACTGCACGGCGAACATAAATGACACGTCATAACATGAAAATCATGATATGCATGTCATGAATGACATGGTTTACATGCCACGCGTTTCGTTAATGGGACGTATACGCAAATTGACATGCCACAACATGACTGCATCACAAACATAAATGACAGGTCATAACACGAAAATCGTGACATGCATGTCATGAGTGACATGATTTACATGCGACGGTCTTGGTGCTCTCCTGGCCGTTTCGTTTATGGGATGTATACGGAAATTGGTATGCCACGACATGACTGCATGGCGAACATGACTGACAGGTCACAACATGAAAATCATGATATGCATGTCATGGGCGACATGATTTACACGCCACGCGTTTCGTTAACGGCATGTATACGAAAATTGGCATACCACAAGATGACTGAATCATGAACGTAAACGACAGACCATAACATGAAAAGCATGACATGCATGTCATGAGCGACATGATTTACATGCCACGGTCTATGTGCTCTCTTTGCCGTTTCTTTAGTGGGATGTGTAGTAAAATTGGTCTGCGACAATATGACTGCATGACGAACATAAATGACAGGTCATAACATGAAAAGCATAACATGCATGTCATGGGCGGCATGATTTACATGCTAGGCGTTTCGTTAATGGGATGCATACCAAAATTACTATGGCAGAACACGACAGCATGACGAACGTAAATGACAGATCATAACATTAGAATCATGACACGCGTGTCATGACCGGCATGATTTACATATATGCTATGCTCCTGGCGCTATACTGCCGTTTCGTTATTGGGATCGCTCCGTCTACTGACCAGAGGGCGCTACGTAGCTCTCGTCGGACGGCTCAGTCGCGCACGGTGGAAACCGAGGCGACAGCAACGCACGCGTTTCTTCGCTGCTTTCCGGGCGCGCTGCGAACCACACGAACGCTCGCGGCGTCGCCCTTTGGAACAGTTTGTCGCAGATTTGGAACGCGTGTCTCATAGGAAATAAAACGAAAGAAGGTGGAACGGGTTGGAGACGCGCATCGCGTTCGCGTATTTCCCTGTCACAGTCTGGCCAATCTTGCTTCTTCTCTCCGCCAGGCAGCGCATTCTGGCGCTGATGTCGCACATGGAAAACTCGACTGCACGGAGCCTATACGAAAATTGGTTTGGCACAACAGGACTGCATGACGATCGTAAATGACAGGTCATAACATGAAAATCGTGACATGCATGTCATTAGCGGCATGATCTACATGCCACTCGTTTCTTTAAAGGGATGTATACCAATATTGCTATGGCACAACACGAGTGCATGACGAACGTAAATGACAAGTCATAACGTGAGAATCATGACATACGTGTATGAGCGGCATGGTTTACATGCCACAGTCACGGTGCTCTTGCGGCCGTTTCGTTAACTTCATATGTACTAAACTCGGTATAGCGAGACAACAATGCAAATCCATTTTACGTTCCTTATGGGTGCTTCACATTTCCTTGATTCCCACTGCACGTGGGATCTGCCAATTTTTTCTTTAAATTGGTTTTTGATGGGCCAGGTTGTCGTAACTCTCTATGGCTGACCTCAGAAGGTAATACAACTGGCATAACTGGGATCGCGTCTGTCGGCCGAGTAATGGTGTGCAGCAGTTGACTCATCTGTGCATTTACAAGTTGGGCTAATGATTCCGTCAAACTCACGAAAAGGTTCTCCGTCACCTTCTTCATTGTCTTCTCTACCGCTGAGGCAATAGCATCTGACAATGATGAGTCTATTTCCTGTGAGAAACGATTCGCAGCACTAGCATACCCACGAGGTCGCTCAGCAAGGACAGCTCGGGCCTCGCGTCGTGAACATCGCTTCTGATCAATATATTCTAAAATGTGAAGTTCATATGCTCTCGCAGTGCAGTCTCCATTATCGGCCACGTGGGCTCCACTGCATAGACAACAAAGCACTTCCTGTGTTGAGCAAACGTTAAAGTCATGCGCTTCACCACAGGCTCTACACCTCACGCCCAATCTGCAGCCCTTAATGCTATGCCCATATCTCCAACATTTAATGCACTGCAAAGGGCGAAGAGACAGTGATCCTGCCCGGTAAATGAGCCTAGATCAGCACCGCCCAGTTTGGCCGCACCCCCCAAGAGGACGCGCCCAGGCACGGTTGGACGACGAGGACAGGACAGCTACGAAGAAGCGGCAGCCTTGGGAACACAGGACGCAGGACCGTGAGCGGGAGGTTGCAGTGAGCTGGCGTTCGACGGCAGCGAAGGGGAGCAGGCGAGCGATCTTCCGGCTGTTCCAGGGCGCGACAGCCGCTGTGTAATGCGAGACGCACCCAGAACGAAGTTGTCTTCTTCTTTTCTGCCTTCGTGATGGCTCCCCTGCTCCTCGTGCCTTCCTCCTACTGCTTCTTCTCCTATGTCACCGCCGCCATGTGCACTCTTTCTTTCTTTCTTTCTTTCTTTTTTCCTTGAAGTTTGGCTCTTGCCCACTACGGGGGATTGGCCATGAAGCCGGCGGTTAATATAAAGAGGGGGAAAAAAATTGAGCTAAGACAAAGGAAGAATAAAGAATCGGTATCGTAAGTAAGAATGAAATGTTAGAAAAAGATAGGCTATTTATAATAGAAATGAACTTTAATAAAATAATTTGAGGTTTAATCAACTAGTGGAAGCAATTTCGAGGTACGAAGATTTGGATTGAATGATGATTAGCAATGAATTCTTTTTGTGTCACGAAGGAAATTGCACATGGCTAAGCAGACGTTCCTGTTGCTATAACCTAGTGAGGACGCTCCAAGGGAAAGAATGTTCTGAGAATTTAGGGGAATGTTTAAATTCCTGAATAAAATTTCGAAATGCCTTTTTCTCTGACTACTATAGCGCTGACAGGTAATTAAGAAGTGATCGATGTTTTCAGGCTCTCGGCAATAACAGCATAGCGGAGATGGCACCAGACCAGACCTGTGTAAATAAAAGTTCAATGGAGGGATACGACAGCGAAATTTTGTTATTGCCCCTTCCAGTTTACGAGAGGGACACCACTTATTATCCCAAACAAAAGAAAGATGTGCATATTCTTCAATTGGTAACTTCATTTTTAAAGAATCTTGAACTAAAGAGTACTTTCGGAATCTCGACAAAGTAACGAAGGCAGTAGTAGGCACCACGGACATTACCGGCCCATCTAGGGACCACCGCGCGAGAACATCAGCCATCTCGTTTATAAATATGCCACGATGGCCCGGCACCCACACCAATCGCACTTCACGCACGTGGGGAGGAATTAATGATATGAATGTGTTTACAACAGAAGACTTGGAAGGAGAAGCTGAAGCGAGGGATGTGCATACCGAAAGCGAATCAGTCACTATAACAACTGCCGAATTTTGTACAGGAAGTTTGCGAATGGCTAAAAGAATGGCTAAGAGCTCTGCTTCAAATATAGGAGTATAATCCGGGAGGCGCAAGGTATATGACCAGGAGGAAGTCTCTGAAAAAATGCCCACTCCCGCTTTCTCCTCACGCATGGATGCATCCGTCGCAATTATATCATCAATTCCCAATTGACATAAATGATCTTCTAATAAGCCTATTAAATATCTGGAAGTTAGGAGTTTGGCATTAGAAGGGAATATATTATCCAATTCAATTTTAGCATTGGCCAATGGTTTATCCGTTGAGACGATATCGCAAATTAACATCTAAAGCCTCTAGTTGATTCTGCACAAACAAAACTTGAGGTCTGTATATGCGAGACCAAGGCTCATGAAAAAATGTAAACGCTTCACTGCAGAATACGAAGTGTGACCGCCTCTGTGCAGACGCATAAATTTGCAAATATGTTTTGACAGTGAGGATACGGAATCTGCAAGCTAACGTGGGGATTCGGGCTTCTTGGTATAGAACATGATTTGCAATAAATTTTGGTACCTTGAGACAACTCCGAAGAGCCTCTCGCTCTAAAAGAACCAAAGGATTAATCTTGTATGCCGGACCACCAGAGTATAAAATGCAACCAAATTCTAGAATCGGACGAACATACATACGGTATATCATAAGAAGAGTGTCTCTGCGTAACCCAGAGGGGTGCGGGCCAAGTCTGCGTATCATCCCAACAGCGCGAGTAGCCTTACATTTAATGTGCTCAATATGGTGGCGCCAACTCAGTTTATGATCATAAAACACACCTAAATATTTCATGCACTCTGTTTGAGGGATTATTTCCTGGCGATACTGAAGGGAAATGTTTACTGGATCATTCAAAGGAAAAACAATAACAGAACTTTTACTAACATTTAAAGTCATGCTAATTTGAGTAAACCATAACTCTAGTCTTCCTAAATAAGCTTGTAAGATTGCATGCAATGAGTGAATATCACCAGCAGACGCGAAGAACGCAATGTCGTCTGCATATACATACACTTGAAAGTTATTGTCTAATGGTATTGAGCTTAACAGAACGTTAAATAATACAGGAGATAAAACAGAACCTTGAGGGACTCTTGTTCCACGACGCGCCGCTCAGGCCGTAGACCTTCGTCGTCGTCGTCTCTTTTCACAACAGTGTCGAAGTCTCATCCTTCAAGCAGTACCGAGCAATTGTCAGCACAAATAACATATTTACAATCCTCATAAATTCTTACAATATTGTTAATGTAGAAAAAGAAGAGAATTGGTTCCAATATCCTACCCTGAGTAACCCCAAATTCCATAGTCCTAAGTTGTGATTTATGTTTATTTCGTTCGATGTATTGGTGGCGCGCTCTCATATGAGATTCAATAAGTAATAGTGCTTTCCCACGAAACCCACAACGTTCTATCTTTCCAAATAAAATTAGATGTTTAACCCTATGGAAAGCTTTACTGAAGTCTAAAAATATACCTATTGTCATTACCTTTTGTTCAAAATTACACAATATTTCTTCTTTTTGAACCAGAAGTGCTTTCTCAGTGCAACATCACTTTCTGAAGCCAAATTGGTAATCTCTTAATAGGTTGTATTTTCTAGTGAATTTCTCAACACGACAGTTTATTACTTTCTCAATTCCCTTTGAAAAAATAGGCAAGTTTGACACCGGGCGATAGTTACTTAAGCTATTTCTGTCTCCATTCGTATAAATTACTGAGACTCTTGCTACCTGCATGTTGTCTGGAAAAAGTCCAGTGGAGAGAGAGACGTTGTATATGTGTGTAAGCAGATGTGCAATTATGTCTGTAACATATCTGACTGGTTTTATTTCTAGGTCATCTACATCGCGGATACGGCTGTTTCTTAGCTTGCGATACAGCACTGTTACTTCAGCGACAGATGTTGGCTGCAAGTACATTGTGTGGGATAATATCGGGATATCATTACCAGCATCGTGAGAGTAGGTGCTAGTTCCGATTTCAACAAAGAAATCGTTAAAAAGGTTGGAGAGGTCGGTCCCACCAGTGATTTTGTCATTTATTACTAGGTTGTCGATCGTACTATTCTTAGTATTTTTGTTTCATACCTCGTTTATTTTCTGCCACACTTTGCTACCATTACACAAGCAATCGTTGATTGATTTGTGGGGTTTAACGTCCCAAAACCAGCTCTGATTATGAGAGACGCCGTAGTGGAGGTCTCCGGAAATTTAGACCACCTGGGGTTCTTTAACGTGCACTGACATCGCACAGCACACGGGCCTCAACATTTCGCCTCCATAGAAATGCAGCCGCCGCGGCCGGGATTCGATCCCGCGACCCTCGGATCAGCAGCCGAGTACCGTAACCACTAGACCACCGTGGCGGGGTCACAAGCAATCGTTCTCAAATAGACGCTTATAATATTCATTTCTTTATTTTTTGATATCCTTATTTAACTCATTTCTAGTCTTCCATGAAACGCGATTGTAGAAAACTGTCAAAAAGCTTATTCTTGAGCTTAATGAGCTTGATGTGCTCATTTGTGGTCCATGGTTTGCGCACCTTTTTTGTTTGCGGTAAGTCCGAGGTGAGAAAGACTCCAAATAATGTTTTTTGAAAATTTTTATAAACGAGTCATAGCACTCATTGCTTTCTTCAAGGACAAATACTCCTTTCCAATACTGTTTGAGAAATCTTATTCCTAAGCATCTCTAATGTTTCTGATGATATATCTCTGTACACGAGCAGATGCCAATCCCTTTGTTTCAAGGGACTGTTACTGTTGAGCATGCAAAATGTAGGTAGGTGATCACTGATGTCACTACGGATAGCGCCAGAAAGAACACTATCAGTGTTTCGGTTAGTGATGAACAGATCTAGCACAGATGCAGTTGAAACAGTAAGGCGTGTAGGTGCTGAGATAAGATTCTGGGACCTGTTGCTTTGTAATACAAGCAAAAAGTCAGTTGCCACACTCGAACCTTTTGCAGTGTCAATGTTCATATCACCACCTATTGTTAGTAACCATCGGTTTTCGGTGGCACATGAAAGCAAGGAATCAAGGAACTTCAAGAACACCGAGATATTGCCACTCGGTGGTCTCTACAGAACCGCGAATACATTGTTATTTTTCTTAATGCAAATGGCTTAAACATCACAAGTAACAGTGCTGAAATCGTTTGAAATTTCGAAACCTGCTACAGCAACTTTAAAGAACCTCCACCACCTCTGCAATTCTTCCTGTTTAAAATGAAATGATTGTAAGTTGGTAAAACAAAGTGATCCGAATTTTCATTGTAGCAAGTCTCACTGAACATAAGTGCGTCGAAGCAAATATTGCAGGATTCGAGAAGAGCGTAGATATCGTCAAATTTATATTGCATGGATGTAACATTTAGGTGTAAAACTTTAAAAAGCTTCTCTGGGTTGTCAGATATCAATCCACGCATGTTCTCGGGTAGCACGCAATTGGCATCCATGTTTCTACAATGTGGACTATCGAAGTGTTCGTGCCTGTCGCGCGCATGCTTATCCTGTCACCGTAATCTTCTCCAAATCGCTCTCCAGCTTTATTGCCGCGACGGGTTACGGCTCATCGCGACGGGTAAAAACGGCACCTTTTTTTACCCAGACGAACTTCCAGCCGTGTTTGCGCTTGCGTGCTATTGCCATACCAAGTAATCGCTTTAAATACTGACAACGATGTTTATTCACAAAGATAGGATGAGTTGCCTCATTATTAGACGCTTCCATTGATAGACCAAGTCTCCTGTTCATCAGTTTTGTTTCTCAAGGACTTTCTCAAGGACTTTGTCCCTGTTTTCGCGCTTCACGAAATGAACAGCAATGTTCCTCTTTGCCTTGTCTTTAGTAGCCACTCTGAATTACGTCTATGTCGCTCGCGGAAACCGGTTCACTGATGGCTGCCCCAATTTTAGCCAGAACATCTGTCAAGCACTCATTTGGGGTTTCCGCAACGCCTTTGATCTCAAGGTTTCTCTTTCGTGAGTACTGCGCAGCTTTCACAAGGTTAGCCTGACATTCAATCACTTGCCTCTCTAATGATCGAGCTTTCTGTTGGAGTGCTTCATTTTTTCTTTTAAGTGAGCTATTCTCTAACAAAGTAGCATCAAGCCGCAGGTTAGCATCATCAATATTTTTACTAATGAAATCCACGCTCAGCTTCATTTCATCGATCTCAGTCCGGAGCTTTCTCTCTTCTGCACACGTGTTTCTCTCGAGAGATCCTTTTAAGTTCTGTGGGCTCAGGGCTAGTGGTCGGCCAGAGCTCTCAGAGAGAACACAGAGGCGGCAAGACAACAAGCACCTTTACTCTTCCGAGGCCCAGGCCAGACTGCCGGCTGCTGCAGCCAGCCAAGCACGAGCGTGAGCGAGCCGAGCACGAGCTGAGCTCAGGCAGCCCCTCGTCTTCATCGGCTTCCCCAAGGGCGAAGCTACCAAGTCGAAATTGGCCAAGACGCCAGTGCCATACGAATCAACCACGTAGGTGTTCCCCAGGGCTTGGTGATCTCACGCACCCTGCTTAATAGAGCTCTGTACCAGCTACCCAGACGCCTTGCTGACGTACCGGGCCTACAACACGCGGTGTATGCTGACATGTCACCGTATACATGGGCGCATCAAGGATCCATCGGTGAGCAGGAGGATGTCTTAACATTATTCACAACTACGCAACAGAAACAGGTTTACACACTGCCCCAGATAAAACAGAGTTCGTCGTCATTCATGGTGGCTGATCCACCTCTGCAGAAAAACAGGCAGAAAAGCGGCCTTTTAAACTTTACATCGGTAATCGACTCATAACAAGGAAATCTACAATCCGAATACTCGGTATGCACCTAGATGAAAACTGCACAGCGAACACTTGGTTCCAATGCCTTACGAAGACCAGAAAACAAATCCTGCACGCTTTACGCAGAATTTCTAACCGCACTCGTGGAGTAAACGAACGTGAAATTCGGCAGTTTGCTCAAGCTTTTCTTGTCTCTCGTAGCATGTATGGACTGCCATATCATCCGGTGAACCGTGCGCAAATGCTCGCGCTCGACCGGCTACTTAACGAGGGCAAACGCATTATTACCGGACTTCCAAGGTGCACACGCCTCGATGCACTTAAGAGCTGTAGCAAGCTTAACCACCTGTCCGAGCTCGTCGACGTGCACACACAAACACAGGAGACGAGACTTCGCGCAACAAATGCCGGGTGATAAACCCTCATGCTCCTCCGGTGTGACATCCAAAAACTTCCTATTTTGCCCAACAAAACTTCGCCGTGGGAAATCACGGTACTCACCGATGGCAAGCCACTGCCACGCAATATGGACCTGACTCAGCGAGTCCGGCGCCTTACCTACGCCAAGAGGCAAGCTAAGGCTACGAGTTCGCTCCCTTTGACCGAACGCATTATATACACGGACGATGCGCTTCCTACAGACGGTACCAGTAACACTTGTTATGGCACTGCGTGGTACGACCAGACAAATGGAAATCAGAACCGTCACTATCATGTATCAACAGAAGCGGTGTACAGCACCCGTGTCGAGCTAGTGGCCATCTCAGACTATTTGGAGTGGGCCCTCGCAACTGCATCTGAAACTGACCCAATTCACCATCGTGTGTACACTGATTCTCAGGCTGCCTATCGAACATGTACTATTGTTCTTTACACAGATCCTGTACTGCAGAAGATCCGGCACCAGGCGCGCCTGCTCCGCGATTGCAGTCACGATATTACCATCCTCTGGGTCCGCGCACATTGCGCTATCCCCGGAAACGAGAACGCTCACAGATGAGCGCGCGCTCATCTCTGCACTGCTCTAGCCAGAGCCTCTGATACTCATTTTCCTCTTCTGCTACCCCAGCCGAGCTAGCAGATCTGATGGCAGACAAGCACATAGCCAAACAACGTCGTGCCGCTCGCCTCACAGCAGTGGGCAATCCGCTCTCAATAGCGTCGATTCCCTCGAAGGTATTCACACGGCGAGAGTCTGTCCTGCTTCGGAGAGTTCCGACAGGAACACTCCTTACTCCTTTCTTGCTTAACCGCTTTCACAGGTGTGGCACACCACCACCCGTAACTACTTTCTGCTCCACGTGCAACTGCCGTGCTGATCTCAACCACCTGTGTTGGGCTGCCCCTTCTACATCCCAGCTAGGGTTCGTGCCCTGGCCACCAAAAACTGGGGACCCTGGCCTTCTCTCCGGACATGGGCCTGTCCGGATCCCACGCCTCCCATTCGAGCCATCGAGTTCTGGCGAGCACTCCTCATGTTCCTCCAGGACCCGCCGGCACCGCCGGTCGGGGATCGGCTCCGCGACAGCCACAGCATTCCAGCGGCCCCCACTTAGCTGCCTGCATAGAGTCCGTTAGCAAAGCGGAGGCAGCTCTACCCCTTCCTTCTTATACTATCCTCTCCCTTTCCATCGCAGCACCTTCGGCGCATTACAATGTGGAATAAGCGTGGTTTCATTCATTCATTCATTGCTGTGGACAGCGGCGGAATGGCTACCTGCTCTTGCGTCCCATTCAAGGTATGGTAAACGACGTTGCTATCTACCGGCGTCGCTTAATCTGTGGAAAGCATTATTCACCTGGATCTTAGGTCGTTGAGTGCGCCGTGTTGGTCCATGCCTAAGATGACGTCTCTCCACATTGCTGCAGGAGCGCAAAACTCACCGAATAGGTCTGGATGCCAATCACAACTTCCCATGTATGTTTCAGTCAGTGTCATATAGTGGTCTCCCGTTGTTAGGATATCTGGTCCCTCTCAGGCAGTCTTTGTTCAACTTCGCGGGCATAACTACTGATGTCACAGCAGCCGGCTCCGCTGTCGGCTAATGCAGTGATGCTGTGGCACTCCATAACCACGTTCAGGACGGCGATTTGCCGTCTGGCATTACGGTTAACTCAGCGCGTCGGATCACGGCTGCGCCGGCTTGCTGCGCTGCTGAAAATCACAATGGCAAATTTTTAGCATCGACGTGCTGCCGTGAAGATTCTGGCCACGCGGGGTGTTACAATTACGTCGGGAGGATTCGTGCGTCTTGGTCGTCGTGGTCGGCGGCGGCGGCGGCAGATCTTCAGCATTGCGGCGGCACTTCCATCGGTTGCTGCCTTTCGTTCCCCTGATTGGGACTTGGAGATCGGCCCCAGGTGGCGCCGGTGTACTGCGGCGATCCGGCGAGAAATAGCGGCCAGGCGAAGGTGATCACGACCGTTGACATCGTTACGAACCTGCCTCGGCGCTGTAGTCGGCGAAGTAGCTAGGACGTTCACGTGGCAGGGGACGCGGCGCGCTCACGTCGGAACCACGCAGTCCAACCTCACGGTACTACGAATAGCGGTAGGTGCACCCGGCTTCCTTACAGTGGAAGAACAGTGGGCGATGATTAGGGGCACACCATGCATCAGTTTTCCTCGGCGCGAAGCGCTCGTCAACTGGCGAGCGGTATGGCTCGGTGGTGGTGGCAGTGGCTGGCGACGGAACTGCGGAGCCGTGCGGTCCAGGCGTGGGCGAGGAGCGTAGCATCTTGACGTAGAGCAGCGGCGTACGTAATCGCCTCCTGGAGGGATTGCCGCCCTCAGTTAGCACAGAAAGGATTTATGACGTCTTCGAAACGGATCACCGAGACGCTAACGACGTGGCCGAAACGGCACGCCTAAGAAGTTTTAGTCTTGGATACGTCGTATATCTCGTCTAATGCCCGGCTTCTAGCATATAAACGAGACGATTCCTTAACGTCTTCGAAACGTCATCAAAATGCTGGTCTTTTCGAAGGCTTGGGGAAGACTCCAATAATCCCATTTACCGGGATTTCTGAATCCATTTAATGATTTACGAAAGGCGTCGTCAAAAACCTCTTCCAGAAACATTAGCTTATCTGAAAAAGAAGCAGGAATCGTGCTCGAGAACGGAGCGCGCCCACCAAAATTTTGATCAGGTTACGACCCTCAGAATATAAGCTAATGCCTTAGGGGACCAAATAACCACAAGATATTTTTTGCACCCCTAATGCAAGAGCTCTGTGGTTCTCAAGGTGTCAACGGGATCATAATTTCGGGGGGGACCCCAGCCGCGGACGCCGTCCCTGCCTCATGGTAGTAACTGCGACCTGTTATGTTACCAGCTGCACCATAAGCTTTTCGGCGCTGCAGAGTGGGGGGTAGTGCCTGCTGAATACTTTTGTAGTTGCGTCCTAGAAAGAAGTCCTAGCATCACACTTGCCTGAGCTCTTTCTTTTCCTGGTGGTTAAAGGCATCAGCACGGAGTGCGACAAAGCCAAAAAATAGTGCAGTAAGGTAGGCACACAGTTCTCTACAAAGGCTTCATAAATCTTAGCATATAAGTCACATTTTGTTGTCATGATTACAAAAATCAATCTACCATGTATTTTGTAGAGTATGAAACAAAGCTACCAAACATAGTAGCGACATATCTTTCTACACAGTGAAGGATAGAGAGTTTCTTGGCAAGCGGCCTAACAAAGAGGCTCTGTGCTAAAGATCACCAAGTCGAAACACTGCTACGTCAACGTTTTATTGAGAAACTCACTTGTGCAAGTTTAAAAAAACGAAGAAAATGAGAAATACGAGAAAATAAAACCACAAATATTCAAAAGGAACAGCAGACGAAATATTTTAATATATTTGGAACTTATTAACGGCTAGAGGCTTACAGAAAGAGCACTAGTAGTCACACAATAATCAACAGCCAAATGACTATGCGCTTTTCACCATGACAGCAGTGCATCCGGTTGTATGTGCAGACAGAACAATGGATGACTGTTGCGATAGCCACTTTGAATCATGTTAGCCGTATCGTCACCGCATAAAATCAAAGAATATAAACAAAACAACTCTAATATGATGCAGATATCCAAGTGAAAATTTGCCTAGGACATCAGCTGATATAATGGCGCAAGCTGTAAAAGACAACAAAAACATCAATCAAGTATCAATGAATATTGACCAAAGTGACTTTCAGATGAAGTAGAGCATGAAATATTAACCCAGAGGGCATAATGAGCAAAGTCGCAATGCAGTGCACAATACGTCGCAGCGAGCAACGTTAGTTACATCGAAGCAACCTCAGTTTCATAATGAAGCTACATACGCGCTTAGTTACATCGAAGCAACCTCAGTTTCATAATGAAGCTAGCTTGAAGTCGAATACACTGGAGACAGTGTTGAGGCGACAAAAAAGAAACAAAAGAAGCAATATTCTCAGTTACATGTTCAAAATATAGATGTGGCTCTTTACAAAGCACTGTATTACACACACCTATGCAAATCTCACATGAACGGCGGTCAGACTGGCAAGCATCACTTGGAAGACAAAAAGAAAAAAAAAAGGATTTTGGCACCAGCACTGAAGCTACTCCTCAAAAGGACTTCAAATAACCGTCAGGCTACATGTGCAGGATCAAGCTGAGAGTCACTGTGATGGAAAAAATGCTCCAGGTTTGGGCCCAGGACCACTCACCAAGGAACGCAATCGATGCTCGAGCACACACAGACAATCTATATTACAAGAAATTACAAGTATAAGGTGACAATAACGCATGCACCTAGTGTCACGGTGACTATCTACGTAGTACTACGGCTAACACGATATTATATCCCGGACACACAAAAGAAGGTAAGTCTCGCCGTGTTTCCTTCCTGTCGTTGTTGACGCTTCCAGGTTTCGAAGCCGGTGTCGCTTGAGACGAGGAAGTGGTCGGTAGGCTACTGGTAACGTGGGTCCACCCACGGGACTGTTGGCTGCAGCAGCGGCCCTTACGCCGCAGCGCCTGCTTCGGCAGCCACGGTAGCCACGGCAGCCGATAGGCCGCGGTAGTCAGGCAGCATCTGGGTTTCACGACACGGGTGGCTGGAATGGCAGCGCCTGTAGCAAGGCTGGTCGCTGCAGTGGCTGAGAACACAGCCACCTCGTCTGGCTCCCTGGACCCGACGCCCGGCACGGAACGCAGGCCCTTGAGGTTGCCTGCACCAGTTCCTCAGCTCGCCTGGCTCCCTGGACCCGTTGCCCAGCAGGAACGCAGGTCCTTGGCGATGCAGTACGCTGTAGCGGTCGCTATTACATTCTCTGGACCGGACGCCCAGCGAGAATCAGCTGGCTTCCAAACCGCGCAGCCCGAACCACCGCACGCACCACATGCACCGCTCGAGCATACTTCGTCGTCATCACCCCCGCACGGCGAACACTCATCTCTTTGAATTTCGCGCCTCTATCATGACAACCCCCGGTCAAAGAAAGTTGTTCAGAACTTTTTTTTTTGGTGGTTAGAAGAGGCGGAAAAATATCACGAAGTCCTACAACACTCACTAAAGCTTGAGTTGTGCGTCTACATAGCCCTAGAACTCACTAATGGTCCGGTGGTATAGTTCACACAACCGTTACATATCATGGAGCAGTGTATCACAACTAGGCACGGCTTAGGTAATCCGGTCCGACATTGTGCGACCCTTTGATGTAGGAAACTGAATAAGAGTACTCCTGCAAGAGTAGGCTCCACCGCAAAACTCTGTTGTTCACGTGTTTGGCGGATTGCAGGTATTGTAAAGGTTGATGGTCGGATTGTATAACAAAGTGTTTGCCGTACAAATACAAATGAAATTTTTGTATGGCCCATGCAAGCATCAAACATTCGCGTTCAATAGTGGAGTAGCGGGTTTCTCGAGGCAAGAGATTGCGGCTAGCGTATGCAACAGGATGCAAAAGTTGATCTTTTCCCAATTGTAGTAGGACGGCACCAATACTAGTGCTTGAGGCGTCGGTTCGGAGGAAAAATTCCTTTGTCATGTTAGGGGCTTGCAGGATGGGTGCCTCACCGGGTTCGCTCTTCAGAAGGGTGAAAGCTTCTTCCTGAGGTGGTCCCCATGCGATGGTATTATTCTGTCCTTTCCGTGTGAGGTCGGTCAAAGGCTTGGTGATCTCCGCATAGATGGGAATGAATTTCCGATAGTAGCCAGTTAAGCCAAGGAAAGACTGGAGAGTTCTTTTCGTTTTCGGTCTTTTAGCGTATATGATCTTATCAAGAGTTCTCAGGAGAGGTTCAACCTTACCGTCTCCTATTCGGTGACCAAGGAAAGAAATTCTTTGCTCTCCTATCTCGCATTTGCTTGGCTTGATCATCAAGTTGGCACGTAGTATTCTGTCAAACACACGCCGCAGAGTGACTAGATGTTCATGCCACGTATTGGTAGAAATGATGACGTCGTCAAAGTAATGGTATACATTTTCAAGGTCACTCAGAACGACTCGCATGAGACGCGCGAAAACAGCCGGAGCTGTTTTGATACCAAATGGCATGTATACAAAGTGATAACCACCCAGACATACTGGAGAATGCCGTCTTTTCTCTACTATCTAGCGACATGGGACTTGCCAGTAGCCTTTCGTGAAATAAAATTTTGAGAAAAACTTGCACTGGCCAGCAAGGGCAAGAACCACGTCTATGCGCGGTATTGGTTCACTGTCGGGAAGCAAGATCTTATTCAGCTCCCTGAAGTCAATACATAAGCGAATCGAGTCCTCAGGCTTCTTGACCACTATGATGGGAGCGTTGTATGGTGACTTTGACTTTTCAATAATTCCCAGCTTAAGCATTTCTTGTACTTCTTTCTCGACGCTTTGCCGTAACGCAAGTGGGATAGGTTATTGTGGAACATGGATTGGCTTATCAGACATCAAACGCAGTGCGCACTCCACGAGTTCAGTCTTTCCTGGTAGGTCAGAAAGGATGATATCAAATTATTTGAACAATGCAAGTACCTCTGATCGCTGTTTGGTACTCAAATTACTAGACAACGTGACATCGGCCGGCTTTGCGTACGGACTAGCCCAGGGGAAGGAATCTCGTGCGAGCCTCCTTTGGTTGACGGCTGCTCATCCACTTGCGATGGACCTTGGTCGACCTCGGTTATGACGGAAACCTGGTGCACTGATAAAGGTTCGCGGTCCTCGTATTTCTTTAGCATGTTTATGTGGAAGATTTTTAAATGCGAAGCATTTCTTAGCGAACTTCGGCGAGTTTGAGCGTATCTATCTATCTATCTATCTATCTATCTATCTATCTATCTATCTATCTATCTATCTATCTATCTATCTATCTATCTATCTATCTATCTAGCCGTCTACGATTTTGTGCTTTCCTGGCAGGGGCGGCGCCAGGATTTTTTTACTGGGGGGGCAACCACGAAAAGTGAGTTCCTCCGGGGGGGCAAGCAAGTGGGGAGCTTATGCGTTGTATTTTCACTGTCTTACTCTCTTCCCCTTTTCCTCTTTTAAAATGCCCAACTTCTTCGATGGAATTCTACGATATGTCTTGTTACATGTCACCTACGCTTCGTTCAGTAGCTCAACACGTCAATAAACATGCGTATTGTTCTGCTTAGGTGAGTTCAACGTAATATATTATCTGAAAGATTTTCTCTTGATCTAAATCAACTCTTACACTCTTACAAAAGAAATCACCGAGGCGCTAGCTTTATACGGGTTATAATGACATTAGCTGAGCGAAAAACAGCTGATCTATAGCTTCCTTGATAATATGACCAGAACGATAGCAACTTGAGAAGTTGGGCGCAGCTGTGATGTAGTCGCGGGTAGCCAGCCAAGCCTCTGGGAGAAGTCGAGCCGAAGCAACACCTCCTAGAACTTGTCAAGCCTGCGTGTCACGTGTCACGACGTCAGCTACGTCATCAGCGTCGACCGGTTTGACGCCGCTATGCTGCTTCGCTGTCTTTGCTGTCTAGTACACTGTAGCTGTATCAACAGCTATGCGCAGTTCACTGCAATCTCGCCAAGGATAGCTATCTCTATTAGCTCAAATCATTCCGATTGTCCAAGTGGCGCCAAGCCATAAAGGCCTATCGTAACACTGTGCAGAGGCGAAATAAACATTTTTGTTCAAAGTCAACGCTTCGTTTGTCTCCTGTGTGCCTCTCTACGCAACCGTCAGTACCTGCGCTGGTCAATTTCACCGTGCTTTGCGCTAGCTACTAATCAAATGATGGAAAAAAAGAGCTAGCATTCATTTAGGAACCGTTTGGCTGGGCTAAAGGCCCAGGTTCTAAACACACCAGTGTAAGTAAGATATTCGAGCAACGCATACAACTTAATATTTAGCATGTTTACACAGCAGTTGTATTGCTAGTAAAATGAAAATTTATACAGTTTGTCAAACAACCGATATACAAAATGCAGTACCAAATAAAAGAAATTAAGCTTGGTAACCAGCAGCAACAAAATAACACGTGTTAACTAGATCACAATATAGCTTCGAAAGAGTCATTTCAGAGCATCAGGGATAACTAACACCACTAAGTAATGTTCATATCAATTCCAAGTTTCCTAATGATGCGCCAGATTACAAAATGTTAAAAGGCTGTTCTTGCGCCTGCTGGTGTTGCTAAACGTTGGAAATGGGAAAAGAAAAAAGAAGCAATGTAGCAAAAGAATAAACAAATGAAGGGCATAGATTTGTAAAACTGGATCACGCATAGGCAGGTAAGTCATTTCACATCTGACTAAACAGTACACCAGTTTTCACAAACGTGTCAGCTCTCCTACTAGGCACTGTTCACCACACAAGCGGGGCACCGACGTGGCCTCAGACAAGCGGGGCACCTTTTGCAGTTTGTTTGAAAGCGAGGAAAAACGGCCGGAATTATTCGATGGCGAAGCGGGTTTCCGTGCCCGAACATTTTTCCCATGAAAGCGCCGCAAAGGTACTATAGAGTTTCATTTACCAGCATACTAGTGCAGACGTATACGCCGATTATTGTGTGCAGCATCGAACATGTCAACAACACGCTGAAGGTCTATCTTGTTGGCTAGAGACCGTTCTACCGCAAGCACAGCTAGGTCGCTCAGACGGTTGTTAGTCATTTTGCTGCGAAGATAAGTCTTCAGTCTTCGAAGGCACGAAAATGTGCGCTCGCAAGAAGATGACGATGCCGGTATCGTCACGGCGATAACACTTAGCTTGTGCAGTTCGTGAAAGGCTAACTTATACTCTTCCAAGACGGTGACCAATTGCAGCAATGTTTCTATCTTGCACTTCCTTTCGGCTTCGATGCGCTGAAGAAGTTTAATTACCAACTTGCATTCAACTTCAACGCTGTTGATGTCGCATGCATAGTGCTCAGCGAAAGGCTTGAGCAAGGAGACGTCCATAAAATTCTCACTTTGAGGGTGGAGGGCGCTGACTCCGCAGAGTACGTCATTATTTTCCGCAAATCGCCTAGTCAGTTCCACAATGAGGTGGTCCAAAACGGGCAGAAAAACTTTGACTCTGAAAGTTTCTTTTGAATCTGGAGACTCTTCTTCAACGGGCCGTCCTTCACTTAATACAAACTGCTCTAAATGGAGCGGAAGGCGCTTCGTTCTCTGCTTTTCCCTTTGGGGGACCCCGTTCTCCTCAGAAATAGTGCAGGTTTGCTCCCACACAGTGTCAAACGCGCTCTGCGAATTTCTGATTTCGGACAACTCGTCAATGACAGTGTGCGCCATGAGGCATGCCTGACTAAGGTTGCAGTCCTTACTTTGTAATATGTCCGAAAAAACCTTAAGGCGGCTGAGTAGCTTGGTGAATAGCCTTAAATGGAAAAGAAAAGAGAAGTTCATTTGCTCCAGCAGACCCCCGGCTTCCGTTGCCCGCCTGCTGTTTGTAGCGATGACTTCGCTGAGGCATACAAGAATGGCAGGAAAGCTTTTCATGGCAGCTGTGCAAGCCGTTATCTGGCAGGCCCATCGTGTATCGCTGAGACGCTGCAGCTCTGTCACAGGCAAAGACAACCTTTTTTGAACATCTACATACAGGGAGTGAACTGCAGATCCACTTAGGAATACATAAAGGCTTTCCAAAAGAGAGAAAAAATCCCTCACCGGTTTTATCGCCTTGCAGACATCCACGATGACAAGATTGAGACGGTGGTTCATGCAATGTACGTACACTGCCTGCGGCACTTCCTGCCTGAATAGTGCCTGGACGCCTCGTGACGTACCGCTCATGACACTTGCACCATCGTATGTTTGAGCAATGCACAGCTGAGAATCAATGCCGCAGCGATTCAGCGTTTCCTTGACGTAGCTCAGGAGCGACTTAGCATCCAATTGCTCAGCATTGCGGAATCCAAGGAACCTCTCAAAGACAGCCCCATTGAGGTAGTACCTTACTACCACTGACAACTGTTCCGTCTTACTTAGGTCCTTGGTTTCATCGACGATAAGTGCAAAGCACTGGGAGCTTTTCATCTCTTCCTTTATACTTGTTAATGTGATGTGGCTGAGAATTTCGAGGATCTGGTCTTGTATCGAGTGATGAACGTACTTCGCATTCGCTGCTCCACCATTCAGTTTCTTTCCTATAATGTCGTCATATTTAGCAAACAAGTTCAAGAGCTCAACGAAGTTTCCTTTGTTTTCACTTCTGGCACTTTCATCGTGGCCCCTCTGAGAGATTCCCTGAACGGCAGTAAATCGCAATATATCGGCAACTCTTGCTATATAGAGGCGATTTTCCTGCACCTCCCTGGAGTACGCGTCGCTGAGATGTGTTGCAACCGACCTGCTTTGTCTTCCCGCCTTCATCTGCGTGAAGGAAACCCACGATGCCTGGCAAGTCTTATGCACGAGTGAGTTTTCGTGCTTCCTGAAGCCACCGTCTCTTTCTAGGGCATTTTTCCAATTACTGTATCCACCACTGACAAATGCAGATTTCTCATTTTCACCAGTTGAAAACATTCTGCAAGGGTAACAGAAAGCTGCGTCAGCCTGCGCGCTGTACTCCAACCAAGGAAATAGGCGGTACCAGTTTGAGTTGAAGCTCCTGCTCAATTTGCCGTACTTCTTAGATGGAAATGGGTTCAGTATTGGCTGTGTGGGTTGCTCTGTCTTGAATTTCGAAATGTCCAACTGGCCTGCGTGGTCGACATCCACATCAGAGGCGGTGAATTCTGTCGCAGAATCAGGTTGATGTCTTGCTGCACACGATGCGGAAAGGTCATCACATTCGCGGTCCATGTGCCCTGACGAGGACGGGCAAGCATCGTCAGACGCGATGCTACGCACAGTCTCTTCAAGCGGAATTGAAACAAAGCACTGAGCATTTTCTTGTTCCTGAAGCGTCTCCGAATCTTCTGCTGTGGAAGCAAAAAGCTCGGGGGAGACGGCTTTTTGCTTGGCCCGCTTGCTCGAAGGCGAAAAAAAGTCGGCAATAGACCTTTTCTGTGACATACTGATTACTGAGGCAACCCAATGTAGACTGAACGTTGGAGGGGCGGCAGGGGAGACCCACGCCGTAGAGGGCGCTGCGTGGTCGGCCGCTGTAGGGTTCCTTGATGCGCGCTCTCCCCTCCGCCGCCTTGGAGGGTGGAATCATTCTGTGAGGGGGTGAATGCCGCCTTCCGATCGGCGGCCGCCATTGGGCTCCCCCCCCCCCCCCCGCTTCGTTAGAGTGTGCTAGCCCCGTCGCGTCTGGTTTGAGTGAGACAGGTGCGCGGCGTTTTATAGCGTTTTCTCGGGCATAATGCCCGGGTGTTGCGTGCCACAGTGCACAAACCGCTCGCGAAATGGTTATAGGATGTTCAGATTTCCGAAAGATCTCAAAAGGCGACTCCTGTGGAAACCCGTTCCTAACGCGTACGACATGAAATGCGCTTTAAAGCTTGTGTGCGTCAGCCAGTTTTTGCACACGCCAGCGAACTCTAGTTATGAGAATGGCGACTCTGAGCACCTGGTTGACATGATTTCCCAAGGGAAAAGAGAGTGTCGAGGAGATGCTGAAGAGGAAATAGATGTCGGGGAAATTCTTTTCATTGAAGCGTTGACTTCAATAGAGTGCAGAATTTTACATCATATAGGTGGATTCCTTGTGAAAAGAATATTGAAGAAAACGGACTGCGAGCAGTCCGAGGAACCCTAGGCCGCTGCCGTTGAATGTGGGGGCAAAACTCGTTACAAGAATGTTGACCTCTCCGATGTTCCCTTCAACCTGCCTTTAAAACCTGTTCCTTTGCTCGCACGCTACACGCGTTCTGCACGTGTTTTTGAGAGTTTCGCGTCGCGCGCGGTTAGGATGTACACGCTTTTGTCGCGTTTAAGATCGCCGCAATTTAAGATTTTCTTTCGTGGCAGCAATTTGGTGAAAGGTCAGCGATCTGCTCAGCCATGTAGCAGATGAGGAGCAAGTGATAGCAGACGACGCCATAATCAAACTCTATAAAAACATGTGCGATGGCAAAATGCCTCATTTGGCAAAATGGGGCATTTTGGCAAAATCGATGGCAAAATGCCTCAGAAATTTCCAATAATTTGATACTTTATTTTGATACCGCATCCCTTGGGTAAGCTTTCCGGGCACTTGGGTGGGCATAGGGGGGGCAGGCGAGAATTTTGGGGGGGCTCCAGCCCACCCTTGCCCCCCCCTGGCGCCGCCCCTGTTTCCTGGCCGTTTCGCTAATCGGATGTTTACGAAAATTGGTATGCCACATCATGACTACATGGCGAACATAAATGACAGGTCATAACATGAAAATCATGATATGCATGTCATGAGCGGCATGATTGACATGCCACGGTGTTGCTGTTCTCCTGGCCGTTTCGCTAATGGGATGTATGCGAAAATTGGTATGGCACAACATGGCTGCCTGACGAACATAAATGGCAGGTCATAACATGAAAATCATGACATCCGTATCATGAGCGGCATGATTTACATGCCACAGTCTTGGTGCTCTCCTGGTTGTCTCGTTAATGGGATGTATACAAAAATTGGTATACCACAATATGACTGCATGGCGAACATAAATGACAGGTTATAACATGAAAATCATGACATGCATGTTATGAATGACATGATTTACATGCGACGGTCTTGGTGTTCTCCTGGCCGTTTCGTGAATGGGATGTATACGAAAATTGGTGTGCCACGACATGACTGCATGGCGAACATGAGTGACAGGTCACTCATGTTCAGGTCACACATGAAAATCGCGATATGCATGTCATGGGCGACATGATTTACATGCCACGCGTTTCGTTAACGGGATGTATACGAAAATTGGCATGCCACAAGATGACTGCATCATGAACGTAAATGACAGGTCATAACATGAAAATCATGATATGCATGTCATGAGCGACATGATTTACATGCCACGGTCTTGGTGCTCTCTTGGCCGTTTCGTTAGCGGGGTGTGCAGGAAAATTGGTATGCAACAATATGACTGCATCACGAACATAAAGGACAGGTCATAACATGAAAAGCATAACATGGATGTCATGGGCGGCATGATTTACATGCCAGGCGTTTCGTTAATGGGATGTATACCAAAATTGCTATGGCACAACACGACAGCATGACGAACGTAAATGACAGGTCATAACATTAGAATCATGACACGCGTGTCATAACCGGCATGATTTACATGCCATGGTCCTGGCGCTATACTGCCGTTTCGTTAATGGGATGTATGGGCTCCGTCTACTGACCAGAGGGCGCTACGTAGCTCTCGTCGGAGGGCTGAGTCGCGCACGGTGGAACCCGAGGCGACAGCGACGCGCGCGTTTCTTCGCTGCTTTCCGGGCGTGCTGCGAACCACACGAATGCTCGCGGCATCGCCCTTTGGAACAGTTTGCCGCAGGTTTGGAGCGCGCGTCTCAAAGGAAGTAAAACGAAAGAAGATGGGACGGGCAGTCGCTGCTACTATAGAGTTGGAGACGCACATCGCGTACGCGCATTTCCCTGTCACAGTCTGCCCAATTTTGCTTCTTCCCTCCGCCAGGCAGTGCATTCTGGCGCTGATGTCGCACATCACACGCACGTATATGAGCGGCACGGTTTACATGCCACAGTCTTGGTGCTCTTATGGCCGTTTCGTTAACTTCATATGCACCAAACTCGGTATAGCGAGACAACAATGAAAATCCATTTTACGTTCCGGATGCGTGCTTCGCATTTCCTTGATTGCCACTGCACGTGGGATCTGCCAATTTTTTGTTTCCCACCTACTGCCAGAACATAGTGAACCTCATTCCTCCGTTCGACGACTTCAAATGGGCCTTTACATTACATTAGCAATTTGTTGGAGTCTGTCGGCAGGAGGAGGAGTACTTTGTCACCGACATTTAACTTCCGCGGACGGCTCTTCCGGTCAAAATACATTTTTCGTTTTGCGCGGGCTTTCTCCAACTCATTATGAGCGAGTTCGCATGTCTCCTCAAGTCGATTCCGAAGATCTACTAGATAAGTATATGTGGTTCGAGTTTCATTGTCGATGTCCTCCTTGCTCCACAGCTCCTTCAGCACCATCAGGGGTCCTCGTGCGTGACTGCCATAAATGAGCTGAAAAGGCGAGAAGCCTAGGCTCGCTTGCGCCACCTCTCTGTAGGCGAATAGAAGTGGAGCAAGGTGCCTGTCCCAGGATCGTGGTTTTTCCTGGCACATCCTCTTCAACATGGTCTTCAGGATCCCGTTAAATTTATCAACGAGCCCATTGGCCATGGCATGGTAGGGGGTCGTTCGAAGAAACTTCACTGAAAGAAGACGGCCGACCTCCTCCATGAGTTCTGCCGTGAAACTTGTCCCTTGGTCGCTTACAATCTCCTGGGGTAGGCCAATGCGTGAAAACATCTCAATAAGTCCTTCTGCGACATGCACGGCATCAATTGCAGGGAGTGCGATGGCGTCGGCGTATCGGGTAGCAAAGTCGATTAGTGTCAGAATATAACGGTTGCCGCGTTCCGATTTCGGCGAGAACGGACCGATTAAATCGACTGCAACACGCTCGAAAGGCGTTCGTATGACTGGCATATTGCCTAGAGGCGCAACACCAATTTTCCCTTTTGGTGTTGTTCGTTGGCACTTATCACAGGACTTTACGAATCTTTTCACATCGCCATGCATATCCGGCCAGTAAAAATCTTCCAATATACGATCGGTTGTGCGCCGAATTCCTCGGTGTCCTGCCATGAGGCTCTCATGTGCGACTTGTAAAATGTGTCCTCTTAAGCTCTTCGGCACAATAAGCTGATTAAATTTCCTGCCTGCAGCAAGACAGTACTGTCGGTATAGGAGTCCTCCTCCTTCAACAAACAATTAGGAGTGACCTTTAGGCGACTTCAACTGTTTACTGATATTAGCAAACGCAGATTTCAATGTCATGTCATGTCGCGTTGCTGTTCCTCTAAGAACTGCTCTTTGTTTAGGTCGCACCATTTTATCGTTGGCACACACAGGGGAGTTATTTCATTCTCCCATGCCTTGACAGTGGCAGAAACATCGTGGGGCTTATCCAAAACTTGAACACTGCAGCTTCGCGTAACCCCGCGCTTCTGTTCAACTGCATTCTCTGTCCATTTTGTATCCGGCTCATTAGGATTTCTGACACCAGGCAGGTTACCGAGCACCAAGTCGTAGAGAGGCTTGTCCATACATGACGCTTTTATCTCTCCAGTGAAGTACGGGCTATCTACGTGAACCTTGGCCTCTGGTACATCTATAGCAGAAGCATCGATGAGTAAAACTCTGCTGCTCTTCCCGGTCATTTGTCGATCCGAAATGGTGTCTTTTCGGATAATAGCAGTATTACTGCCCGTGTCTCGAAGGACTCTCACTCTTTGTCCTAACACCTTCCTTTCAACGACTGGCATTCCTTAAACCAAAAAAGAGGGTTTCGTTTCTTGGCACTTTTATTTTGGCAGGTTACGGTTGTTTCCGTCTTTCCGTTTTCCAGCGTCAGGCTTTTCGTTGACTACTCATGCTGAGCTTTTATCCTTCGAGGCCTTTCCACTCCAACAATCTTGACTCTTGTGACCGGACTTTCCACTTCACAGCTTTGGCTAAGCTGCGACATTCGTGGGGTTGGTGTCCCAAACGCTTGCACAGCATGCACCTTGCTGGTGGTTTCCTTAAGGAAGTGTCGGGGCTTTTCTTGAAGTCCTTTGATTCGTCTGGACACTTTCCCAGGTTGGATAGGTTCTGCGCTTCCATGAACCGATCGGTAGCGTTTGCTAACACTTGAAGGGACTTGCACTCTCGTTCCTTTACGAATACGACAAGCTTTGAATGGCAACACTGGATAAATTGTTCGGGGAGCATATGGTCTCTAAGGCCGTCGAACGTTCTCGGCACATCCGCCATGTCCATCCAGTCATCGAAGTAGCCTGAAAGTGTCGCAGCTAACTGTCTGCCTGTTTCGCCATCTTCCGCCCGTGCCTTGCGAAGTTTCTCTTGGTACACTTGCACAGTAAATCTAAATCTTTGCAACAAGGCTCTCTTTACCTTCTCACAATCGAGGGAGTCAGTAGCAGTCACGCGGGCAATTACGGTCAACGCTTCACCGCCAAGCACATGCTTACAGCTAATTCCCACTTTTCTTGGGGCCAGCCTTGTCCTGTGGCCACGCGCTCAAATCTCTAAGTATGCGTGTAGATCATCGCGTCGTTCATCAAACAGAGGCAGCAGTTTTTCCGGACTCAGTATAGCAGAGGCGCCGCTCGGTAGAGATAATGGGTCAGAGTTGGCTGTTGCAGTTGAAGCTCCATTAATGGCTCCTTCTTGAAGCTTTAGCCTCAGCTCGAGAATCTCTTTCGCTCTTTCATCTGCTTGCCTACTCTCCTCTCTCTCTGCAGCACGTTCCTCTCTTTGCTTTGCCTGTTCTTTGTCTAACCACTTACGCAATTCTGCGCCTGACAATCCCAGTTGCGATCCGACAGCGACTAATCTTTCCGTATCCATGATCGGATTAACTTCAGTGAGGGTGCGCTCGAGATACGATAATTTCCTTCGATGTTTTTACGAGTGGAATCCTGGCAAGGCTCGCCAGATTGCGATGGAATTGCTCCAGGTTTGGGCCCAGGACCACTCACCAAGGAACGCAATCGATACTCGAGCACACACACACAATCTATATTACAAGAAATTACAAGTATAAGGCGACAATCACGCATGCACCTAGTGTCACGGTGACTATCTATCTACGTAGTCCTACGGCTACCACGATATTATATCCCGGACACAAAAAAGAAGGTAAGTCTCGCCGTGTTTCCTTCGTGTCGTCGTTGACGCTTCCATGTTTAGAAGCCGGTGTCGCTTGCGACGAGGAAGTGGTCGGTAGGCTACTGGTAACGTGGGGCCACCCACGGGACTGTTGGCTGCAGCAGCGGCCCTTACGCCGCAGCGCCTGCTTCGGCAGCCACGGTAGCCACGGCAGCCGATAGGCCGCGGTAGTCAGGCAGCATCTGGGTTTCACGACAGGGGTGGCTGGAATGGCAGCGCCTGTAGCAAGGCTGGTCACTGCAGTGGCTGAGAACACGGCCACCTCATCTGGCTCCCTGGACCTGACGCCCAGCACGGGACGCAGGCCCTTGAGGTAGCCTGCACCAGTCCCTCAGATCACCTGGCTCCCTGGACCCGTTGCCCCGCAGGACCGCAGGTCCTTGGCGATGCAGTACGCTGTACCGGTCGGCATTAGGAAACACCAGGAAACTTTTCTTTTGGAAGCTTGTCCTTCAGGTTGCCGACGGCTACAGCGGTCGGCAACCTGAAGGACAAGCTTCCAAAAGAAAAGTTTCCTGGTGTCGTGTACAGAATTCCCTGTACGGACTGTGATCATGCGTACATCGTCGAGACAGGCGATTTTCAAAGGCGCCTCAAAGAACACTGTTAAGACGTGAAAAAAGAAAATGTGTCTACAAATGCACTCGCTGAGCATTCCGTTTCCAAGGGACATGATATTGACTGGGCCTGTGCGCATGTGCTAGCCACTGAAATAAATCTGAACTCGCGACTTCATCTCGAATCACTACTAATCCAAACCACCGATACCACGCTAAATCGCAATGACGGCACCCTTCCCTCTGTTTACGCAGGCTGCTTGCGCCACCTTTTTGCACGTACTTAGTCAATCCCCGTTCCTTCATTGCTTGATTTGTGAACAAGGCACCCGTACGGGAGCCGAAACGTCGTGTTATTTATAAAAGTTTTTAGGGGCGAAGCTCCTTAAGGCGTGGGTCGCGGTCCCCGATGTATGTAGTAGTAGTAGTAGTAGTAGTAGTAGTAGTAGTCGTAGCAGTAGGTAGCCACCGGCGCGTGCCTGCCGGAGGGCACCTGGCGCTCGCCCTCGCCGCGAGCACCGGGAGCCACGCGCTCCCCGGCAAACTCGACACTGCCCCGGCAAAACGGGAGAGACAACGTTGGCGCAGGCAGCATCTCCTAGCGAGTTTCTTGATTGAGAAATGCCGACTGCTCGCGTTGGAGAAGCGTTCACCGGCAAAACCCATATATATATATATATATATATATATATATATATATATATATATATATATATATATATATATATATATATATATATATATATATATATATATATATACACTGGATCTTGACTTGCAATGAAGTGCCGGTGGGAGATTTCACTTGTGCATTGTGCATAGTTGAACCGTGAGGATTCGTAGCATGCGCGTTAACTCAGTTAATCCGGAACTCGGCACGATCTACGATGCACATCCCGAGCTTCGCCCACTCATCATCATTCACTCCAAGGATATGCTGTAATTTTTTGGTCGGCGTCTTGCTTTTACATTTCGACCATGATTATTCCCGACCAGAGGAGCTTTCGCCGAACTCTTGACTTCATTAACCTTCGCCGGGTGTATGGCCAAGTCATCTTGACAAAAATTCGCCGCTACGTTTCCATCATCACCCGCCTTTCCGCCTTCAAAGGTCATCTCGAGCTCAACTTATCCTGCAAGTTCCGTGGCTTTATACCTCGCACCCTTCAGCTCAACCGGCCGGTCCTGTCGAGTTTTCGCCTAAGCGTTGTGGCCAAGGCTGAACGTTCGCTCCTCCAGGCCAGGATACTCGAATGCAGAAAAAAGATAAGAGGACTGGAAAACGAAGCCTTCTTCTTTCGCCGCCATCTGGAGCACCGGTACCTCGAAGAATGCACCAGCATCTTCCTTTACGCGAACTACCAGGCTGCGGGGCAGTCTAACCAAGGGAAATCACTCACGAGAACAAGCTTGACCGCCTTCGTCTTTCGCACACGGCATCGACCAGGAGCGCACCTGCTAACACTGTGCACAAGCTCTCTTCTTATAGCCCAAGTGCCTCTTAGCTCTCTCTTCTTAAGCTTGGTCTAAACTTCAACACGGGACCAACAACGGATGCGAAACGTTTGGCCTGCGCAGTGGAAAAACGCCGTGGCGCAGGTAGAACCTTCACGCTCTGATGAAGCCCGTACGCGAGCCGTGAGTGTTTTGTCCAAATTCCGTCCTAGACGATTCGCGTCACCATTAACTGCAGAAGAGCACAATGCGATTCGAAGCCTTCGAGGTAATAATGACCTAATCATCGTCCCAGCTGACAAAGGCAATGCCACAGTTCTCCTGAACCGCAGTGACTACACGTGAAAAGGATGCGATGTTTGCTGCAAGACGAAAACACCCACTGGCGCCTTAACAAGGACCCAACCAGCAAGGTAGAAAAGACCTGCAAAAGTTACTCACAGAGGTGTTTCAATTCGTCCCCCCAAGGCATAAGCATCTGTACTACCGTCTCCTCTGCCGCAATGGCTCCGCTCCGGCTCTCTACGGATTGCCCAAGATACACAAGCCTGATGTACCTATGCAGTCAATCGTGGATTACAGACGGTCACCGTTTCTTAGCCTTTCGAAGTATTTGCACCGCATAATATTGTTAGGTTATTAGCAATACAGGAGCGAAAAGCAGAGGAAGCGCAAAGGAGGGAAGAGGAGAACGAAGTTCTGAGCGCCATCGCCACGGACTGAAGCTTCGGCCCATCCATACGCATTAAAAGACCCGCTTAAGGCTCTGTGTGGCTCGTAAAAGATTTGGTGGAGGTACCGGGGTACATTTCACGATTTTGCAACAACCAATGGTCACACAAGAGAGAACCACCCGTCACTTAGTCCACTTCGCAGCCTTTTGATCGCCAGTTCTCAGCGCAACGGTCGCCACGCATGTTCACAAGCTCCCGATATCCCTCCCCGGCATCTGATCGGAGCTTGACGCCGCCACCAGCTCCGCGTGCTCCACGATCTCCATCGCCTCGGCAGCGCACGCAGTCACCGCCGCCGGAAAACTAGTTGGTGCGGCCGATGGGGGTGAGGTCGCAGGATACCAGGAACTATCGGAAGACATGCCCTCATCAGTGTTAATGCTGAAGAAGAAAGTTCGTGTACTTGTTGATGGTGTACCTACCCTGGCACTTGTGGATACAGGTGCGACAATATCTGTGATGAGTGTTAGCTTTAAGAACTGTTTAGGACTTAAAGTGATGTTTTGTCTGAGCCGTGGTGCAATATTCCGTAGTGTAAGTGGTGACGCCGTGTGTCCCCTGGGTGTATGCAGTGTGGATGTGTCTTTGTGTGGCAAAGTGTTTCCAACAGAGTTCGCGGTTATTGCCCGATCCACACATAACGTAATATTGGGCATGGATTTTTGCGGGAGTGTGGAGCGACTATTGACTGTAGAAGTGGGCATCTTTCCGTACACGGTACTTTCCCGTCTCCGCTCTTAAAGAATTCGTCATGTGGTGAATGTAACTTCTTTGTCTCCGAGGACACAGCCGTGCCCCTATTTTCTGCCGTGTGCATTCCAGTGAGTTGCTCAAGTAACGACCCCGCTATGCTCGAAGCCACCCTAGAACCAATTCATTCGGCTTGTAGCAAAAACAACATTTCGGTACCCCATTGCGTGGTGTCTGTAGTCGACGGGAGCTCAAGTGTGTGGGCTATTAACAGTTCAGTGGAGCCTGCAGTGTTACCCAGTGGCATGAAACTTGCTTTGTATAAACATCACTCCCCTATGACGCTGGTCGCATTGGTTGAAGCTACAAACGAGGAGCTACACGTAACTTCCCACGGCCCCGGAGATTCGCAACTTCTAAAGATGATTAACAACTCCCTCAGCCAAAGCGAACGCTGCGCGCTCTCGCAAGTTCTGGCCAAGCACTCGAAAGTATTCGATTTTTCAACGAGCAACAAAGCACCTTCAATCCCTGCGTCTCGAATACGTCACCGCATCAACACCGCATCGGCGCAACCCATCAGGCAGAAACCTTACAGAGTGGCACCAGCAGAACGCAAGGTCATCAACGATCAGGTGCAAGAGATGCTAGCAAAGGGCATAATTCAAGATGCAGCAAGTCCCTGGGCTGCTCCCGTTATTCTCGTCAAGAAGAAAGATGGTACGTGGAGATTCTGCGTTGACTACCGCCGCTTGAATTTGGTTACCAAAAAAGACGTCTATACGCTGCCGCGTATCGATGACGCCATCGATTGTCTGCATTCCGCTTCCTACTTTTCCTCCGTTGATCTCACATCCGGTTATTGGAAAATCCCAATGCATGCAGACGACAAGCAAAAAACGGCATTCGTCACGCCTGATGGACTATACGAGTTCAACGTCATGCCGTTTGGATTGTGTAAGGCGCCTGCGACCTTTGAAAGATTCATGGACACTGTTCTGCGTGATTTAAAATGGCAGATTTGAATGTGCTACCTGGATGACGTAGTAATTTTTGGACGTATATTTCAAGAGCATAACACTCGTCTGGACATTGTGCTCAACTGCATATAAGAACGCTGGTCTCGTGCTAAACTCAACCAAATGCCATTTTGGCGAACGCCAAGCGTTGGTGCTGGGACATCTCGTTGATAAGGACGGCATAAGACCTGATCCGCAGGAGACGGCTGCCGTTGAAGCGTTCGAGCAGCCTAAGTCAGTGAAACGGCTCCGTAGCTTCCTCGCGCAATGCTCCTACTTTCCGGCGGTTCATACCCGGTTTCGCGGATGTAGCTCACCCCCTGACATGCCTCTTACGCAAGGACACCCCGTTCAAGGGGACCCCTGAGTGTGTTGCAGCATTCCGCCAACTGAACTTCCTGTTAACCACGCATCCAATACTTCGCCACTTTGATCCTTCGTCTCCGACAGAAATTCACACGGACGCCAGTGGAGTTGGAATCGGTGCCGTTCTCGTTCAGCGCTCAGATAACCGAGAACACGTCGTCGCTTACGCGAGCCGTTTATTAAGCAAGCCCGAGCGAAATTATACCGTAACTGAACAGGAATACTTAGCGGTGGTCTTTGCCGTGCAGAGGTTTCGCTCTTATGTCTACGGCCGACCCTTCACCATCGTCACCGACCACCATTCCCTGTGCTGGCTGGTTAACCTTCGTGACCCATCCGGTCGCCTGGCGCGATGGGCTCTGCGCCTGCAAGAGTATGTCTTTACTATCTCTTACAAGAGCGGCCGTCGGCATGCTGACGCGGATTGCCTTTCTAGGATGCCATTATGTACAACAGACTCTGAACCTGAGAACTTTGACCACCTTGTCGCCGTCCTGTCGCCTGACTTTCCCGACGCTTTGACGTTCGCCGCCGAGCAGCGCAAAGACCCAAGCTTGAAAAGCTTTTCTCTGATTCGCAAGGCGATCTTAGTGACGACCGATTTTGCATCCGAGATGGTCTCCTCTACAAGAGGAACCTGTCCACGACTGCCGCTCACTTCCTGCTGGTGGTTTCGCAATTTCTCCAAGCATCTGTTCTGCGTACTACGAACGATGATCCAACTTCTGGACACTGGGAACAGCACGGACACTTAGCCGCACCAGAGATCGATTTTATTGGCCTCAAATGAGAAAAACGATTCAAACTTACGTAGCCAGTTTAGTGCAGTGTCAGAGTCACAAGCGACCCACTTCAGCTCCAGCCAGTCGACTTACAACCAGTAGAGCGCCCTAGTACCCCTTTTGAAAAAGTCTGCACTGATCGGGTCGGGCCGTTTCTGCGTTCATCAAGAGGAAACCGGTGGATAATAGTGTGTGCTGACTACTTGACACGTTACTGCGAGACGGCAGCGCTCACTTCCGCCACCGCAGCCCAGGTCTCCGACTTTCTCCTGCATTCCGTCATACTCCGACACGGGCCGCCTCGCGTGATAATAAGTGACCGTGGTCGCCAGTTCACAGCCGATGTCGTAGAAGAATTACTTCGTTTGTGTGCCTCTAAGTTCAGACACTCAGCCGCGTATCATCCACAAATAAATGGCCTGACTGAGCGCACTAACCGAACACTGATTAACATGTTGTCCATGTACGTCGCTTCAGACCACAAAAACTGGGATGAAGTACTGGGATGAAGCTCATGACGCACGCTTTGAACTCGGCGAAACACGAGACGACAGGCTATAGCCCTTTTTACCTTCTCTACGCTCGTCCACCTCGTCATACGCTCGATACCATGTTTTCTTTTGTCATCCATGAAGGTTTGTCTGTGGCGGAAACATTGTGTTGAGCGGAGGAGGGCCTCCGAATTGCACGATTACGGACGCTGGCCTCCCAAGACTACTCCAGAAGTCGCTAGGACCAACGACACAGAAATGTTACCTACTCTCCCAGTGATCTCGTGTGGTTGTGGACTCCAATGCGTAAACGTCGTTTGTGTCAGAAGCTGCTCGCGGACTATGCAGGATCATACGTAATTCTTGAGCGTTTAAGCGAGGTCAACTATAACATCGCACGCCTCACTTCAAGTGGTCGACGCTCTTCGAAGACTGACGTGACGCATGTTGCCCGTCTGAAGCCTTTCACCGAACGGAAGCAAGACTGACTCGCCCGGAGGGCTTTGTCTGGGGGAGGAGAAATGTTAGGTTATTAGCAATACAGGAGCGAAAAGCAGAGGAAGCGCAAAGGAGGGAAGAGGAGAATGAAGTTCTGTGCGCCATCACCACGGACTGTAGCCTCGGCCCATCCATACGCATTAAAAGACCCGCTTAAGGCTCTGTGTGGCTCGTAACAATATCTCCGCTTGTGGGATGCGGTCCAACACATTTACAAAACTCTTCTGACTTCATTAACAAAGTGCGCGGTCTCAAGCTTGACGATGACGACACTATGTTGTCTTTCGACGTTACATCCTTGTTCACGTGTGTCCCAAGTGACGTTGCGGTCGAAGTGTGCTCTACTGCCCTCCAAGACGACGCCTCGCTTCCCGAGAGGACACCATTTCAGCTTCAGGACTTGCGCAAGCTCCTGCAGTTCTGCCTGGAAAACACGTACTTCATTTTCCAGGACTGCTTCTATAAGCAACTTCAAGGAACGCCCATGGGTGCCTCCCTCTCTGTAACCGCTGCAAACTTAACAATGGAATCAGTCGAACACTGGGCTATCGCAGCATTCATGCCACAACGAAGTATTTTTCTTCGGTATGTGGATGACTGTTTTTCCGTAATAAAGAAGGATGCCCTGGATGCGTTCTCGCCACACCTAAACTCGATTGAACCGGCCATAAATTTCACAGTTGAACGGGGGACGATCCCCTTCCATTTCGTGATATTTTCGTACAACGTGATGGTACAGGAATTCGCTTCAGCGTGTATCGAAAGGATACACACACAGGACGCTACCTCAACTTCAGTTCAATTCATCCTGCTTGCCACAAACGCTCCGTCGCCTCATCACTCATACAATGCGCGAAAAAAACCTGCAGTTCTTCAGAGGACCTGCAAAAAGACTGAAAGTGGTGCATGCTGAATTTTCAGGCAACGGCTACCCGGCTTCGTTTGTGAATTCAGTGCATAAAAAATTTTCTCGTCCGCCTATTAGTGCCTCCTCCGTGCCTGCCCCCTGTAAACGTGCCGCGATACCGTATGCTCCTGGAACCAGTGCGGCCCTGGCGCGCGTGCGCCGATCCTTTGATGTACACGTGTCACATGTGCCGGTAAAAAAATTGAAAAGTGTGCTGACAAACCTGAAGAACAAGCTTCCAAATGAAAAGTTTCCTGGTGTCGTGTACAGAATTTCCTGTACCGACTGTGATGATGCGTACATCGGCGAGACAGGAGATTTTCAAAGGCGCCTGAAAGAACACTGTTACGACGTGAAAAAAGAAAAGGTGTCTTCAAATCCACTCGCTGAGCATTCCGTTTCCAAGGGACATGATATTGACTGGGCCTGTGCGCATGTGCTAGCCACTGAAAGAAATCTGAACTCGCGACTTCATCTCGAATCACTACTAATCCAAACCACCGATACCACGCTAAATCGCAATGACGGCACCCTTCCCTCTGTTTACGCAGGCTGCTTGCGCCACCTTTTTGCACGTACTTAGTCAATCCCCGTTCCTTCATTGCTTCATTTGTGAACAAGGCACCCGTACGGGAGCCGAAACGTCGTGTCATTTATAAAAGTTTTTTGGTCGGCATCTTGCTTTTACCTTTTCACCATCTCTCTCATTTACAATATACAGTGGTGTTCGGGCTGTCTCCGCAGGAAACTTGATGCATCTGCTGATGCTACCACCGCCGAATAATGCGTCACTCGTGAACGTTAAACTGAACATGGCTGATTCGTGGTTTATTTTGGACGCATTCTCATACGCAGCATGTAAAAATCTAGTGACATATATGGTTCACACTCAAAGGGTGAGAATATTCTTCGAGGCGTGCTTACGTGCTCACTGCGCACTCGCTACGAAAGGGACCCTGCAACAGTTTTTGAACACTGAGCAAACGGTGCCAGTCAGCCATTGAGGCTTCTGTGAACGTATCAGCCAAATGTTATTGGGCTGCAAGCAGAGTGGATTTGCAGTTTAATTTTAAGTACATCATGCAAGCGCCTGCTATTGTTCCAACAAGTAACGTCACTCGCGCTACTTACTAGGTCGCTTCGCTTACCTCGGTCTTCTTAAAGACAGGTACTCAGATTGCCTTAGTGTTTTTGAGTGCAAAATAAACAAATATGTAATTCCAGACTACCTTTGCCGTGAGCGTAATTTCAGCCAATGCTATATCTGCCTCGAGCAAAGTAGTCGGCGGCCTAGTGATATTTGTTGGAACAAGAGCAGGTGTCTGTGTAGTGTGTGTTTGAAACCAAATAAAAGATTCCCTGGTGCACGCAGCTCAATAATATTTGGCTCACACGTTCAGAATAACCTCCACGACTGGCAGGCGTCGTTTGCCTACCGAGATTCCAAATGTTGCAGGGCTCCTTTAGTAAATGGGACCTTGAAGGTTGCGCGATCGACGGGCACAGTGACTGCGCACAACTGTGCATAGTGTCAACAAATTTTCGCTGTGGCTTCGATTTCGCCTGCACAAACTGCCTTCCATGGCCAGCAATAGTGAAGTTAGTACAATGCAACTAAATATGGCTCATTTGGGGTAGCGAGTATGTCGCGGGGTCGGAGGAAATGTCAAACGTTCCGCAGAAAACCTTTGAATAGCACCGTGGCTTTGATTTGACGATATAAGTATAAGCATGCACCGCTAGATCCCGGCACTGGACAAGCTGGCGGCGCCCATAATATATACTAAAACAAACAAAATACGTCCAAACGTTGATGTATAGGTCGTCGTAACACCCCGCTCACCCATAGCCCGATGCGTTAATTTAGTTCATTGTTCGTCCCCTTATCATCTCTGTCCTTCACTGTCAGCCCAGCAACCTGGTTCAAGTCTTCACTCCCCAGTCCGTGCGACGTGAAACACTGGACAGCTTATGGCATACCATAAATCTACTGTGCACAATAGCGTCCCTGTGACAATAATATGAAACTCGAAAACAGGTGGTGTAATTGTTTTGGCACTTGCGGTCTGCAAGAATGACGAACCCCAAAATGCAGAAAACCGCAACAGCGTGGAATGTGAGAAATAATAACAAACGCTCGCAAACGAGTCGCATGCCTCTGACAAAGTTTAAACGTGATCGAGAACGCGCACAACGACACTCATGCTCGCATGAATGCTGAGGTGCGAGAAGTCATTCCACCACCACAAGGCGGCATGATTGCCTGCGGCAGTTCTGCTGACATGCCACAACAAACAGTGCGAGATTTTCACATTCACATCACATGCACGTAAATTTCGCAGCCCTGAACTGAAATCTCACGACTGCAATGCCATAGTGAAAGAACGCGCGGCAACGGTTGCCCTACAACACGCGATATCGCATGCATGTATTCGTCTGTGTAAGAAAGGAAGAAATTACTACTATCCCACATAGCTTTACGGGCGCCGCACTCACTACCCATAACGAGCAAATGACAGGATGGTGGGAACGAAGCCAACGCACTCCTTACTAAACATGCACATAGACCTAAGAAAGTTTCAGAATGCATTCATACACAGGAATCTGAATAATAAAAGTACAGATGCACTGTTTTTTGCTTAATGTGTCAACAATCTTAGAGCTTCCATATCATTAATGCTCTTGGTATCTGTTACAGACCGATTTCCCATATCCGTGGAACGCATGAGTGATCTCACAGCCATGTTACTAAGCCATTCAAATGTGGTACTTACATTGGTTTTCGGCGAGAGATAGCTATTGATGTTACAGGATCTAGTCACAGAAGCGCCGGGATTGAACCAGGGTTAACGCAAGGAGGGAAGTTGAAAGAACATAATGCCACCACACAAACACACGCAGCAGTTGCAGCACGGTAACGAAATTTTCCCCAGAAACAGAGGGAGAGCCAGCCGCCAAGAACTTGACTACACTGACTCCACCGCCACCACCCAAACAAGCTTCGCTGCCTTTGCTTCGCGTCTCCGCTTGTCTGCGCCAGCCTGCGCCACCTCGCATCATCTCCCCGGCGACCGGCGAGAAGGAACCAGACATTCTGTCGCCTCCCTCACGGGCCCATGGCCACCCGTGGGGGAGCCCGTAAAGTGGCTAGTATTCTGGCGGTAGTCCTGGCTGCCTGCGGCTTGTGCAAAGGGTCGGGTTTAAGTCGTGTCCTCTGGACGGCTTGGGCTTGCCTCACTGCTAGGCGGGGGTGTGCGGTACATGGACCGGGAAGTGCCTCCACCATATGTTACGTAATCATGACCATCAACAGGCCAACTGTTTATTGTGCGAACCTGCACCCAGCAAAACGATGCAAATCACACTGGAAAGCGACTGCGGCGTGAAAAGTCGTACACTGAAAAAAAAACTAGCAAGCGGCGAGATGCCACGGCTTTTATTACACACATCATAACGTATTCTCACATTATCTCTGAGATTCTAGAAGACACTCAAGTGCCTGCGTCAGGCATGCAAGGTTTCAGGAACAGTCGACATGGTTCCTGAAGCGACACGCAAGACAAACGCGGCCTGAGCTGCCGGAAACAACCCATAAAAGCGAACGTGTCCCAGGAAAGTGTCCTCTTAAAGAATCTCAAACAACTTGCACGTGTCAATATCATACATTGCTGTCCCATTGCATTCATTTGCGCGTCTGGCGAAAGTGCGATCGTTTGCGAATCTTTTGCGCCCGGAGTGCGTCACGGCCTTCCGAGATTGCGGCAACTGTGAATTAAAGCTAGGTGGGCAGTGATCCTCACCCTTCATTGCCATGGCACACGCATGAGCCTATATTGCCATGTGTGCACATTTAAATAAAAAACATGATTCTTGATAAACACCAAGACACGACGGCCATGAAAGTGCCAGGTTGTATGTGACGGCATTTCCGAAGGCTTTTGAAGAGGGTCACACACACAGTAGCGCGTTCGATGTTTGCTCGGCCATGGCGTCGCCAATGAATGAACCCGATGAGAAAGGGTGCGCGTGCACGCTTTGTCACTCGGGTGCCGATGATGCAATGCTTACATTTGAGCAATGCGAGAAACGCGTAAGTCACCCCCCCCCCCCCCCCAGAAAAAAAAACACACCAAGAGAGAAAGCCTGATGTGTTGGTACACTCCCAAAGCTGGACGATCATGAACCTCTTTTCCGCCGAATGGCTACACAGGCGCCGAGGTAGGTGCAGTGCAGTAGTACCAAATGACTTTTGAAGGAAACATGCACTGGCACCTCTTGACGCCTCCCGACGCAGCAGTGTCTCGCCATCCGTCGCAGCAACCGAAGCCATGCTGCATTTTTCATTGGTTTTCTTTAAAGGGCTCTTAAATCACACGCGTTAGATGATTAAAACGCGGCGCCTGCTTGTATCAATCTATCCTTCGCGACGTTCGCGCTGCTGGCCCAGCTGGCCGGTCTCACATACTTGCCGAATGCGTCTCCGAATGTCCCATGACATACATGGTCGAAGACATGCTATTCAAAAGCGTCTCCATTCACGCTTAAGACGCCTCCGTGTCCTCCCTGTATACGCCATGTAAGAAAGTGTCGGAACGTAAGTGATTTGCCATTTGGGTTGCGGAGAGTTTACGAATTCGCAAACACGCACGAGCGAATGCAACCAGAGCTACACAACGCAGGAAGAGGAGCAAAAGTGTGGGATTGGGGTTGTTGGTACTACATACAAACCATATTCGCACAGGACTGTAGAAGGTACACGGATGAGCGCTCCTCCGTATTCCTCGTACAGCCTTGTGAGAAAATTTTTTTGTTTAAATAATCGGCTGGGAAGAAGAGCAGACCCGGCAAAAGTTTAATGCCCAGCCATCTTGAAATAATAGCTCCGTTCATACTTGTTAACATTGTCGATCAAAAAAGAAATACTATGCATATCTGAGGTGCAACATCAATACGTAAGTATTAGGTGGTGTGTCCCTTTACTATAAAATACATAGATACGTAATTCTAAAGAACCTAGTGTTTCTTAGGCTGCACGAAAAAGGCCTCTGCCGACGAATTGATGCTGCCACCTGGAAGTTGCCCACGGATTCTGCACAAGCATCGTTGATAGTGACGGCTTTCTCAACTCGATGCGCGTGTCAACAATGAATGTTGAAATAAATGTCCAAGTAGCTAGGTGCCTTCTAAGCGTCTGCATCACACAAGAGAGCAACCGTAATTACACGCGCATGTCTACGGATCGACAGCGGTATAATTTAGTTTATATTAGATTGGTCAGCGAGATTTGTTCTTCAGTGTCTCATTCCTCACACCACGTCCTCAAATCTGCGGCATCAAAATACTTGCGCCAACTTCTATAAACGTTCCCATGATTATAAAGTGGCCGCAAGTAACGACACCTCTACGAAAAACTAAAGACGACCATTTTACTGGGGACCCCATTTTGTGATAGGAGGATTGCACGTTGTGTTTAGTAAGGACTGCTTTACGATGACTCTCTCAGGCGGAGCCTCCGAGACTGGAAAACGGGACAAAGCGTTCTGCAGCTCACCAAACTTTAATATAAATCGTGGAAAAAGAAAATACAGAAATACGCACTTGACCGAAATTTTTCTGCACGCATCTACACACCTACCAAGAAAAGGATTATTAGCATGCGCCAATAGGACTTTCAGGTGGGCGAGATGGCACATACTTGCGAGGAAAGGTGGATTCCCGAACTTTACACGTACACCGAAAAGAGAGACATACGAGGGCAAACTTTGAAAATGAGAGTACAGCCAGTTGGACATGGAACTAGTCGATGTCTGCGCGTGGTGTAAAGGTGGCAAATGAAGTTGCTTTTCTTTTCACGAAAACACTGACGCGGTGCATAGAATATCGAGCGATGACGCAGGTTACTACGTGCCTCCTCCAGAGGGTGGTATTCTGGCCAGATATTTGCGCTTGGAACTCATACACGTAGCCCGAGGGCTCCGTCTCTTCCTGCGGGCAAAGGATTCTGTAGGCTTTTGCCTGGAGCGTGCAACTCACTCGCGTTGCGATGGCTCCAATCCGGTCGACAATCCACTCGGGCGAAGCCCAGGTGCCTAGGGCCCGGAACCAGAGTCGCCGTATTGAACGCACTTTCAGTGCCTCGGTTTCATGGGACTCCACAAAAAAAAAAAAAACTTGCGTAGTAAGCTTTGTCTTTTCTGGTAGATCAGCTGCATCCAGGCTGACGACCGTTGGATGGCCCTGTTCAATGGTGTTTAGTGGTTTAGAATTCTCTACGATTTCCTACTTGGGGCAATTTCGATGATTTTGTTTGCGGCGTCGAGTGTTTTAGCTCTACGACGTCATCGTACTCCTACTGCTCTTATGCGTCTGTGCGCGTACACGCTTCATCGTCGTCTTTTCGGTCACAAAATCTGGAATGCGCGCCTTCTGAGCGCGCACTTTTTGATCGAGTCCTTCGCACATAACAAAGTCGTGAGGGCATAGTAGATGGACTGGCAGAAATGGACTGGGGTGAAGCAACTACCAATATGTCCCAGATTGCCCAGTAAAAGAACAACAGTAATAAAAGTGGCAGAATATGAATCCACAACCATCCACCCACCAAGCAAAATCACACCTCAAGGAGCTGTAATTTTCCTGAAAATTATCTATGATTGCTATCGCCAAAAAAGAAACCTCGAAAGATTTCCTGACATCCCATGGTCTTTCTATGGGGATGTTTGTAGCAGTATGGACACCCAAAAAGCACTTTGAAGGCTCCAACTAGATGTAACGTAGTTGAAGAGTATACAAAGGAAAAGGACTTCATTCCTCAGCACAAATTGTCGTTAGATTTTCCAAGAGTGAAAAACGAAGGACAGACACAACCATTCGACTTGCGCTTAAGTTAGATGGAAACATGATTCCAAATAAAACACTTCTTCTCATCAGATTTATGCAGCTACAGTCAATAGAAGGTGCCTCCTCAAAACAAACATTGTTAGGAGAATAGGTCATCAGATTGTTCTGCAAGATAGCCGCAGTAGCGTACAGTCGAGCTGGATTGGAAGACCGAGACGCGCTTCGTTTGGCAACGAGATTAGTATCCAGCAGACTAGCATGCTCGCTATCCTACCACATTGTGAGTAGAGATGAGAAAGGAAAGTCGGACCAAATAATAAATTTAAAAAAGTTCCTTGGCTCACATAAAGTGGTAGTCAAAGAGCTAGTTATACGCCATCCCGCTTGAATGTAGCCGGTTCTATGTTATGGGGCCTATGCTTCACCCCAATATCCACAACACGCTGATCGCAAAACCGTATACGTATATAGCCTAAGGTGGTTTTGTTCAGGAGGCAAATTTGTTGTGAAGGCGTTATATAGGCGCAGTTCCGCCTGCTCGTGGTTCGCCTTTTATGTTGCCAGTGTTTTGCTTCATTCGATAGTACAAGAACGACGGTTGAGGCAGCGAATTATTGGGAATGAGAATGAATATTAAAGCAGGAATTGGAGGATCGCTATGGTCATTCCCTTTCGTTTTTTGCAAAGTGTAATTAAGCATTGTCAATGTGTAACATGTTGCACCTTAATTTTTTGTTTTGCCTATTTAACCATACATAACTTTGCATAAAAGCAGAAAAATCATAGTGTACAACTTAGAGATATGTTCATCTTATATGATAGTATCGCGTGTTTTTCTTTGTAGCGCATCTGCTGTCATGATGTAAGCCTTGTAAGGGGGTCCGTATCCCTGTCAAGTAAGGGAACAAAGTGTCGCTTTTTGTTCTGCTTTCCCTCATTTTTTTGTGTACCTCAAGAAAGACTGAATAAAATTCAATTGAATTGCATTGAATTTAGTTTCCACAATGGGCACAGACGGGTCAACTGTGGATGGTGATGCTTCCTTTTAATGGCAGGGGATGGATTTTTATGTAACACTGCCCAAGTCGCCGTGTATTGAGCAATTAGCAAGGCAGTTAAAACCAGTCTAAGAAATGAAAGATGGAAGCACGGAGAAATTATGCTGCATTATTTACAAAAAAGGGCACTCTTTCACACACACACAGACAGGCAGACAATAAAACTCTGACATTCACGACTTCAGTGTCAGTGGTACTGCATTCGGAAAGCTCACAATTTTTTTTTCAAAATTTCTCAGTTCCTTTTACGCCTAATACTTTCAATGTGGGGGAAAACTGGGGGCGGCTTCCAAATGAGCGATCAACGCAATTGATGGTTCCCCTTCTAACCTCCACCACTCTTCTTTATACTTTCTAATATTTAGCGTGCCTACGCCGAAACGAGGTTGAAGTTTAGCACGGATGTGCAGATATTTTGAAACAAAATGATCAGTTCCGCCTTAGTCGTAAGGGTGTTGTGCCGTTTCGATATTAGTGAACCACTTCTAATATTGAATGTATGATCAATCTGTTCATTAGGAACGGCCGACTGGGACATCATCAACAAGACCGCCCTAAACTTGGACAACGTGACCATCACTGAGATGTTCATAGTTCTATTTATCACAATATTTCTACTCATCATCTTGATTGCTTACCTCTCGAATGTATCGCCATGGACTACATCTCGACCGCAGCGCCTTTTGTTTCCTGTGATGGTAAGTTCAAAGCCTAATATTAGGGTTATATTGGACACGCGTAGTGTGCTTTCGAAGCAAGCGGACCGTTCACTTCAATACAATCTCCTTGAGCCTGAGTGATATGCTCAGAGAGGAAATAAAGTGTCGCTAAATAGCTACTTCATCGCTTGCGCACCAGCTGCAATATTAACATTACGTAATGGTCACAACTACACTGCCTGTGCGTTTAGTGTATTTTATTATCTTGGACATGAGATCACTCCTTGTGTTGACCGGTAGACAACACGACGGAATTTTTGCTAGAAAACGGACGTAATGCGCTTCACAAAATTCAGGAATCGGTGCCGAAATTCACATGTCGGCTCGGGATGAGCATCCTGGAGATTACGGAACCTACGTCTCTGTCTGTGACGCTATCACTCATTTCTCTGTTAGCGGTCGCGTGATAGCATTAAGATGTTTAGCAGTAGTGGCCGCACCCATGAAATAGCTGACGAAAATACTATAGCCATAACACTATATATATACTAAATATTATAACATGGGTTAGTACGGTCTCCGTGCTCGCGACTCTTGACATTCTGGTGTTTTGTTTATTACTGTTTTGCACCTGCAGTGCCGCGAGTGAGATTACCACTAGAGTCTTTACTTGACTAACGCAGCTATTGTAGTGCCTACCCAGGCAGCGCGCCAACACAGGACTGATGTAGGCGTGAAGTCGGCCAAAGTCGGCAGCGATATCGGGCCTAAGTCAGCAAATCCCGCTCGCGCTATGTTCACTCACATCTGCCCCAATGAGGCCAGCCAGAATGGCTCCACTGTGGCGAAGCCATCGTGGGTCGAACTTGGCCAGCCAGAGTGGGCGAAATTTGGCCAGCCAGAATGGGTCGGATTGGCTAGGTAGCATTGGCCGATGTTGCTGGCATTCAGGCTTTTTTGGCCTGTTGTCGGCCACGCCCACATGGGGAAACCCCTTGCGCGACCGTACATTATGGTGTTTATAGTGTTTAGCCCACGTGTGTCGCGCCGTTTGGATTGCAAGAATTTTTATTTTTGTGTTTTGACATTTTCGAAGGGCTATGAAGGCATTTTCGAAGGACCAACAGTAGTGTGTGCAAATGTGCCTCTCATGCATACGCGAAAGCTTTATTATCACAGTAATAAGTGGGGCAAAGTGGATTCTCTGCACTTTCTATTACTGCGTTCTAAACAAAACAAATAACACAACAAGACAGGTTTATATGGAAAAGCACTATTTCATTTATTTTGTGAACTCTGCATTGATATACACCGTCGTGGTGGAAAAGCTTCGGCAAGGGTGGAACCTGCGGGAAAAGGCGTGAATAGTTAGCACAGCTGTGGAGCACATCAGCACTATACTATAATTGTATACAATTTATGTGCGACTCATGAACAAACGCGGAAACTCAAGAAATGTTCGGAAACATCTCATAATCGGCACTACTTTCGAAAATAACAAAAGAAAGTTCTCCTTTTACTATAAAATGAATCTATGTTCAATATTCAACCCGCAGATCTTGGCTTTGTGTCACTTTAGGTACCCAAGGGAAAAAGAATAGAAACACGAGTAAAGGTTCTCTTGCAAAGCAATTTTAAAAGCGGCACATTGGTTGAAATAGGTGTATTTGGCATTATAATAAATTTCATATTTTTGGCATCCATCGGAAAGGAAAACACGTAGACGTGAGCTAATACGACACACACCAAGGATGGGGTCTTTAGGCAAAAATGTCCTTAAATGATACGTGCAAGGCACATTATGAGCAGATATTAGAGGAAGAACATATTTTCAAGGCTACTTTTAAAATGCCATCGCGTGCCGAACTGCCGCACGTGTCCAACACCAAGGAGCGCGTGTTCGGTATCACGTTACCTTTAAAAAAACGGGCAAGAAAAAAAATATTACGAGAACTGCAAGTCACCACGCAATGGGGGTTTGATACAAGCACAGGATTAACTATATGAAGTAAAATAGCTTTGGGACAATGTGCGTAGGCTCTTTATTCGAAAATATAGAGCGTACGCACCTCGCGACACAAATAATATATAAAGGTGGAACCGGTGGTTTACATCGCAACAAAAAGTGCCAGGCCCTATTCTGAAAAGTGGCCAGGAACTTACCGAATTTCGGCATCCGCTGTGCACTCTTGAGCTGTGTGTCAGCAATACAAATTCAGCGACGGCACTGTAGCCTCACCAAAAGGCGCCGGCTTGTGTTCATATACAACCGATGTCACAGTTGTGATGGGCATTATCTTAGGGGGTACACTGGCCAAGGAATCGCGCAATCAACTTGATGATCGATAAATGCGGTACATCCGCCGATACGCGTAGGCAGACTGCGTGCAGTCGTACACCTTCCATGTCGGTAGCACTGCAGCCGCGTGGAAAGTTCCCTGAAAACTGCGCGGTGTCCCCCTCCGAAGGGCCACCACTGTCACCAAAAGCAGGTTCAGAACGACATTCTTTGCAAACTGTAGTTGCACACAATGGACGTGCATGGAGGGGGCCGTGACGAGGGTGGTCAGTTCGGGAAGCGACGCGCGTCCCCCCCTTCACATACCTTTTAATTTTTAGTTTCTGCTAGCTTAGCATAGGTTGCTTCTAGGCAGAATATGCGCGTCTTTCTTTTTTTTTTGTGGTTGTCGCAAAGCGCGGAAAACAGCATTCATGCTGGGCAAAAGCACAATGGCGGGGACACCCGCCGGGACTGCATTTGTTAAGTGCAGCCTGGTGCAGCCTATGCAGTATGGTTGTATGCATGTGTTCTCGTGCTAGCTACCTGTAGCATAGGATTTCGCAGAGGATGAACCACCCACTCTAGCTAAAAACGCGATCGAAATGCTGCACTGCACGTAACAAACCAGCGAGGGTGCGCGGCGTCGCCATTGTGAATTTCTGCAAGTTTCTGCGGCGCAGGAAAACACGTGCTCCCTTCCAGCGCGACAAGAAATATTGCGCTGAACCTCTACTCGCGCCCTTATTTTACTCTTTTTGGTTATAAATAAATTAGTTTTAAGTACTAGAAAACGCAGATAATAATAATATAATAATAATAATAATACCTTTTATTTCTTCAAATAAAGCAGTAAATATGGCTAGGCCTGCCAAAGCGAATTGGAGGCTTGAGCGGCAGAGCCTGGCAGACAGAAAACAAAACCGAAAGCGTTACATGATTGTAGTTAATGACACAAGAGAAATGATATAACATAATAACGTGCACATTAGATTAGAAGCAATGTGGGCTTTATCGACACCATAGTCTCATATGAACGTCAGAGACAAGTCCTACACTCGCTGCACAGAGCATGCAGTCAAGCTCGATATATTCTGCTCATCTAACTAGTACAACGTAACCGCGATGGCCTGTGTGTAAAAGAATTCGATATGTATGGAAAGAACGCACTAACTGTCGTTCGCAAAAAAGCAAAAAAAATAAAGAAAGAAGGAATTATACACAATGCCATGGACATATTAAGGAATTATTAGCCTATTGTATCTGTGTGCTAGTAGAGAGAATGGAGGTGGAAAAAGGAGGTATAAGTTTACCCGACTAGAGGATAATTATTTTTTGTTGCTTAGCTTATGCGAGCTGCGACACAGGCGTTGCGGAGCTGCTTTTGAAGGGAGTGCACTAGTTTTGCGAATGCACTGATGAAATGTAGTGGAGGGGCACGTGGTCAACAACCGCTTGACTTAGGACGGTCGGTTTATACTGTGACCCTGCACAAACATATGAAGAAACTAGGGAACAGAAGAGAGCTTTGATTTTCAACTGATTTTCTTTTTCAGTGCACGCTTGCTGTTTTTATATACCATAAAATACGCACATCGCCTGCGCAAGAACACTTTGTGATCACATACACTCTAGTAGAACTCACCGCAAAAGCTCTCTATACATCAATTATAAGTATGTGCATTTGTTTGCCACCTTTGAGATGAAAAATGCTTGCCATATGACTGCTTTGTATTTTTCGTTTTTGCTTTCTCGCAAATGTCGTGGTCTTGACAAGAGCACTTCATTTGAATTTGCAACGCAAAGTGATCTATGTATTTCATGGTGTATAAAAACAGCTAACATCCTCTGATTATAAAATGAGCACTAGATCTGTTTTGTCCCCTCGCTGTCACGCTCTTAGCTCTGTATACCCTTCCTTTGCATAGGCTGCTAAACGTCAGTAGGATAACGTCGGTTACGAGAGTTTATTTCCGCTTCAGCGCACCATAATGTCTGCGCTAGACCATTTTTCTCCACTCGCTGTTTCGCTGTTACCTCCGTATGTCCTTTCCTTCGATAGGTTGTAAATGTTAGTCGTATCTAGCGCCGCTTCCCACTGTTTATCTTTGTTTGAACATATGAGTGGTGGTTGTGCCCATCAATGTAAGCACGAACAATTTCTATGAATTTAAATTTTCTCACATGCGCTGTCAGATAATTTTCCACCATGCTTGTCGATCCTTCTGGGTAATGTTAACTGTTGCGCCAGCCTGTTTCGCAAAGTTCCCGCAAAACAGCCTCTAGATGTATATATGAATAGTTTATATGCATGTTTTTTGAGCGCCCGGTTTATTAAAAACAATGCGCGCGGACATAATGTCATATATGCTGCTCAAAACGCACGTGCGCTATGTTCCGGCACTGAAACGCGTATACATGAATATATGAAGCTCAACATCTGATTCTTACGTCGAATCTATCAAGTGAATTTCGGTCATGCTTGTCTCGATCGGATCTCAATTGTTATATACAGCAGGCTTCCAAAGAGGCCCGGCCGATATCAACCATGAAAGGCTGCGGCGTAGTCGACTTTGCCTCCAGGACAGCAGAAATGACTCAATGTTTCCTGTGAAATAATCTTTCTGGGCAAATATCGCGCTAAATGCGCCATTCCTCAGGCGATGCTGATGAGCGGCAAAATCGGCGCCACATTTGCCGGAGAAAGTTATCGGCTAGCCGACGGGGGCTCTAAGGTGGCATACTTGGCACAGTGTTGCCGATAAATGGCATCGGCCAGCCAATATTGTCTGTAGAAAGGCAAAATCGGCGCCATAGTTGCCGTTGACAGCCATCACCTCAGCCGATGTCGGCAGTAACGCGGCATAAGCGGCCCCATGTTGCCGATTACAGTCGACGGCCTGCCGATATCGGTGTGGCAGCGGCTGTAGTAGCCCGACGTTGCCAGTCATTGACGGCGGCGTGGCCGATACTGGCTCGCTGTCGGCAACATTAGGCCGTGGATGGGCCGAACTTTGCCGCCATAAAACCAATATCGGCCCTACGTTGCGTGCTGCCTGGGTAATGTACTGCTAGATACGATGGGACCCTGCATTTTTGTTAACATGTGTTGCAGTGATTCCGGTGCTGTGCCGTTTATCCCTGTCTTGTGTTTGTTTTAAGGCACATATATTATTCGTGGCACTGCTTCGCTTAACCTTAGAAACATTTTCGCCGCATTTCACGAAACTAAGCGACGGCTTTTGTCTGACACTTTTTCTTTGCTATCGCATCGAACCAGACACACACTCTAAGCGTGATGCGGCATGCACGGCTAACAGTTATTGCTTTGGACGAGGCTGCTCCTATACCCTGTACTGCAGCACTCACTTGCGCTACTGTATCGATTCAGCGCCGAGCAAACGCGCCAAGCAGGCGCAGAATTAACGTGCCTAGTAGACGTTGTCCGCACGGCAACCAGGTGCACCCTGAACATAATGCTCAAAAGGGATCTCAGAAGGAGTTTGTAACGAAGTTCAAGACAAAGACTTAAGGCAAAAAGCCAACGCGAGCGGATGCCTGTCCTTCCTGCTACGGCAAACGGTAGACACACACTTCATACTGGACAATTGCTCACCCATAAAGGTGGAAATGAATTTGTCGCCAGAGCGGCACCCTTGGGAACCTATTGGGTGCTTGAAAAGTGTGCGGAGGTCAGCACCCATAACGAAGGGTGCACAAATAAAATTTTAAAGGGTGTAGTCGTTTCATCCTTGCTAAAGGGTGCTATTTCACAGCAGCACCCTTTTACATGGGTGTTGGAAGGCTGCTCCGTATACGTTCACACGAGAAATAACTGCCGATGTTGCGGCACAGCAGCATACGTGTTCGCAAGCATAGAATGCCTACTCTACAGACACGGCAGAGTGACAGCTTTCATGCTATCAAGTCAAATTCCCACTGATGTAGATCAAAAGAAGCTGTAGTATGAAAGAAATGGTCATACCATAAAATACGAAAATGCACATCGTTTCCACAGTAGAGCTTTTTATAAGGCACATCAGTTTAAATTTCAGTTGCTAGCATTCAGCCTGTCACTCTATAGCGCCAGAGCAAAGCATTCTACATTTGCGAACACATATGCTGCTGTGCAGCAGCCCTGGGCACTGATTTCATATGTAATGTGTGGATACTTGCTGTCAAAGATTGCATAAATATTCTATATCTGTTCAGTTTCGGACTGTAGTGCACGGCATAATGTAAGCCCCACACTACAAACATGAATGCTTGGTCACCACCAGATATGTATGTTTGAAAAATAAAGGCTAACGTAGGAAAACAATACTTATTGTTGTTTTCTAAAGAAACATATATGGTGGAAGTATAGTTCAAACATCATATGAAGATAATATCTATTATATATCACACAAAATCTGGCCATATTTTGCTCTTGTGAAGAATCTGTGGCACAGGCGGATTTTTATAGACAACGATTTTATAGACAAAGTAAATTTATCAGAAACATCAGTAAAACAATTAACGCGACTGGAATGCATATCGTCACGTACGCTTGCACATTATACAACTTAATGAAAAAAATAGCGGTTAACAGTGTACATGGACAATGATCCATAGCATTGCGTACACTCTGCTGACCAGCCAAAACAGTAAATGCAATATTTTTGTGTCTCTTCCGAAGAAGCCAGAAGCATAAAACTTCTGAGCTTTCCACGTGTTCTTGTGACTACTTTCTTGCTTATTTAATGAAAGTTAAATGTTACCCATATAATACAAAAGTAGTTTGTCTACAATTTTTATATAATCGATGCAATTTAGCAATTTGTCTAGTCTGACTTTTTCTACAATGCGTATGAAGGACGCCAGTCGTGAGTGACATCAAGAAAAGCATATTGGGAAGCATACACGGTCATCTTATGGCTGAAGAGTAAATGTTTAGAAATCAGAAAGCGACATGGTGGCAGTGGGATACTAGTCCACGATCTCCCGAGATAAATACGCTAATAGTGTCCCATCACAAATAGCACAAATAAAAAAAGTAGAATTCGCATAGATTTCCTAGGTATCTGTGGCAGTTGGCTTTCTTTATATATGTAATAGACGCGGTTTGAAAAAACAAAACGTAAATCTAAGAACAACAGCTAAATATATGAGGAGCTAACGATACACAACTTAAGCACATTCAATATGACACCTTTGGCAGCTCACAGAGGTGCTTAGACAAAAGAAAGCATGTCTTTATAAAGATTATAGCTCAGTGCTAATGTGCAAAGCTCTTGAAAAAGGACAACAGAAGAGACTATAACGCAAGTAATAACTTTCAACCAGGGAATCTCCTTTGGAAATCAAAGCACACATATAAGTTCATTCATGCCACTGCTTTACCGCACTAGCTGGTATGGGCTCATACGAAGCACTTCGTATATTTTCAAGGTTTTGGTAAACATATAAAAAAATTGCTCAAACCACAGCGAAGGAAGAGTCTTGGTTGCGAGGCACGCAGAAGTGTGAGTTGTTTTTCTGTTGAGGCAAAAGATTGAGTGCTTACTTAATAGCTAATAGGCACAGCAAATAATTAGGCACTAGCTCAGTAAGCACTCCATCCCTCGCCTTAACAGAAAAAGAACTGTCATTTCTGCATGTAGCCTAACAAGTGCAAATGTCTTCTTTTGTGGTAATTTGTGTATTTTTTGTTGTTTACTGAAACCTTGAAATGATAGCAAGCCCTTTCTCCGCAAATGGCAGTCACAGAGAATGAATGATATGTATTAGCCTATATGTGTACCTTGATCTTCAAAATAAGGTCGCTTGTTAAAGGTAGCACTCATGTTGTGTACTGTTATGTTGACGTTGCCCTTCCAACAGCTGTACACCCCCCCCCCCTCCCGTCCAAATGCCAAACCAGCAAGGCTGATCTTCAGCACTGGTCGGGTTGATTATAGCTATCTAAAATCATGACGCGATAACAATTCACTACTTAAGCAAAGTTAGCATGGCACACTTTTGACGAAAAGGTGCCCTAGCACAACAGCAGGGATGGAATTATTGTCGCCATATAGAATTAAGAGCGAGTAAGCCATAAAGCAGCAGGCAGCTCCTCCTCATCTCCATTTTTACCCGCAAACGGCTCCTGGAACACAACATTTATGTGGAGAAGGTCAGAATCTTCAACATCTCTTGCAGAAGATATGATGCAAGGGGCATTCCAAGTTCTGCAGTGGCAAGAAAACATGGCGTCATCACCATCAGTTCATGATGAATTCATTTCCATCTGTTGATACTTAATCACTGATGCAAAGTGAGCTTTGTTTTACAGAAACATAGTATTTCGGCAGCATTTATGCGTTCACCATATATGTTATTACATGCCAGCATATCACGTTTTTTGGAGTCTATAACAGCTGATCTGCTTTCGCTTCACGTCGGCTTACAGCTAGCCACATTTCGACACACAAAAAGGGACGACTACATGTGTAGAATATAGACACTTTGCAATCCTTGTCTAATTTTAGGCAAGCAAATCCTGAAAGGTATAAATAAGTGCAGGAACTCTTCTAGAGGACGACAACAACAAGAAAGAAAACGCAAACTTCGCGATAATTCCCAGTACTTTAAAGAAACACAGTCCATCTCTCACTCTACTTGGACTAATTCAAATGCTTGTAAATAGTCGTTAGATGACCCCCTAGCATATAAACATAGCAGTCGGCGCCTACGGCAGATCATGTGGCTGCGCATATTCAGGTATAAAAAGCAAGGCGATCACCTTGATCGTGAGAACTCCGTCTCGTACGGGAAATATATACGGAACATCGCACGGTGCGTGACAGCTAAGTGCCAGCACTGTGTAAAGGAAACGATTACGTTGTTCATGGACATCGTGCGTCCATGAATGCAGCGCTACTGTAAATGCACTCAGCATCATGTCATTTGATTTGCTTCGTCAAGAGCGAGCACGGAAGTGTCAACGCACAAAGCGCAAATCACTGCACATAAGGCCACCTACCTCAGGCAACACATGTTGACCGCGTAGCACATTTCGGGACCTCCGCCGTTTGGGAGGGGATGCGCTGAGCTCCCAACGTGCATGAACGAGAAGACATTTTCCCCGGGCCACAGAGCCCGTCGCTGAGAAATTATTCCAGTGCTGCATCTCGATGAAGACGCGTTTCAAGACGCTGTCCGTCTCCGGACAAAGAATCAACTTTGACAGTGGGCGTTTCTTGGATGTTCCTTCTTATCTTGCCAAGCGATGCACCTCATACGTAGTGAAGAAGTTCCTCGTAAGTCAATGAATCTAACATTAAATACATAACTAGGGGCAACACAGGTTGAAATCGACCGTAGGAAGTCAAATTTCACGACAACATCTGCAGGAGGCCGCCATTTTGACTGCGAAAAAAAGAAAAGAGCAGCGACAGGGTGACAGTGTTGACACCACAGCCCCCCGACAAAGTTTCACATTTGATTAGGGTTTCTCATGCATACGCTGTGAGAAATCACTCAGAACTAACGCGCTGAAGCTGGAAACACAGCACGCCACGGCAAAATTTATTTCCCCACCAATCTAATTTTAGAATTTACCGTCCATTATGTATATCTGATGCAACACACTGCCAAAGTGTTGAGGCGAAGCGTGCCTTTGAGGTGCCAAGGGGGCAGATCAGTGGGATGGATTTAGGATTTTCCGGTCATATTCCTCAACATTTACGCACGGAGAGTAGTAGTTCATGCCTACTTTCATTCTTAGAAAACTGTTGTGAAAGCCCAGCTCCGATGATTTCTTTTCTTTTTGCCACGCCTAGGTAATAATTATTCTGTGTTTCTCATAGGCTCCTCTTGCTGGCAATGCTCAATATATTATAAAACAACATTTTAAAAAAGCGCAACACCCAACACACAACATTTTAAAACAGCGCAACACAGAAGCTAAAATCGAGGCGAGCAGGGCTGGCTACTCCGCACTTGGTCCCCGAGACATGGTGCTCTGGCAAGCGGCTTGCGCAATTCTAGGATAGCTGTAGTGTGCCCATGCACTTCCATCGTGTTGCCGTGCAAGACGTCACACACTGCGGCCAAAAATTAGGGCAAACCAGCTGGGCGAATAGAGGTAATGTGTAAAACTGATTTGTAAGCAACGTACGCAATCTCAAGCCTTACTGCAAGCTGGAGTAAATCACAAAGCGCCAAGGACCGTGAAAATCGAATTTCGTTGAGAGGCATTCACGTGGAAAACCAAGAGAGCAGCCAGTTCATCACGAACGTTGTTCTTGAGCATGTGCTCTCGGTTGGCGTACCTCAATGTGCTGTGCCCCATGGCAATTTGCGTATAATCTACCGCATATGCCGGTAAATAAGGTTAATTCCTCAGTTGTTTTTTTTTCGTTGTGATAGTTAAGATACGATAAAGTCTTCGTCAGCCACCGCATGGAGGTGTAATACACCATTTGGCCAAAATGAGCAGCAAAAACAAAAAAAATGCTTGCTGCAAGTTTAGCAAATGCAGAAGCGCTCAATGTCCGCTTACTTAGGCTGCACAAGCGCCAGGTAATGATCTGGACCTACGCCTCCGTTATACGCTCAGTCGATCCACCGATCAGTCGATCACTACTCTGACAAGCATTACATCAAGGACACTTTAGCGACCATGGAGAATGTGTCCGCTAAGGCTAACGAGGCGACTTATAAAAGCTACCGGGGTCGCTTGCGGATAACGTGGTCAACAAACTTTTATCCCCGACTTTTCAGCCTCATGAGCAGATAGCACCCAATGGCGGTAGCGCCCATCTTGTAACTTTGTCAACACCCTTCCGCTCAATGCACCCTTCGATCCCTGCTCGTGGGGTGCTCCTGCTCAAAGAGTGTGCTGGAAGGGTGTGCAGAGGGGTGTAGCACTCCTTTTTGCACCCTTATGGGTGAGAAAGTGTTTAGAGCTGCTGCAGCGGAACTGCTGCGGTTTTGGCCAAAATCGACATTGTGTCGAGGTTTTGGCCAGACGTCTCTTCATCTCAGCTTAGCTCCTCAGCTCCTTTGTCGGGAAATCGCGAGAGCGTGCAATCCACACTTGGCTTTGGTAGTATACCTGAGGCAAGAATGTTAACCCACACGTATGTTCGGATTTCATCCAAAGCTTTCCACGTAGGACGTCTTCTACAGACAAAATATTGCCTCTCAAATCTGTGGCAGCAAAGTCATTTTATGTGTGGACCCCACAAAGGCAATCATTGAATAACGTTACCCAATAAGCTATCACGTAGAGCCTTGACACACTGAGAGTCGTAAAAGGGTGCACAACCACATCCGCGAGTTCCTCGGCTACTGCACAGCCAAACTTATGTTCAGCGAACACAGCCTACCAGGCATCACACGTGGCGCACTATGTACGCCCAGGAAACCATCACAACACGCGCTTGGGCTCTCGGTTAGCGCAGGATCATCTACTTCATCATGCAGAGCATTAGGCTTCAAGGGTTCTGCTTTGCTTTGAAAGGTTGTCTCCTGACAATGAGAAAGCACCCAAGTTACTTGTAGGAGCCCCGGCGTCGAAGCATTGGTGATGAATGTTTTTAACGCCACCAGATTCAGCCAACGTTGCTGTTCGTGTAGCTTCGCGTTCTGAAGGAAAAACAACAGCGAAACGCTGGGCGAAAGGTTCTGGTACAGATTCCCGTGACGTATTGATCGATTTAAGTTCGTGACAATGCAGTGGAGCACTTTACCTTCACTTAAAGAAACGAGGTACCGCCTATGTGGATACTAGAAGGCGTACCCATTTTTCCTGCAATCCAAAGCTCACACACCAAATACAGTGAAAGAAAAGGTGACTTAAGATTCAAGCACGTTTGTATATTGTAGTTAAACCTTTATACGTACTGCTCAATCTATGCGCAAATGCATGAGGCAGCTGTGGTATTCTTACAGCGTATTGATAAATCTCTGCGAGTTGGCACATTTGTAACAGTGAAAAGGTGGATCTGGATGTGCAAAATTATTAGAAATTATCGTTTATAACATAGTATCTTCTTGTAAGTGACCGGCTTCTCAAGTCACAATGCAGTATGAAACCAACAGAACGAGGACTAGACAAATGCATATATTACTGACCGGTTCGATGCTGGCAGAACAGCCGTGCTTTGAATCCTCATACACACTAGCGCCACAGTTCTCTCTAGTGATTTTATAGGAAACAGTGCGGCAGCGGACATGTGAGGTCGAACGCATGCGCTCTTTGTAATCCGATTGCCACTTGAACGAACGAACACGCGGTGTTAGGACTGCGCAATTTTTCGCTGTTTTTTACCCAACAGCCTCAAGGAGGTAAAGGATCTAGGCCGACATGTGAGGTTCCATTTCCATGTTTCTTTATTTATGTGTTAAATAAATAAATAGATACTGTGATGTTAAGCGTGATGCTGACATTTTGGTGAACGCGTAAGTGTTATAAACCATGTAGAAAGGGACTAATATGTTTGGCAAGAACAAAACTCTGCGCTTATTGCTGGGAAATTCATATACGAGACAACCATCAGAATGCACGTTCTTGCATTGCGGGTACATCATTTGCATGTAGGCTTGTTCTCTCTGCTATATTTAGTATGGATTGATTGAATTCTGTGGCGAATTCCCTATCGGAAAAACAATGTCTTCCAGTGTAATTTTGGTACTGGCTGGCGCTGTAGACGCTGTTTTTCACTGTAAAGTCGCTGGATAGTGCTGCGAGGCACAGGCTGGCACTGAATTAGCACTGGGCAGCTATGTAATGTCACTGGTGTGCACTTGGTAGCGATGAAACGGGGCAGAGCGCGCTGGGAATGGCGCTGCACACTGTCCCAGGGAGCAGCGACAGCGCTGACAGTGTGCAGCGCAAACACTGCACGCTGACAGCGTGCAGTGTGGCGCACTGTACGCTGGACCAGCGCACTGGACTGGCAACAGCGCTTGGGATTCGATATCTTGGGATTCGAAATAGGGGAATTATCATAGGGCCTATACTGTATCGTTTGCGGGAGTAAAAGTTTGATGGCAGACTAACAATTCTTTAGGGCGCTGCTCCATTGTGAATAAATGCCGCAAATTTAGTTCACTTTCGTCCAGCAAGAACTCTATGAGAGCTCATCCGATCAACACGTATACCGCTCCGCCGTATGAGATTGGGATTTGAGATCGCTGAACACCATCTTATTCGTGAGCACTTCCTGCAGTTCAAGCCACAATAATAGTGGCTGTGTAGTTGCGGTGAAGGCAACAAATCGTCCGATGCTATAAGTGGATGAAATTCTCACCGGTTCTACAATACCGCCGTAATCGCTAGCTTTTACGCGGAAACCCTCCTTAGCTTCGCGAGGTCGGCCCAAACTACCGTCACCATCGCTTACCGCTAACAATCCCTCGCAGACACATAGAAATTGCGATCGCAGTTATATGTGTCACGGTGACCAGTAGGCAAACGATACGCGCGCATTTGATGCCCTTGAGGAATGCTCCCGGCAGCACTTGATTGATTTGTGGGGTTTAACGTCCCAAAACCAGTTCTGATTATGAGAGACGCCGTAGTGGAGGGCTCCGGAAATTTCGACCACCTGGGGTTCTTTAACGTGCACTGACACCGCACAGCACACGGGCCTCAACATTTCGCCTCCATCGAAATGCAGCCGCCGCGGCCGGGATTCGATCCCGCGACCTTCGGATCTGCAGCCGAGTGCCATAACCACTAGACCACCGTGGCGGGGCCCGGCAGCACTTAGCCGCCGTAAAGCAAAGTTTATTAAGTACGTGCTCACTCTTCATGGATCAAACTTTTCATCTGTGTAGTCAAGTGGCGGAATATGACCGCATTATAAGGCGTCATCAGCGCGAATACGCTCAAACGTTTAATAGGTCTTGGCCATCGCGGACAAAGTACTAAACTAAGCCTAATCGTCGGCACGGCTGCACTACGCGGAATGTAAACAGGAGCGAGCAACTTTTCGTATACGTTTTATTTACTGCTTATGTGAAATATTTAGCGCGCACTACAGAAGGGGAATGGATTCCCTGCATAAGTGCATAAAACCATTCATTGGCGAACCAGTTCGAAATGTACCGTTCAGGTATGCTGTCTCTTTGTTTCTTTCTTTTGCTGCGAAACGTACCACAAGAGTGTTAATATCCGGACGAGAGCACACCGGTGTCATAAGCTGCCTTCGGTTTGCTTGTTCCACGCAGTTAGGTATTGGAATCTGCATTTCCAAAAGTAAAATGACAACACGTACAACATACAGCGTTGTCTTTAACAGAGAAAAAAAAGTGCAATATCGACATGTTTCAGCGTAGCGTCGTGGTGGAGCGCCCGCGTCAATTTTCAGATTTTTAAAAAATTTTTATTGCATCAGTACGTGCGCTATCCCTACATAGACGATATTAGCATGATCACAGCTGTTACAAACATGCGGAATGGCCGTTATCGGATAGTAATGAATGCCGCTGTATCCACTTGCCAGCGTCCAGTACGGAGCGCGCCGTGTACCAGTTTGCCAGTGTGAAGCGTCGCGACGCTGCACACTGGTCCAATAATCAGGTATGGCACTGGCCAGTGCCACTGGGTTTTCCTATAGGGTTGGCACCCAAAAGCCAGCTATTGTCATGAGAGAGTAGACGGCCCTGGAAGATTTGACCACCTGGGGTTCTTTTTAAGGTGCAGCGACATCGCACAGTACACGGGCCTCAACATTTCGCTGCATTAAAATGCAGCCTCTGCGGTGGGAATTGCATCCCGCGACCCTCGGATCAGCAGCCGGGTGCCATAGCCACTATACCAGTGCTGGGGCTATTGGTAACGGAATGCCTCATAGATGCGTACGCGAACCTTTAGCAAGTTCCTATTTTGGGAGCATCCGCTCAGTGCGAGTCTGTGCAAAAAACTTCTATTAAGAATAGTGGCAGTTCAGAAGACCGGCACTAAAGCGTGCACGTGAGAACGCAAAACAGGGACGGCTTCAAAGAGCGAAATGCCAAATTGCACAGTAAAGCGAATGAATACAAAAGCATGCACCCAGGATAAGCTAGCATCGTCATGAGTACATGTTCAGAATCACCCGCAGCCATAAAGTGACCGGCACTTGAAACAATCACAGATAATGGTATCAGAGGTGTAGAAAAGGTAGATAACATTGTAGAAAAAATTAAAAACTAACATAAAAAACTCACAAAAATAATTCATGAATGCATAAAGTTAAACCTATGGGAGAGTGCCTTTGTCTGGCTGGGTATTATGCAATAGGCAATAAAAGTACTCTCCATCCAAGGTGAACATTGAGTTTTATAAAACATCTGCCGAACGTTTCGAGGACCTTCCGCAAAGCACCTAGTTTGGCATTTTATTAGATGGTTCCATCATCTCCACTGTCGCTCTTTCCACTACTGCCGTGTTTTTGTTTTTCTCTTCCACTGCTCCTCAAGGCCGTGAACACATACGCCAGTTAACGTCGGAATTCGCCTATTGACGCTTCTGTGCGTTGTCTGTATGTGCCGTAGGGACTCGGGACATCTTGCCGCGAAAGATGCCGCCGCCGCCGGTGGAAGAAACAAAGGAACAGTTAACAAAAATATTAGCTCGGAGGACTATAAAATTTTTTGTTCATAACACTACGAACGCCAACAAATACTTTAGGGCACGCGCAATTCCCTTTAATCTTCACCCCAGCGGGCCATACACCACCGACTGCATACACTACAGTCCCTCACCGTCTGTCTTGGCAGTGCACACACCGGTCCCCCACCAACTCTCTCGCGATAGTGCACTGCCCTGGCGATGCTGTGGCTGCCGTTTTCGAAGGGCTGAAGTGAACTGCGCTACAGATACCGCGCACCACGTGTCATTATCATGCCGTGATTTTGCGCGCATATCCCAGATCCCAGTGTCGAGATTCCAAGAATAACGTTTTTGTGAAGCTGCTTTCCAGTTCGAAGGAGCCGAGCAGTCCTTGAAGTTGATGCAATGGTCCTGCTTTTCACTATGTTCTGCGAGAGCGTTTGGTTTCGAGGTGAAGCAGCCTACGTCCTAGTACCACAATATTAAAGTGAATTACCAGCTATCCGGAAGGTAACGACCGCATGCCTCACACGATTAAAAGAGTTCAGAGAGAGGTCTGCATCCGAAACCAGACCCGCAAGTAGGACTTTTTTCCCAGGGAGGGCTCACTTGCCGAAGACTTGGGCTATTTTAGTTAGAAAAACATCTATATTTATTATTCATTTTCGATAAAAATAGCAATATGCCCATAAAGTGGTTTTTATGTGCAACATTGTTATAGGGTTGAATTTTGTGTTATTAGCACGACACATGTTGACAATACTATCTCCCAAACAATATATCTGGAAGTGCCCTGGCCATGTTCGCGGCTTCCGCGAACATGGCTCATCGTTGTATACTAAACAACTTGCACAGGCTAGGAATCGGTGGACGCACATTCGCTTATTCCTAGCCTTTTTTTTGTAGTTTCTCACCATTTGTGACCTTTCCCGAGATTTATGGGACAGTCAGCGAATTTCCTTGCTGATCGCTCAGCGAAAGTAGGTTTAGGAACACTCCTGCCCGACGATATCGCATAGGGGAGTAGAGGTACTCAAGAATTGGTGTAATCTCCTCTGCTGTTCAGCACAGGAATGATAGTCACAGCATATATGATACGTCTCGTGCGTCTCGCGTGTGCACGGACGCCTGAACTGCAGGCTTAAGCCGAAGCAAGAACGATCTCAACCCGCCGCGGTGGTGTAGTGGTTACGGTACTCGGCGGCCACCCAAAATCCGCGGGTTCGATCCCGGCCGCGGCGGTCGCATTTTCGATGGAGGCGAAAATGCCAGAGGCCCGTGTACTGTGTGTTGTCAGTGCACGTTAAAGAACCCCAGGTGGTCTAAATTTACGGAGCCCTCCGCTACGGCCTTTCTCTCCTCTCTATCTCTTTCACTCCCTTTCCCCCACCCCCACGGACGCTTAGCCGTGCTCCCTACATGGGCTGCAGAAATTAGCGTCCTTTCCTAACCGAACCACAATCATCATCATCATCAATACGTGGGGAAATTCCGATAACTCCATAGAGACACCCAATACCGCGAGTGGACAATATGCGCATTTCTGTGCACGCCGGCGTTACGAAGCTTAGCAGGGAGCGCAGCAGCTCGCACGGCTTGACATCGCTTACGTGAGCTGTCGCGATACACATCTTGCACAACACGCCCGGCAGCGCTGCTGGCGCTCATGTAACCATGCTGGCACACTGCGTGCTATCAACAGGAAACCCACACTTGCTTTCCTGCCAATCCCAGCCGCATTCTCGTGCAGGGATTTTTCGGAATGCATTGCAGTAGCCTGGCCATATGGACCTTGCATTCCTTCATGATAGCCTACAGTAGTTTTTAATTTAATTTTATTTTATTTAGAAAATAGTGCGGTCACTAAAGACCAGGAAGGTGGGGAACATAAGAACAATAAAAAATATGCAAACATCGAGAAAAAGTCAAAGGAATAATCAAAGTTACAAGAATACAAAATGGATGATTCAAAATACATACCAAAATATAGCAAACCATATATAAGAATACACAACGGCAGAAATGAATTGATGTCCCTACACATATTCATACACATTGAAATGCTTCAAGAGATGCAAAAGCTGAGTATTAACAATCCGACAGCGGACAGAGTATAAACATTATAATAAACATTAGAAGTACAGAGAGGGTATACACTTACGTTACAGTTGGGATGCTCCGAGCAAAGCCTTCTCGAAGTCATCTGATGAAACCAAATGCAGATGCTAAGGTATTCCACTGAATACTTGTACGGGGAAAGAAGGAATTTTTAAAGATGTTAGTTCGAGTGGTGTATGGAGCAGGTTGTGCATATCACGTTGCCTAGATGCGCGAGGAGAAAATGGTTAGTATGTACTTATGGGCAGGAATATTCAGCTTACCATTACAAATGGAATGCAAAACTTTCATGCGTGCAATTCTGTGACGATATTGAAGCACAGGGATGTCGTTGTCTTGCATTAATTTTGTAGGAGAATCAGTTGATTAAAGCTTAGATTAAATAAAACGTACAGCGCGTCTTTGAACCATTTCAAGTTTTTGAATATCTATTTTATAGAAAGGGTTCCAAACCACTGATGCATATTGTAGTTTAGGTCACATGTACGCTTTGTAGACGAGCATTTTTAATTTCTGAGGGGCTTTTTTAATCTGTGCCTCAGAAAACGAAGCTTATGAGAAGCTGATGTGCAGACATTTCTATATGTGCGGACTGAGAAAGTGAATTTGTAATGGTTACTTCTAGGTATTTATACATGATTTAATTCACGTTCTAGTGTTCCTTGGGCGTGGTACCTAAACGTGAATGGTCGTTTTTTTCTTGTCACATGTAGTAGTACCGTTTTGTCAGGGTATAATGTCATTGACCACCGAGTACACCACTCACTAACTTGTGTTAGGGCAAGAGTCAACCTGATCTTGTTGGCATGCCACCTTCTTATACAGAATGCAGTCGTCAGTGAACACTCAGATGTTTATATTAGACTCAACCATATCAGCTAAATCACTAATGTATATAAGAAAAAGAATCGGGCCTAGAACACTTTCCTGTTGAACACCTGATAGTACAGGTAATGTGTTAGAAATGTGTCCCCCGACGTCAACGTACTGAGAGCGATGACGAAAGATGGTTTCGGAGCTTTAAAAGACGTTTTACATGGGGTACACGATCAAATGTCTTACTAAAGTCTCGAAAAATTAAATCAACCTGGCCGGAAGAGTCAATAATTTTTACAATATCATAAACTATTGCAACTAGTTGTGCGCACGTTGATAATTTTTTTTCGAAAGCCGTGCTGGGCTGGAGACAATAGGTTACTATTTTCAAGAAAATCGGTAATATAATGAGCAGTAATCTGTTCAAGTATCTTGCAGCATGTAGGCGATAGGGAAATTGTGTCTAGTTTTTCTTCAGCAGGCGATCACCTTTCTTGTGCACAGCTACAACCCTGGCGAGACGCCAATCGTCTGGTAAAGTTGCGATTTTGAGTGATTCAGAGAAAATTCTGGTTAAAATATGCGATATCGGTTCAGCGTAGCCACGCATTAAGAGAGAGAGAATAAACTTTTATTAACAAATGCACAGAGCCTTCCTTGGGTGGGGCCCTCAGTCCAGGGCCCCATTGCCTTGCGCGACCCTGCGAGCCCACTGGACCAGCTGCTACTGTTCCTGCCGGCGTAAGCTACGCAGTGCAGACTCCCAAGAGCAAGGGGTGGGGTTGGGAATGGGAGGAACGCCCTGTGGGGCAGAGCATTCCCACGTGGAGTGGTACACTGTCGGTACGGATCCACAGAAGGTGCAGTAGGAGGGGTAGAGAGTCGGATGAAAGCGATTTAGCATATAGAGGCAAGGAAATGAATTGGTCTGTAGTTGCCGCCAAGCGACAGCATCTGCTCTGTTAAGTGAAGGATGAGGAGGAGGATACGTCCAACGGCTCTGTCGGTAGTAGTCCAGCGTAGCGTTGTAGTTTAGTGGTTCTGTCGATGCGTCGTCTGGACTGGACAGCTCATCCAATGGTGACCGGCCGCTCAGCTCTTGGGCAACCGCATGAACGCGTTCATTACCATGGAGAGAGGCGTGTCCAGGAGTCCAGACGATACGCACAGGACGTAATGCGGACGGTGAGACAGAAGAGAGGATATTGTGTGTATGTGCAGCCACAAGACCTTGAGCGAAAGCGCGGAAACCAGCTTGTGAATCTGTTACAGTGGTGACAGGGGAGTCATGTGACAATGTCGTAGCGTGGACAATTGCCAGAGCGAGAGCTCCCTCCTCTGCCAAACCACTGTCTGTAGTGGGAAGTGTGGCAGACGCCACAAGGGCGTCTGTGTCGTCTATCACGGCTAAACACATGGCTGATTTCTCTGGGTAGCGTGCTGTGGTACCATCACCGAAGACACGTGTCATAGCCTGAACTCGGGCACGTCGACGGCCGGCGTGGCGGTAGAGATTCATATTGCGTGGAATCGGAGCCACTTTGATGAGTGCGCGGACAGTAGCAGCAAGTTTATGTTGCGGTACCTCTGTGGGTTTTTTGGGAATCGGGTAGCCAAGACGAGACAGGGTGGCGCAGCCCTGACGGGTCTGCCTGAGCCGTTGGAGCTGACTGTTGTGCTGGGCCTTGATGAGTTCGGTTACGGTGTTGTGGGCACCGAGTTGAAGGAGGCGTTGTGTAGATGCGTGTGGAGGCAAGCCGAGAGCCGCCTTCACAGCTGTCCGTAGAAGGATATCCATCCTTTTGGTTTGAGCTAGCGTGAGATTCTGAAAGGGAAGATGATAGGTGAGCCGACTAACTATGAGTGCTTGTACTAAGCGGAGGACATCCTTCTCACAGAGGCCTCTCCTGCGATTGGTGATGCGTTGGATCATGTGTGTAATTTGAGTTATCTGCTGAGCCAGAAGGTGTGTAGTGTGCGAGGCCTTACGATCAGACTGAAGGTAGAGGCCTAAAATACGAATTCGGGGTACCAGAGGGATAGGACGGGCATCAAGAAACAGCGAAATGTCAGTAGAATCATCGGTTTTGCGGCGCCGCTTGTATACCAATAACGACTCCGACTTTTCCACTGAGCCCGTAAGGATGCCGGCAGCAGCATAGTTTTGTACCACAGACAGAGCTTCCTGGAGGGCGTCCTGAATGGTTCCGTCTGATCCTTTGGTTGCCCAAATTGTAATGTCATCTGCATAGATGGCATGCTGGATGTTGGAAACCTGTTGTAATAGGGAAGGGAGTTTAGCCATAGTCATATTGAACAAAGTGGGCGAAAGAACTGAGCCCTGTGGTGTTCCTCGTCCTGCGAGACGAATGACGTCCGACCGGAGGTCTCCAATCCCAATAGTGACCGTGGGGTCAGAAATAAAGGACCTGACGTAATTGTAGATACGTGATCCACACTGAGATAAAGCGAGATTGTTAAGAATTAGGCGTGGGAGACGTTGTCAAAAGCACCCTTCAGATCCAGGGCCAGAATTGCTCGGACCTGGTTTGAAATGGGGCTATCCAACACGTCCTCCTTAAGCTGTAATAATACGTCCTGTTTAGAGATACCAGGACGGTAGCCGAAGACTGTGTCAGGAAAAAAGTGATTGTCTTCGAGAAATGGCTGTAGTCGGGAGAGGATAACGCGTTCAAAGAGTTTAGCTACACATGAAGTTAAAGATATAGGGCGAAGATTCTGGAGGGATAGCGGCTTGCCAGGCTTTGGAATAAGTATGATTTCTGCATGTAGCCGCTCCTGTGGTAGCGTGCCTTGTTCCAATGTTCGTTGTAAAAAGCGGTTAAATGTTCGATGGGCTGGTCATCTAAATTATGCAGAAGTGTGTATGTAATCCCGTCTGTCCCGGGTGCTGTGTTATGCTTAATGCTTTGCAAGGCGGCCCTAACCTCTGCTTCTGTAATGTCCTCATCTAGAGGCGTATCGTGTACGTGTGGATAATCACGGTAGGCGGGACGGGCACCCGTGGATACATAGTGTTGCTTTAAGGTGTGCAGCAGAATGGTATCGTCGAGCCCTGATTTGTGGAGAATGGTTCGGATTGCGTTAGCAGTGTGTGATTTTGTCTGCGTGGGATTTAAGAGAGCACGGAGTATACGCAACGTTCGAGGAGTACTTAGTGAGCCGTTGAGTCGATCGCTGAAGTTATGCCAATTGTTGCTAGTGAGGATGTTCGCATAGTCGTGTGCCTCAGTAGCTAGTTGGGCGATTCGGAGACGAAGTTTTCAGTTATGTTTCTGCCGCCGCCACCGCCGTGTCAAGCCTCTGTGGGCATCCCAGAGATGCAGTAGATGCCGGTCCACATCCGGCGTTTCTGTCGTCGCAGCGATGCGTTTGGTAGCTGTTCGAAAATGGGACTGAAGTTGTAATATGCAAGCCTCAAGGGAGGGAGAGTCCTGATGGGTAGTTGTTGTACGATTAGGCCTAAATGCATCCCAATTTGTTAGTTTTATGATGCGCTCTGGGGCGCGCTTGGCTGCTACTTGGAGCTCTGTAGTTAGTATATGGTGATCACTGCCTAGATTCAAGATGAGGTTGCACCAGTAGTGGTGACTAACCCCCTTGACTATCGTGAGGTCGGGGCATGTGTCCCTGCTGACACTATTACCTAAGCGAGTGGGTTGATCAGGTTCCTTCAGCAGGTTCATGCGATGAATCGCGAGAGCCTGTGCGAGTCGTCGGCCTTTGGGTGTTTCTGTTGCGTAGCCCCCAGCCGGATTGGGGGCATTGAAATCTCCTACAATAACTATGTGTTTACCCAATTTGCACAGTTGAGCAAATAAATTACCGAAGTCATCCTGCCTGGCGTTAGGTGCACTGTAAACGTTAAGCACGTACAGGCTGCTACTGGAGCGAGAGCACGGGACTAATTCGAGAAGTACGTGCGAGATGGAGGAGCTTTGAAGGGTGTGTTCCATGACAGTGACATGTTTAGAAAATAATGTAGCTGTGCGATGTGGTGTATTGTTCGTTACGTCCGTGTATGTGGTGTAACCGGGAAGCGTAGGGGTACATTGCACTTCTTGTAACGCTATGACATCGGGAGTATTCCAGCTGCGTCGCAATGAATTGCGTTAGAGCTCCGCGTTTCCTACGATACCCCCTGCAATTCCACTGCCATACACGTAGGAGTTAAGGGTGTCACGCGTTGACCTACGGTTTCTCGCCATGTTCATGCAATAGTGGGGCCTCGGTAGTACACGGAGGCATTTCAGACTGCGCTAAATCTTGGTGGAGGGTGGTGGGAAACAGGACTGCAGCAGCTGCGGCTGTTGGGACGGTTTTTCGGGACGGTGATAGGAAACGGGAAGGGCGTGTGTAATGATGCGGTCTCTGTGCTTCACGTGTCGGAGACGTGGTGCGTTTGGGTGCAGATGGCGCAATATGGAGTTGGCCAAGTGCAGCCGATATCTGCTGTTGAACATCCGTTACAATCTGCTGGACAGCAGGTTGCAGGGCCTGCTGGATCAATTGTTGGAGTGGAGCTGTTAGTTCAGCCATAATGCTATCCTTCATTTTCTGCATTTATACCTGCATCATAGCTGCGAATTCGTTCCTTAAAGAAGTAGCCATTTCGTTCAAAACCTCTCGTGTGCAATAGTCGGTTCGTCCCGTAGTTGGCGGCATGTCAGGGTGAAGCTGGGTGTCCACTGACATGGGTTGTGGTGTTCTTTGCTGCGTTGATGTTTGTGTGAGAGAGTGGGACTGATGTGGAGAGGGAGGGAGAGGAGGGAACTGCTCTGCCCAGCTTACCGTTTGTGCTTTCTTGTGGGAACCGCTTTGCTGGCCATGATAATGCGTTGTCCCGTCCTTGCGCCAGCCTGGAGATCCCTGCCGGCCAGCGGAACCGCTCCGCGATCACGAGTTTCCTCGCCTGGGCCCCGACTTATCCCTGGAATGGCTCTGTCGCCTGGCTCCACTCCCGGACGCGCTACTCTGCCGTCCGGGGCTGGGGGATGGTGACGGGGCCTTCCTCGTGGAAGTAGCTGACCAGGGTGGTTTGCGTCGGTTGACTGGTGGCAAATACCGCTTTGGGCATGTTTTGGCAGCCGTCGGGTGGTCGCCCCCGCAAAGTATGCAACAAGGGCGGCATTCGTGGTTGTTAGGTGATAGTGAATCCCCGCACACTCGACATCTCGGTGTGTCAGGAGGCTGTGGGCAAACATCCTCGCGGTGTCCTGTTTTGTTGCACTTTCTACAGTGGGGAATTGTCCGTTTGTAGAGGTAGCAGCGAAGAGCCTGTGCGTACGCGTTGACGAAGAAAGGGACCCGCCTGCCACAAAATGTGAGCACCATTGCTCTGTAGTCGCCGAGACGTCTGCACGGAAGGACCTCGCAGCCCGGTACGCCAACTTCTCTCAGGAAGTCGTCTGGCGTGATTTCATGGCCTATTCCGTTGACCACAACATTGCACGAATTATCAGGCGCAATGTTATAAGAAGTGATGTCGTAGGTTGCTGCGTGGACTGTAATTTTGGTGATTTGTCCAAGTGCAGTGGCGATGTTTTCAGATGAAGCGCTTATTGTTAGCACGTTTTGATTTTCGTCAACACGAAGCTTGATATCAGGCTTCTCACTTCGTATCTTTGCTGCATGAGCTACGGCGAGAAGTAGCGTCTTGGGGGTAACCTTGCTCAGATTTAATCCACCATGGGGGCGGATTGCTAGCTTGTAGTCCTCGGCAGGGAGCAGTGGGAGTCTTGGTAGACGTGTCTTAGGCCGGCTCTGGCGTAGAGCGGGCTCAGATGGCGTACTGGGCAGCTGTTGAGTCGGTGCAGTATGGGGTTGCAGCTGTCGGCGTTTGTTCGCTCTCTTGGTAATAGTGATCCATGGCTGTGTGTTGTGCTCATTGCTGGCCTGCGTATCGGCGTCTTGGCTGGTCTGCGTATCCATCACGTGGTCCGTGGAGCGAGGGGGCAATGAGTGCCTCTCGTCGGCTGCGATGCTCGCAGAGACGCTCGCCATCTGCGGTAGAGCGGAGCGGCGTTCTGTCCAAGCCGCGTCGCCGGCTTGTTAGGGTTAGCGAGGCGGACCTCGCCTAAGAACTATGAAAACCCGAAGACGTTTAAAAGCGCACTCACAGGTTGAAGTCCCGTATAGGCTTGACAGTGGTGACGCTAGGAACAAGTTCCTATCATTGCAACAGGTCGCCAGGAAGAAATTCTTCTTGAAAATGGACCTGAGCCGGAGCCGATGCGGTTCGCGTCCTTAGGACTCCTTCGCCAGATGGCGCCCTCTCCACGCAAGAAAGAATTCGGAATACCGTCAGGGCCATCAGAGGATTTTTCTTTGGCGCCATGTAAGAGCGAAAACACACCTTCAAAGCTTATAAAGTGTGAATGAGCCAAGGGTGGAACAAGGTTGAGGTTCGCAGTATCTTTAAAAAAAAACACGGAATTAAAATATTCAGTCATATGTTGGGAATTCCTGTTAAGTCAATAACTACTATCGTTCTCCCTCAATTTTTCTAAAGTTGGATCATTCTTTCGCAAGTATTGCCAAAATTTTTCATCATTACTCTTTAAGAAACTAGGCAAAGTCGATGAAAAATATCTATCTCGAGAGGCAGTTAGTGCGCAAGAAAGATTGACTTGAACTTCTCGAGTTCCGTCGGGATTTCAGCTTGATTCTTTTGGCTCGCTTTAGTTTTCGCTTATTATGTGGAATATCGCGGGTAATCAAAGGTTTAACCCTCCTTCTTTAAGGCGGTGTTCCGGAACAAAATATTCTAAACATTACAGTACAGCATGCTTAAAGGATAGCCACAAAGAAGTGACATCAGTGTGGGTTCCCTGATCTACTACCTGCCATAATACATCAAGAATAGACTGGTCATCAGCCTTCGGCTTATCTTTTACCATTTTCGTAACTGTTCTGGGGTGTTCCGTACAATCAGCAAGTTTACAAGTACACCATTGTTAGCTTGTGGTCTGATACACCCTCTTCATTAGCTGCGTCGTACGAGGGAATATCTCTGTTGAGAAATACAAGATCTAAGATCGAAGCATGATTTTCGATTACCCGTGTGTTTTCAAGTACCACTTGTTGCAAGTTGTAAGAAAGCATAATATCATACAAAGGGCTATCAATTAGATGTGCAGTAAACTTTTGCCACCACTTAATGGAGGGCAAGTTGGAGTCCCCAGCCATTATAATACAAGGACACTTTAATGACGACATGTGATCGCGTAGCACTGATAAGAACTCGGGTGGAGAAGGCGGGGGCCGATAGACAGCACATAGAACAAATATATGGCCCCAGCAATTCACCTTTAGAAAAGGCTTTTGTGGTCGTCTAAGTGCGCAAGTGGTGAATCTTTCTTTCAGTATTATCGCCACGCCTCCACCACTACACGTGCGATCGCGTTGAAAGATTTGATACGACGGAGGAATTACATCCACATCACTGATAATCACAATGTAATCATGTTTCAGACACCATGGTTATATGCGGACCATATCTGAAAATACCTTGTTCAAGCTGTTCAGTCTTGTTCACTGAACATCGAGCGTTGAACCGGAGCAGTCTAAGTTCCTTTGAAAAAGTGTGCGTGTGAGGTCATTGATTATCACGTAGCCTACGAGCTTCTCGGAAAAGGACTCGCTGGTTTATAGAGTCGTCCCGTACGTAAAGGCTACCATCATTGCTTAGCTCCTCGTTAGCAAGGAAAACACGTTTTCCTTCAGATTTTTCATCCTGGGCGGTTCCCAGAGAAGGTGGCTTTTGCGCAGGGTGTACTGACTGTAGTCATTCTGCAAGTGAATGTTAGTGCCTTCAAGCTTTTTAGCTTTCAACATGACAGCTTCTTTGTCAAGGAAGTCTTGGAAGTAAACGATTGCAGGTCTTTTGCCAGATTTTTGTCCAAGACGGTGAATTCTGGCGACATAATTCACGGTTTTCTTTAGCTTCTGAGAGAAATGTCTGTCGACCACTTCACGTCGCATCGATTTTTCATTTTCGCCCTGTTGTTCACTAATTCCATGAATAATGATGTTGCAACGACGACTGCGATCCACAAGATCCGCCAGCTTACTCCTTTGTTGTTCAATTATTTGCTTTAAGCTTTCAACCTCAGTCTGAATTGATTCAATTTCTGAAGTTCTTTGACGGATTTCTATCAACCGTTCATTAAGTTCTTCTCATTTGGCATTTATGCATGACATAATTTTTTCTGTGGTTGAAAGACGTTCGCGAATGTCGGCTAGTTCTGATAACATCGTGGCTTGGCCAGATTGAAGTGACGCAAACATTTCCTCGACAGAAAGACCGGGGTTTAGTTCAATGTCCCCACAAACAAGCAGTTTACAGATGCAAAGACAGTCGTACGCTATTAACAACCATGTCCGTGGGCACGGCACAACTAACAAAGTCAAGTCTCACTCTTAAATGATGAGTAACTAATCTGTGTTAGGAACAGGAAACGTTCGGTAAGCGACATGATGTATACGGTCTCGCCGTGTCCACTGGTGAAGAAGCATTGGAGCAGGCCTTTTAAAGCCGGGATGAATGACATCGTGCCGAACGTCTGCTCACGTGACAGTGAGACTTGCTTGCGCAGTGGAGACTAAGAAACAGCTGCCAGTCAGACGATGCAGAAATACAGGGCTAGCGAACGGGATCATTTTTGGCATCATCCATGTAATAGCTTTGAGACGTGTTTGCGGAGCATGATCCGATGGCGGCGGCAGCCAGCAAAACCTGTGTTAGGAACAGGAAACGTTTCGTAAGCGATATGATGCCTCCGGCCTTGCCGTGCCCTCTTGATTTGCTTTACATTGCTATGGGAAATGTGAGCTTTCTATCTATCTATCTACGTGAGCTTTCTATCTATTGTGGGCTCAGGGCCATGGCTTCTGAGCCTCTGGCCAGCTGAGGTTCCCAGAGATGGGCACACGAGCCATTAGAACAACGTAGTTTACTCGCTGCCAGCCCAACGCCGACTGCCAGGATCCGCTCCACGGGCTCCGCCCCCCCAAGGCCGGTGGTACGTGCCACGAGCTAGCGTATTTTCCGATGATGATTGGAGGCAAGGCAGCCCCATTCCCCACGCTGCCCCCTCCCCGGCGGCCAACGATGGTGGAAGGAGAGGTCGAAGGAACACGCGTCCGCTTGGCCTAGCAAGTTCGGGCGCTGGGGTGCCGGCCACGTTGGCCAGCTGTGTACCGGACGGGAGCAGGTCCACGTGGTCTTCGCTGGCATACAGCACAATGGCCAGTCTAGTCTTGTCCCGCTCCTTGGTTTGTCAACTTAGGACGAGTCGGGTGTCGGGGTCAGAAGGTCCAGGCGCAGTAGCCAGAGCGGACCTGAAGAGGCGGCTTGGTGCAGCGCGTGGCAGCTACTCTCGCATGACGAGAAGTCGAGGTCGCTGAGGTTCATGCTCGCGAAGGGCGGCACTTGCTGCCCTAGACTGCCATGGGTGGACGGTAGCAGAGTCGTATGGTCCAACCAGCGCTGGCGGGCCAAGCACCTCCTGCCCCGTTTCCGCTCCCTTGCTTTCGTAACGGCTCGTCAGGCCCACGTGGAGAGAGGTCCGGGCAAGGCACGGTTGTGGTAGTGGTGATGCTGCTGGAGGACTGGCGGCGGTGGCGTTCAAAGCTTAACATCTGGTAGATGCGCCGCGCATTGCATGAAATTGCTGGCAGGGCAATGCTTTTGGAAAACTTCACATGTTGAACTTCATATCCTGCAACTTCTATGTTGAACAAGCCAGCAAATAGAACCACCAGAATATCGTGAGGCTTAAGAGGGGCGCGAGACGTAGCGTTTTAGTTCAGAGACATGGGTTGGTCCAATTAACGTACCGGTCATGCACTCTCTTAAGCGATAAGTTAAACTTCCAAGCTTACGTGTAATGACAAAAGGACCGTCCCATCTTGGGGCTATGGACGCTGAGAAACCCTTAGCCGAGTCGCTCAAGGGATGGGCACGGCGTAACACTACGTCACCAGGCTCGTACTCAATGTCACGACGCCGTGCGTTATACTGACATGTTTGTTCGAGCCTCGCATTACCTAATTGCTCACGGGCAGGAGTGACAGCTTTGGTGAGGCACCTGCGCTGTGATTGAGCTAACGTACGCTTATCTGAATGTGACGAATTCGGAGGTACCAGGGTGCGGCTTAGGGGAAATGACAGTTCCCTGCCAAAGCTCAAAAATGCAGGTGTATAACCAATAGATCTATTTACAGTTGTACGCGTAGCAAACGCCATTTCCGAAAGGTTAACGTCCCATTCTGCATGATCTGCGGTACGTACCCTGAGAATTGTCCTCGAGTTTCGGTTAACGCGTTCTGTTATGTTCCCCTGAGGGTGGGAGGGCGATGATCTTTTGTGTTTGATGCCCAACGATGAACATTTCTTTGTGAACGTGCGACTCGTGAAGTAAGTCGCGTTATCGGTGATTAATTGCGCTGGAAAACCGAAACGCGAAAACACATCGAGAAGGCATTTCCAAATCCTTCGCGAAGTTAATGCTCGTAGAGGGTATAGCTCAACCCACTTTGTAAAGTGGTCGGTAACCATGAATAAGTAGCGGTTTCCCCGGGGTGTGCGGTGAAAAGGTCCCATGATATCGCACGCCACAATTTCCCAAGGGCTGTTACTAATGACAGGCTGCATCAAGTCTGGTGGCAGACCACGACGTAGTTTAGCCCGTTGGCAAACCAAACAACCTCGCGTATAGCGTAAGACATCCTGCCGCATTCGTGGCCACGTAGCCGTCCGATATAACTTATCATAAGTCTTGTTGGCAGAACTGTGACCGGCCAAGGCAGAGTCGTGAAAGTACCGAATGAAATCGGTCCTGAGGCTACGAGGGATAACCACGCGAAAGGGGGAGGTAACCGTCATCCTCATCAGCTTGAGGAATATACCTGAGAAGTAGGCCGTCGCTAGTGATGACGTAGGCGTCGAACTCACCACCGTTAGGCGCTTGCGGACTACGGTCACCTAAGTGGCTGAGTATACGCCGGCATAAGCTGTCCTTGCGCTGCTCCTCAAGCACGCGCTTCCTGCTGACCAATGTACCGCACTGCTGATCTGTGTCAACGGCGGCAATCAGAGGTGTTGGCTCCTGTGAGGAAGAAGGCTCGGGCAAAGGCGCGCGAGAAAGCGCGTCAGGGACTTTGTTTTGGGCACCACTGCGATGTTCGACAGTGAAATTATATCCTTGCAACGTTAATATCCAGCGAGCAAGGCGACTTGCTGGGTTCTGCAGACGCTGCAACCACGTCAGTGCCATATCATCCGTTTGTACAGTAAACGAGGCACCGTGCAAGTACATATCAAACTTTTTAAGCGCCAATACTATCGCGAGACATTCGCGCTCAGTGACCGTGTAATTCTTTTCTGGAGGGGTAAGTGTGTGACTTGCGAACGCAACTGGTCGCAACTGGTTCCCAAATTCCTGCAGTAAAACGGCGCCTAGACCATAGTCGCTGGCGTCTGCAACACAAAGGCTTGTTCAAGTCTGGAAGCTTTAGGGCTGTAGTGTCGGCAATAGCGCTGATTAGAGCTTTAAATGCGTTTTGCTGAGATTCGCCCCAACTCCACTTCACGCTTTTCTTACGAGTTGGTTAAGCGGTACCGTTAATTCAGCACAACGTGGTATGAAACCACGGTAGAACGCAATCATCCCGAGAAAGCGCTGAAGGCTTTTTACGTCATGAGGGCACGGGTAATCTGCAATGGCACGAAGTTTCGCTTCATTGGGACGAAGCTGCCCATCGTCCACGATAAAGCGGAGCAACTCAACTTTTGAGCATGCGAGTTGGACCTTCTTAGGATTGAGAGTAAGGCCAGCTTTTTGCATTTTCTGAAGAACAATGCTAAGGTGTTCTAAGTGTTCTTCGAAATTGCGCGAAAAGATGACAACGTCATCCATGTATGCCATTGCGAATTTGTACCGTACTTCATCGAGAACGATATCCATCAGGCGTTGGAAAGAACTAGGTGAGTTCTTCAAGCCGAATGGCATGCGCACGAACTCGAAGAGCCCATTATAGCATGTGAATGCGGTCTTAGGGACGTCACTTGGTTCCATCTCTATCTGTTAGAAGCCACGCGAACAATCCAGTTTTGTAAATACTCGGGCGTTACCCAGACTTGACAATATGGACTCAATCGAAGGAAAGGGATAAGCGTCCCTAACCGTAACGTCGTTTAAACGGCGGTAATCAATGCATAAGCGTGCTGTGCCATCTTCCTTTGGCGCCAAAACGATAGGAGAGGCCCAACGGCTTTGGGATGGTCTCACCACACCGGTGTCGATCATCTCCTCGAGAGCAACGTCCAGGAGCGCCCGCTTTTGCACGCTCAGTGGCCTTGGATTGCAGCTCCAAGGTTGCGTGTCTCCTGTGTCGATGCGGTGACGCAGAACAGGAGTGCAGCCTGGCTTCTCCGTGAACATGGCTGCGAATGGCTCCAGCGTACGCACAAGCAGTCGCTTCTGCGCATCCTGAAATGGACTTTTTTCGACAGTCTCCAATATCTTAGATGGCAGCACAGAACTGCAGAGTAACGTGGCTGAGTCATGAGCGTTAGACACAGGCAGTGACGCAGGAGTGAACTCATAGAGATCACCTGTGCAATTAACCCGGAACCCACCGTTCGCTAAATCTAACACGATGTTCTCTCGCGCGATAAAGTCGCGCCCCAGTAGCATAGCTACTGCGCATCCCGGACAATAAATAAAACGCTGTCTGCAAGTCTTGCTCGCAAAGGAGAGCTTGAGACGCACTGCAGCTCGCGCCGTGATTAATGCTCCATTAGCAGCCCTCAAACGCCCATTGCATTGTGCAAGCTGCACTTTACGCGTTTGGCACAAGTGAAAAATGTCATCTCCAATGAGGGAGACGCTGCTTCCAGTGTCTAGAAGCGCGGATACTCCCGTGCCTAAAACGTGTACCCGAATATACGGTACAGGGGACGAGCTTGTCGAACTAGCGCGTTCTATCCGGCAAACAGATAGAAGGTCAGTTTGCTCACCCTCGGTAGTTTCGGCCATGTGCGGTGTAGGGGAGCTCGGGCTCGTTACCACCGCGGGCCGTAGGCGTTTCCCTGGGGAGAAACACGATTAGTCGACGGCGTCATGGGACACTCACTCCGGAAGTGTCCACGCTGACCACAGCGGTAGCATGAGCCAGCCTGGCATAAATCTTCCCTATACCCTCTCCGTGTCTGCGGCCTATAAGCGGCACGAGAGGGACCTCCGGCGTTCAGAGCATTTCGTTGCCGGTCTGAGGGAGTGGACTGGGTTGGTGGCGGGGAATGGTCGTCCGGGATAACCCTGGGAGTGCAGGGCCCCCGCCACCGCGGAGAGTTTCCGCCAATGGGGCCAAGAGAACCAAGTTCTCCATCCGGGCCCGCCACGGAAGTTCGTGGCTGGGGACAGTGCGATGGTACTGGCCCATTGTTTGTCTCCCTCCAAGGACAGGCTGGCTCGAGAGCAATGTCAGCTGGTGGTGGCGGAGAGTAATGCTGTTCCCAAGACAGCGTTTCCGCTATTTGCCGAGCAAAGCGTGCAAGCTCCTCAAGGGAGCAAAATGAGCGGCCAAAGAGGTATGGCTTGGAACGTGGATGGCAACGCCTTACGACATGGGAGACCTTAACGGTCTCAGAGGCGCTAGGATCAGCGCGGCGGAAGAGCTGCTGCATCGCCCGAACATACTCTCGCAGACCTTCGTCTGGGTGCTGAGTTTGAGCGTCCAGCTCGCGTCGGATGCGTTAGTCGTAGTCTGCCGGCAGAAACTCCTCCCGGAACGCCGTGACAAATTGGTCCCAGACAGGAACGCTGGCTGCAGGCGCAGCCACTGTGCCGCGATACCTCGCAAGGCAACAGGCAGGACGCGTTCGAGCAGGTCGGGCTCCGTGACGCCAGAAGCCGTCCTGTAAATAGCCAATGCATCCAAAAAATCGGTTACCGATTTACTGGAGTTGTGGCCGCTATACGTTGGAACGTCCAACGTCATCTTCGTCAGCGCCACGGGCTGTGCGCGCTCGCGATCCGTGCGCGTGGCGGCTGTCATGTCTTCCAGCCGAGCCGTCAACGTCTGGCACAACGCAGCGATCTGAACTAAAGGCGACGAAGCCATTGCGTCTCGCCGCTGACCACCGGCTCCAGCTCCCACCACAGTCGAAGCTCCCGGGAGATGCGCCTCGGCTTCCGAGGCTACCTTGCTCGCCGATGATCAGGGTCTCCATGGAAAACACAAACAAAGCAAGCAAAGCAAACAACAGTGGAAAACAAAACAGTGCCCACGAGCGGCAAAAGGAATGGTAACCCGGCCACAAAATCACGACAATCTACACCTACGAAACACCAAGAAAAACAGCTTACCCACGCGAAGCCCGCATGCCGATCTCCGAGAACCACCAGCTGGCCCCACGTTGGGCGCCAAATGTGGGCTCAGGGCCGTGGCTTCTGAGCCTCTGGCCAGCTGAGGTTCCCAGAGATGGGCACACGAGCCATTAGAACAACGTAGTTTACTCACTGCCAGCCCAACGCCGACTGCCAGGATCCGCTCCACGCGCTCCGCCCCCCCCCCCCCCAAGCCGGCGGTACGTGCCACGAGCTAGCGTATTTTCCGATGATGATTGGAGGCAAGCAGCCTAATTCCCCACACTATCTATGGGAAATGTGAGCTTTCTATCTATCTATCTAGCTATCTATCTATCCGCGTAGGTCACGGTGCTCTCGTGGTGTCGTTGGGCTGGTGTAAACCGAAATTGGCATGGTATGATATCAGTGCATCACGAACGTAAAATAATGGTTGGTTTCGACATTGATAGCTTCATATGCCTATGATACACATCGTGATTGATGATCACATGATTAGCTGTAGCTCATACCCACTCAGCAAAGGCGAGTATGCCTGACATGTGATTGAATGCTGAAATTGCAGCCTATGTCCATCAAGAACAAAAACAGAGTGAACATTTCAAGAGAACACACTGCATAGCAGAAGCAACAGGAAGACAGCCTCTTAACTGCCGTGTAATGTAAATGTTATGGGGATCTTCTACAGAAGAGCCAGATGCGAAGACGACCACGTGTGCCCTGTCACAGTGCGCAACGTTACTCTGTCACAGTGCGTGACGCTGCTCGTGGCTCGCGCTAGGGTCATCCCCGGTCAGAGCTCGGGTGGACACTGCTGGCGCGACAACCCTGCACTGGCCGGCTGGCAGAAACTGAGGCTTGCGGGAGAGGCGCGCTCGTCTCCCATTAATGGTGCCCAACCTGGGGCTCTGGCTGCGTCCCGGGAAGGACCATGATCGTGGTAGAGGCGTCGCCCCTTCCTGAACTCGCCGCCTCTTCGACCATCGCCGCGACTTTTTCATCACCAGCCATGTGAGCGCGGAACAAAGAGCCAAATGCGAATGTCTGCGACTGCTGTCCCACAGTTCTTGCCGGAAGAGCTATGGGCTCTGCTGACGAGCAAGCCGACATGACGCAGCAGGTCAACATCCCGGCCATAGAGACGGGCGTTGACGAAGACAAGATGGCAAACTCTGCAGAAGCGAGCGCCGGCCAAATCGTGCGATAATGACTGCGACAAGGATGGCAACATTAGAGGCAGCGAGCTCGGTATGAAAAACGAAGATGGCGACTAGCTATGTTTGCGGCGGTTTCGTGAAGGCTTTTAATGATAAGGAAGAAGAGGAAGAGTAAAACGCGACAGGACTGCACAAATGATGGTGATGATGTCATTCGCAACGAAGAATTCTACGGCGGGGATGGGGGACGACCCCGAAGATAAACGGCGAAGGCGATGTCGAGAGTGAAAATGGAGTATTTGCGGGCGGTACCTGAGACGACCCGATGCAGTTCTGGACTCAGCATTCTGCGGCACATCTTTGGCGGCTGGCCGACCTTATAGCAGTCCGTTTCGTGGGTGAGCAACTGCAACCACCAGCTACCTGCTGTGTGCACTACACAGAGCGAGGTCGCCGGGTGCGACAAGGATCTTCTAGAGAGTAGCCAGCGGCGAAAACGATCACGTGTGTGTGGCGATTCTCGTGGCTCGCGCAAAGGGTCAGCCCTAGCCGGAGCTCGGCTCGACGCTGCTGGGCACGACAGCCCTGGACTGGCTGGCTCGCGGAGACTGAGTCTTGCGGTATAGACGTGGTCATCCCTATTGGAAAACCCAGCGCCACTGGGAGCCAGCATCCAGCGCCATGCCGGATTATGGGCCCAGTGTGACGCTGTATACTGGCACGCAAAACCGCTTTAGAGCAAAAAAAAAAAAACGTGGTGCTTCCCTGCCATGCATGTATAAATAATGTACAAATATAAAACAAAGCAAGAGCAAGAAAAGCACTAGAAAAAACCTTCTGACACCAGGATTCGAACGCGGCACCTTCGCATTCCCAACCCAGCGCACTACCACAGCACCACGCCTGAACATAATGAGCTGTCTGTAAACAGGTTAGTCAGTGGTGTCACCTGCCGTCAGACTTGTCGTTTGCAATCGACACACAAGACGAACGCGCTTTTTATGCGCAGTTGAACCTCATACGTTTGTCAGACAAATGAAACAAGCCGCCGATCACGCATGGCATTCGAATAATGGCGGCAGCAGTCAATATATTATACAATTCATATCTAATACTGAAAAAAATATAAGTAGACCGACGGGCAGGGACTACCGGCTGTTACGGCCGAGCTCGATAGCCTTTTCTTGCTCTTACGAATTGTCGACATATATGTAGATGCGTTTTGTGTAGACTATAATGCCGCTCGATAACTGAACGTGTAGTTCAAGTGGTTCCGCACTCGTGCCAGTGCGCAGCCTCCCAGTGTACAGCTGCTTTCCGGCGAGCCTCTCACTGGTACCAGTGACATTCCAGCTATGCCAGCTTGTCCCAGTACAACGCCAGTGCAATGCAGTGCTGCCAGCGTCCCCGTGTGCACCGCCCAGTGAAATATCATTGTTCCCAGCGCGTTTCCAGTGCTCCCAGTACGGAAAACGTACTGGAAATGCACTGGGGGCGCTGGTTTTTGCAATACGGCATGTCCCACAATGTAGCAGATTTCACTCAGAGGTGACGCCCACTAACGTAACAAAATATTTATTGAGCATTCAAAACACAAAGCAGAACAAACAGGATGAACGCACAGCGTATGCCGTTTCGCACGCGGCTTAAATGGCTCAAGGGAAACCCAAGCGCAGCAACATATGTGCTTGAGAAGAGCGCACGAACAGAGCTGTCGCTTTATTTCCGTGTCCTAACACAAAGAAACATGCTGTAATGACCGTGACAATCTACCTGCACTATGATAGGTGGCCACCGCCATTGCAGAACGTTATATTGGTGTTGTATGTGTGACGCGCACATACATTACCTTGCATCGCGCTGCTGCCTTAAATCTCCGTAAGGTCATGCTTTGCATAAGCTACCGGATTTGCAGAAAGACGTTGACGCTACTTGTAACGATTGGCTGAATCCCAAACATTTCAGCAGTCGCAAAATTCCCCGCTGACAGCTGCGCATGACATCGAGTCCCACACTGTGTGGGACATGTCGCATCTTTTTACCAATGCACTCACTTCACAGCATAGTTTAAACAATGTGTATAGAATTTAAACGAAGATGTTGATGCTGCGAGGAATAATTGGCTGAATACCAAACATGCCGGCAGACACAATTTCACTGCTGGCTGCTGGTGATGACATCGATTCCCACAATCTGTGGGATATGTCGAATCCTTTCATCAATGCAGTCAGGAGATGAGAAGGAAAGTTTAAACAGTGCGTATAAAATTTAGAAAATGACGTTCATGCTGCGAGTAGCGATTGGCTGAATCCCAAACCTGTCGGCAGATTCCAGTTCACCGCTGACTGCTGCACATGACATCGAGTCGCCAGTGCGTTGGATATGTCGTATCTTTTTGTCAATGCACTCAGAAGGATGACAAGGAAGTTTAAACAGTGTGTACAAAATTTAAACAATGATGTTGACGTTACTTGTAACGATTGGCTGAATCCCAAACATTTCGGCAGACGCTACTTCACTGACTGCTGCGCATGACATCGAGTCCCTTAGTGTGTGGGATATGTCGAATCTTTCCATCAATGCACTCCGAACATGACAAGGAAGCTGCGTTCGCTTGGCAGGAATCAAAGATGGAACTGTTGATCGCCGCTCCCACCAAGTGGGAGGTACAGTGTGTATAAAATTTAGACAAGGACGTTGATGCTGCGAGTATTTCAGGAGGCGCAACTTCACCGCTGAGTGCTGCGCATAACATCGAGTCCAACAGTGTGTGAGATATGCCGAATCTTTTCCTCAATGCACTCGGAAGATGACAAGCAAGTTTAAACAGTGTGTGTCAAATTCAGACAAGGACATCGATGCTGCGGATAAAGTTTGGCTGAATCCCAAACACTTCGGCAGACGCAAATTGTCCACGCACTGCTGCGCATGACATGGGATCCCACACTATGTGGGACATGTGTCTTTTCACCAGTGAACTCACAACATGACAACATAGTTTACACAGTGTGTATAAAACATAGACAAAAACGTTGATGCGGCGAGTATCGAATGACTGAATCGCAGACATGTTGGCAGGCGCAATTTCCACGCTGAATACTTCCCATGACATCGACTCCGAGATTACGTGGTATCTGTCACCTTTTTTTATCAATGCACTCACAACATGACACGGTAGTTTGAATGGTGTGTCTCAAATTTAGACAAGGACGTTGACGCTCCGCTAAACGACTGAATAATCCCGAAGCATATCGGGATGAGCAGTTTCCCCGTTTACCGCTTGGTATGACATGGAGTTCCACAATGTGTGCGATTTGTCCGATCTTTTAAGTAAGGCAAGTACAACACGACAACATAGTTAAAACAGAGCTCGGACAGTAATGCACTTTCTGTTGATGGTTTATTACTTCATTGTTAGAATAAATGTGCAATAAATAGCGCATAATTAATTCTGTTTGATATGTGCATGGTGTTTTGCATATTTGAAGCTAGATTCCCATATGTGATTCATATTAGAAGAAAATTTTATTAGCACATATTCTACATTTATTATCGTAATCCGCAGCATTCGCACGTCGTAGCAACCCTTAATAGAAAGCGATTGCAAGTGGGAAGTATGGCTGTTTTAGAAAATAATGAGAAAAGGACGGGTTTCTCTTAAAGCAGCCATCGATCACTGGGATAACAGAGCCTGCTCAGAAAAGAAAGTTTATTACTTCAGAGCACTCTTTTACTATGCACGAAGCGAAAAACCAGCTGTCTAACGTGGTTAGTTCCAATCACACGAATGACCTACCCGTTGAAACAGCGGTGTTGTATTTCGCCTTCATATATCGATTGGAGGAGTAAGCGAAGCTCCGTCCCGACGCTTCTCGACGACTATATTTCATAGGGGCGCTATGCTGATATACTTAAAAAAAAATCTGTTTCTTTTTCAGCGCGCAATGCTTGAGTAAAACTTCCCTATTTTCTTATGTGACCCAGTTTTCTTCCGTAAAGCAGCGTATGTTCAATGTCGCCCACAAGTTACGCACGCATCGCTAACGTGGTCAGAATCATTCACTCCACGCTGAGGTGTTGTGGAAAGTTTTAGGCGGTGTCGCCCACTGCACTTTCTTTCTAAGTGTGTTCCTGCTTAGCGAACGTCTTTTAACAGGTAGAATGGTCCTTCTTTCACAGCCCAGCTACTGGTTTCCACGAACCCTGACGGGTACTACTAATGAAGCGAAGGAAAATGAAAACGTAGCGCACTTCGAAGCTCTGCCGAAAATGCAAGTTGTTATTGACTGCAGGAATCTGGTGAAAGTAAGTTTGGCTGCAGGTCAGACTTTGAAAGTATTTCTTTTTATGGAGTGTTCCTTGCTAAGGTCCCTTAGAAGCACAGAAATAAACGAACCTTCACAGAAATAAAGCAACGAAATTTCGAGGACACATGCAGGGCTGAAATTACGAAAGAATCGTTGAACAAAGACTGACGTTCGACAAGGGTATTTGTCTTACTAAGAAAAATCGGCTTGTTAAAACGTTGCCTCTAGCGGCGTTCATTATGAAATGACTCTTTGTGGAAGGGAAAATTAACATCCACGCCTTTTTTAGCACAAGGCTACAAGGAAATCCACACGAATTTCTCAGTAACTCCACCTTCCGTTACTCCACCTTTAGGGTTTCCGCGCAACTAATTTGCCATAAATGACTCTTTCATGGCTTGGATAAAAAAGTAGCATGACCAGGAAAGGTGCTGAAAAGCGCTGCTTGTGAAAGTACTGGCATGACCAGTCAAATTATTTATGATAGCATGCTACCCCAGCAAAGCATAAGCAATTGCGCGTTAAGCGATTCCTGTGAAGAGATTGTTCGGCGGATGATAGTTTTCAAGCTTTCATAGGAATATTATAATGGCTTGCCTAGTGAAGGTGGCAGCAGCACTCGAGCTGTGAAGGTGTTTGGGGAAGTTAAAGCGTTGAGTACCGCATTTTCCAATAGGTGTATATTTGGCGAAAATCAGTGAGAAGACGAGAGACGAAATATATGCACCGCAGCATATGAGAAGTATACAACTTGCATATTGGCGAATAATACGAGCTTTAGTGCTGCTTGTTGGTCTTCGTTTTGTGGCGTCTTTGTGTGCGTGCTTCGCGATATCTCCGTGACACAGCACTCTCCCAGCTAGCACACTGCCATGTGCACTCCAAAGAGTTGCCTGTGCGAAGTTCCCGAGAGAAAAAAGGACGACGACGAAGTGATCGCACGCGCAAACGTGCACGAGCGCGAGCACAAGAGCATCGCGGAGGAGAAGAGAGAAGACAGAGAGAGACGGAATGCAGCGCTCGACACCCTCGGGTGCCCGTGCCTGAGTGTCGAGATTCTTCCAGCGGCGCACGAGTTGGAGCTCCGGGCTTCAAGTAGCCGCCTGTGTGTCCTCCCTATCTCGCCTCCTGCTGCAAGGCTGTTGCGGCTTTAGCAACATTCGTCATGCCTAGGTGCTCTCCTGCAGGCTCGTCGCCAGGGAACAGTGCTCCGGCTCCCTCCAGTCACCCCTCCCGCCAGAGGGTGAGCCTGTGTCGGCCGAGACTGTTCTGCTGTTAGTGGGGAGGCTAAGTTTGTTTTGTTCCCTTGTTATCCGGTCTGATAAGTATGTTTGTGTGTGTGTGTATTGTGTGTGTTCTGTGTATATAAAGTGTCATCTGCAACGCACAAGCAGCCTAGTCCGTTCTACGGAAGCGCTCGCGTTCCTACCACAAAAATATCTCGTTCGAACCTGTCATGACACACACAAAGGATTTATGACGTCTTCGAAACGGATATCCGAGGTGTTAACGACGTCGCAGAGACGACCCGCGTTAGAACCGTTAGTCCAGGATGCATCGTAGATCTCGTCCAATGTCCGGCTTGTTCCACATAATAAAGACGTTTCAGTAACGTTTTCGAAACGTCTTCAAAAAGTTGGTCTTTTGGACGGCTTAGAGGAGACTGCAATAATCCCATTTCCTGGGATTTTGAATCCGTGTAAGTACTTACCAAAGACGTCATCAAAAAGTTCTTCCTGAAAAACTTGCCGTATCTGAAAAAGAAGCCGGAATCGTGCTCGGCAACGGGGCGCGCGCACCAAAATTTTGATCGTCTTGCAACCCTCATAATATATAAATTAAAATCGGACCTTAGAGCTAACGCCTTAGGGGTTAATGACCCAAATGTATTTTTTGCACCCCTAGGGCATGGACTTTGTTGTTCTGAAGGTGTCACCGGGAACATAATTTTGGGAGGCACCCCCGATCCACCGACGCCGTCCCTGCCTTATGGTAGTAGCTGCGACCAATGTTACCAGATGCACCATATGCTTTTCGGTGCTGCAGAGTGGGAGGTAGTGCCAGCTGAATACTTTCGTAGTTACGTCCCGGCGTCACACTTTCCTGGAACTCTATTTTTTTCTTCTCGTGTGTCAAAGCATCAGCCCGCAGAGCAAGAAAGCAGTAATAGTGCAGTAAGGTAGGCAGACAGCTGTCTGCAAAAGCTTTTGAGTCCTAGCTTTTAAGGCACTACTAGTTGTCATGCGTACAAAAGTAAATGTAGCTTGTACTTTACATAGTATGAAGGGAATCTACCAAAAATAGTAATGACATATCTTTCTACAGTGAAGGATAGATAGTTCCTTTCCAAGCGGCCTAACAAGGAGGTCCCTGTGCAAATGATCATGAAGTCGAAACACTGCTACGTCAGCACTGTCTTGAGAAACGCACTTGTGCAAGCCAAAAAAAAGAGAGAATGATAAATGCGAGAAAACTAAAACCGCAAATGCTCAAAAGAAATGGCAGAAGAAATAATTTAAGTATATTTGGAACTTATTAACGAGTAGAGGCTTACCGAAAGAGCACCAGTAGCCACACAATAATCAACAGCCAAACGACTATGCGCTTTTCAGCATGAGAGCAGCGCATCCTGCGCAGCATGAGAGCAGCGCATGAGAGCAGCACAGACGAAACAATGGATGACTGTGTGATAGCAAATTTCAACCATGTTAGGCACTATCTTCACCACATAAAATCTAAACTCAAATATGACTCAGATATGAAAGTGAAAATTTGCCAAGGACATCAGCTGATGTAAACGAGGCAAGCTTTAAGAGACACCCAGAATCGTCAATCAAGTGACTATGAATATTGACCAAAATGAACTTCAAAGAAAGTAACGCATGAAATTTTTTCATAAATTGGGGGACCCTTAAGCTTCGCCTTTAGGAGTTGAACGCGATAGCGAAATCCGGCCCCTAGTGTGCACTTCAACCACTCAGTGCATCCTTATTAATCTGTGTTGTTACACACACACATGCGCACAGACACAGACACACACAAGCGCGAGCGCGACATATCTATAGTAATGGTAGAGGTTTTCGATCTATTTAATAGCACTTTTATATCAACTTCATGAAAATATTGTACAGTGATGTAGTCACATGGTCCTGTATTATGAACTGCGCGTAGGCGTGAAACTTTCAATCGTAAATGGTCACATTCTGTCGTCCTTGCGTTAACTATCTGGGAGCTGTTCGATTTGTTCTTCTGGAGACATCTTCCGGCCAACCGCAATAAGCATCTCCTTATGGTCGGTGAAATGGCAAACAGCACATCTGTTTGCTTGATATGATATTGTTACGCAGTATTGTGACTAGAAGAGCCAGACGTAGAGAGCGTCTTGGGGCAGCCACTTTATTGGAGACCTTGTCTTAATTCGGCGGTGGTAGCGACGAGAGGCGCAGCTGTCTTTCGGCGGGTCACAAGAGAAGAGTACCACGGCTCGGCGACGCACGCCGTTTTATACCCCGCAGAGTTCGAGCTGGACGCTCCTTAAGAACGCGTCGACACTATGAAAGTCGAACGCCACAGCATGATTGACGCGCGTTCATACCAGACGCCTAGTGTTACGCATGCCTAGACGCAAGCCGAAGATAGAAATGCTAAGAGCACGCGTCTGTCGCTTTCGATGAAAAGACGCCATGTGGCAATGTGTTTCCTGTCGTAGAACGGTGGAACCATATAGGCTCTGCTGTAGTCGTATGTCCTCCGAGATGGCGGGCGCGCCCGCCGTCTCGGAGGCCATGGTAGTCGAGGCATGTTTTTCTACAATGTCTCACAGATGGCAGCACATTATCTAATGTTTGGTGTTTGCTTGATTTGCTCAATAAAGATTATTCCTCCTATAAATCGCCGAATGCGCTCATTTTCGTCGACACCTGCCGAACAAAATGCGTGAAGCACTTGACTCCTTCCACTACATGACGTTTATATGGTTTTTTTTTTCCGAGGGAGTTCCCAGTAACATCGTGGCTTTGTGGTAGGACACCTGCTTGCCATGCAAACGGCCCGGGTTCGATCCTCAATGGGACCGAAAATTTGGGTTGTTTATTTTCTTTCATTTGCATAATTCCCGATTTTTCGCTCACGGAGAGACACCGACACCGACGGCGGTATTTCTGCGCAACGAGCTCTCTAACGCTATCGCGTTATAATGTGTATAATGAGCCACATCACAATTAACTGCACAATCTATCACAGCGAGCAACGTTACATCGAAACAACCTCGGTTTCGTAATGACGTTACCTACTCATATACTTGAAGGTGAATACATTGGACAGTATTGGGTCGACGAAAAACAAACATTATTTTCAATTAATATGCCAAATAAAAATATGGCTCTACAAAGTACTGTGTTATGAGAGAGAGAGAGAGAGAGAGAGAGAAAATTACAGCATATCCACGGAGTGAATGATGGTGAGTGGGAGAAGCTCGGGATGTTCATCGTAGATCGTGCCGAGTTCCGGATTAATTTAGTTAACGCGCACGCTACGAATCCTTATGGTTCAAATACGCACCAGTGAAATCTCCCACCGGCACTTCATTGCAAGTCAAGTTCCAGTGCCCATATATGTATATATGGGTGGCCGGTGAACGCTTCTCCAACGCGAGCAGTCGGTATTTCTCAATCAAGAAACTTGCTAGGAGACGCTTCCTGCGCCAACGTTGTGTCTCGCGTTTGCCGGGGCAGTGTCGAGTTTGCCGGGGAGCGCGTGGCTCCCGGAACTCCTCGGCGCGTGCGTGCCCTCCGGCAGGAACGTGCCGGTGGCTACCTACTACTACGACTACTACTACTACTACTACATACATCGGGGACGCATGACCCACGCCTTAAGGAGCTTCGCCCCTAAAAACTTTATTCTTCTATATACAGGGAGTAGGTGGGAGGTGGCCCGGTGCGAGCCACCCCTCAAAAACACTAGGTGGGCTCCTCATTGCAGAAGCCCATTGGCGTCCAACGCGACTCGGGCTTGGTTGACTAGGGCCTTCTGGCTCGCCAGGTCGGAGCAGCCGAGCAGGGCTGCCTCCCAGGTCTCCCGGGTGGGGTTCGGTTTTGGGGTGAGGCGGGGGGTTGACTGGCATGCCCACACCATGTGGAAGATGTCCGAAGACTTCTCCGCACAGTGCGGGCATTTTCCTGTACAGGCAGGATCGAGATATTTAAAAACTGCCGGGCACAGCAGTGTTTTGGTGTGAAGGCGGAGGAGTAAACGCTCCTCCGCCTTTGTAAGGTCCTTACAGGGTTTAGGATAAATTGAGTGGCCGAATCAGTAGAAATCAGTAGAATTTCGAATGTAGCCGGATTAGGTTCGAGAATCATTTCGTAAGGATCTGAAGGCGTTACCCGGAGAGTGAGCGCAAGGGCGGCGGCGTCAGCCGTTTCACTGCTTTCGAGGCCCATGTGAGCTGGAGCTCATATGATTCTTCGGGACGCGGGTGGCCCGACGTAATTGCTGTTTTGTAAGATGCGGTACGCCAGGTGTAGGAGATACCCGCGTTGAATATTTCTGCAGGCCCCTCTCGAGTCTGTAATGATGACGTGTGAGTCTAGGTCTGCGGCAGCTAGCGCGATGGCGACTTCCTCCGCATGTGTTATTTCCTGTGCTCTCAATGTGAGGCCATTCACCGCGACGTTTTGGTGGACGACTGCATCCGTGCACGATCCCCCATGGTGAGGGCCGTAGGCGTCCACGTAAAAGATGCCGTGTTTGTTCACATAGTGGGGGGCCAGTGCCTCCGCCCGCGCAAGGCGCGTGCTACTGTGGTCGTCACGTGTCATATTGGCCGGAAGAGGGCGCACGTGCAAGGCGTATCTCCAGACTTCTGGGATGCGTACGCGCTCCTCCGTCTCTGTTGGATGGTGGATGTGTAGTCGGGCTAATAGGCGGCGACCCGACGGAGTCTTTGAAAGTCTCGTGTATTGATTGGTCAAGTGTGCCTCCCGGAGCTCTGCTAAAGTGTTTACCATCCCCAGGCCCATAAGGCGCTGGTTAGACGTGTTTATTGGGAGATCGAAGGCACGCTTGTACATCTTCCTGAGAATCACCTCAAGGGCGTTCTCGTCGAACTTGCGCAGGTGGAGGTAAGGAGCCGAGTAAAGGACTCGACTGGTTACGAATGCAAGCGCCAACCGCAAGGCGTCTCTGCAACGTAACCCCCCGCGCTTGTTGGAAACCCGGCGGACCATACAGCCCACCTGGTCCCCCACCTTACGCAGTTTTGTCAATGTTGTATCGACTCCGCGATGTTTATTGAATAAACAGACCCAGTACTCTGATCTCATCGTGTTCTGGGATGGGTCCGCTTTGCAAGGACAGTTCAATTTTGGTAGTGCACTTTGGCGAGGAGCGGATGTGCACAAATTCCGATTTGGTCGGGGAGCATTGAAGGCCGCCGCGGCGGGCGTAGGCGTCCACGATCTCCGCCGCTTGCTGCAGGTTGGCTTCTATGTCTCCTACCGATCCGTGTTTAGCCATATGGTAATGTCGTCGGCATAAAGCGCGTGCTGTGTGCCTTCAACATTCTCCAGCTGAGCCGGTAGGTTCATCAGAGCCAGATTAAACAGTAGGGGTGAGAGGACTGCGCCCTGTGGGGTACCTCTCGTGCCTAATTGGTAGGGGCCGTGTTCTTCATTTTGTATTCGGATATATGACTGTCGGTCAGAGAGGGATTGTCTAATGTATCGAAACGTTTTGTGTCCACAGTTGGTTTCGGAAAGGTGCGTCAGAATGATGTCATGTGTGACGTTGTCGAAAGCTCCCTTCAAGTCGAGGGGGAGTACTGCCTTGTCACTAAGGGGGTATTCGACGGGATTTAGAATTTGGCGGTCTAACTGAAGCAAGACATCCTGTGCGGACCGGTGCGGGCGGAACCCGAACATGGTGTCTGCAAATACGTGTTGGTTCTCCAAAAACTCGGATAGCCGATCTCGCACCATAGTCTCCATCAGCTTTCCCGCACAAGACGTGAGAGAAATGGGGCGAAGGTTGTCCGTGTTTATGGCTTTGCCGGCTTTTGGAATGAAAGTGACCAGGCCGGTCTTCCAATCGATTGGGAGGGGTGTCCCACCAAGCCAGATTGTGTTTATGTACGCAAGGAGTGCGTCGTAGGCCAGGTCGGGAAGATAGGCAAGTAATTTCACTGTTACTTTGTCTTTCCCCGGGGCCGTTCCTCGCTTCATTTTAGTCAGGGCCGCCTTCTGGTCATGGAGCCGGAACGGTTCATCCAGCTCCGCGTTCTCGGAAACTGCATACGAGTACGCTGGCCCTTGGGTGTCACGTCGGACACAGAGGTATTGATCGCGGAGTTCGCATGCTAATTTTGAAGTGCCTCCATCGAAGGCATGGATAGCCCGTTGGATATGTTTTTGTGTCTCGGCTCTGGTTTGGGCCGGATCAATCAAAGCGCGAAAGAGACGCCAAGCGTTCCGGCTGGACATTTGTCTAGCAGCCGTGTTGCATCGGTCCACCCAATTCGAGTCGGCGAGCTGGGCCGCGTACTCTGCCGCTCGTTGGGTGAGCTTCCGATTGTGTTTTTGGCGGCGCCATCTGCGGACGAGGCTGTGCCGCACCTCCCAGAAGTGAAGGAGGTGGTTTTCCACCCCTGGCGTAGCCTCTGAGAGTTGAACTGGAGTTTCCGTCGAACGAAGGTGGGTAACCAATTCTTGTGACCACGCGTGGTAACCTGTTTCGTGAATAGGGGCCAGATTGGTGTAGTTTTTCCGGAACTTTGTCCAGTCGGGTAGGCGGGCTTGGGCGTGGGGTCTTGCCAGTGGTGTGGTTGTGACGGTTGTGTTGAGTAGGCAGTGGTCACTGCCGAGGGTTTCCTCGGTGTTGGCCCAGTCTGCGTGTCTAATGTTTTGGTGAAGGTAAGGTCCGGCCACGTGTCCCGAGTTACGGAGTTACCCAATCGCGTTGTATGTGTAGGGTCAGTGTGAAGAGTGAGGCCCAGCGTGGACGCAAGTTCCGCTAGCTTGCGCCCACGCTTCTCATCACGCACGTACCCCCAGAGTGTGCTGTGAGCATTGAAATTGCCCACGATCACAAGGGGATCCCTGCCCACAGGCTTCAGGGCGCGACTGAAGAGTGCTGCGAAAGAAACTTTTTAAGTTTGGGAGAACAGTAGATGTTGAGTATGTGTAATGGTGCGTCTCGTTTCTTAAGCGGAAGGAGGGTGACCATCGCATAGAATATTCAGTATTAAGTTCCAAATCAACATGGTTGGCTGTATAATTTTTGTGCACGAATATACAGGAAGAGGGGTCCTGCTGGAACGTAGAATAATTTGGAAGGCTAGCGCCGCTCCCTGGCTCCTGGAGGGCAACCACCGCGGGAAGTGAAGCGAGATTTGATAGGAAAAGCCGGAGGTGAGCCCGCTTGGCGCGGGAACGGAATCCCCGGCAGTTCCATTGAGTAATTTGAATGGGGGTGGCCGAATGGTAACATGGAAAGCGTCTAACTCGAGGGTTGCCCGCCATGGTCATTGAAGTTAAAAAGCGGTTGTAGGGACGCAGCTGCGGAGCCAGCACTCGCGGCGAGGGTGGCGTCCTCAATTCCTGTGAGCGTGCAGCTGTCATCATCATCTACATCACTTTCTATGGCGCGACTCGAGGTTTTGGGGTAGCGGCCAGACACGTCTTTAATCAGACCGCCGGGTCGTCGGACGCTACGCGACGACTGTGCTAAGTGCTGGGCGATGATTGTGGGGATTGTTTCGGTCATTTTGGCGATAGCAGAGGTGATTGCCGCGGAAATTTGATTTTCTAAGGCATTAAGACGGGCGTCCATGCGGGCCTCTAGACGAGCCTCAAGTGGAGCTTCCACGCTCAGTGCTGCCGTCTGGGGCCGTGGGCTCACTCTCCATAGCCTCAGTTGCGGGTGAGGAGGGATTGGTAAGCTCTTTTGATTTGGGTTCTAGGAGCGCTATTTTTTTAGCAACATCTCAATTTTGCCCTCGAGAGCTGCTATCTTGGTTTGCTCGGCACTCCGTGCCTCAGGGGGGGAAGAGGCACATCTACGCAAATCTGACATGAACGGCTACCAGACTGGCAAGCTTCATTTGGAAACCAAAAAAAATATTTTGGCACAGCGCCTTGTCAAACCTGTTATGAAGCTACTTCAAAGTCTTCAAATAACCAGCAAGTCTACATATGCAGGATCAAGCTAAGAGTCCCCGAACTTTCCCCTGTATGACATTAGAAATACTGTTAAACTATACCTAGTCATTAAACAAAACACTTGGAAATGCCAACGCCTTTGAGCATGCAACCTCGAATAAACGCGCAAATAGTTCGCGTTCACAATCATCAAAAAGTAGTCGTAGTGTCCAGGCTTAAGCTCATGAATACCGTCCTACTGGCATCACATGACATGATGAATCCGCTGTCGCGCAAATGCTTTCAGTCTGGAAACGCAGTCTGGCCGTCGTAGAACGCAGTTGGTGCACTGGATCAGGTTATTCATGCAACCAATTAAACCTCATGTGTTCCTGCAAAGAAAAAATATGGCACCATTATTTCCTATAAAGCTGTTCTGCAACTGGGATTAGAGGAACGAAATTTGAAATGCATATGTGTCATAGACATCGCGCGCGTTACAGGAAGAGCTCAATATCCTGTTGAGGCTCCTGTGAACGTGTCAGCCAAATATTATTGTGCTGCAAGCCGCAGTTGATTTGCAGTTTTGTTTGAAATACTATAGAACATCGCCCGCTCTTATTTCAACAAGTGACGTGACTAGCAGCACGACCCACAAATTGCCTGCTCTTTCAGCACATAACGCCAATGGGGCCACCGGCTAGGTCGCTTCGCTCACCTCGGTCTTGTTTTCTTCGCTCACCTCCGCCTCATTTTTTAATCCAAAATAAACAAATAAAAGATTCCAGGCTACCTTTCCGTGACCGTAAGTTCAGCCAATGCTATAACTGCCTCAAACGAAGTAGTAGGCGGCCAAGTGAAATTTGTTGGAAAGAAGAGCAGCTGAATTACAAATTTATTGGAAACCAAATACAATTACACCATCTCTCGGTAAAGGGCACCGTGAGGCGATACGAAGCAGCACGGGGGGTGCACACCGCGTTCGCATCGGTTTGACTAGGTGCCGCGTTTCCATGTGTTTGACGCATGGAAACGCGGCACCTCCCGGGCGAGGGCGAGTTCTTGCTCCTTGCGAGCAGGTAAAGTGTTCATCAAAGAAAGGCCGTTTCTATAGTCAGTGCACGCCGTTCGGTGAGGACATGTGGGGTGAGGGTCACGTGAAGAGGAGGTGTGTGGAGGGGGTTTGCGCATGCGCAGTAGGGGTGGTCATGCCGCACACCACCACCACCGGATTGAACTCCGCCATAAGCTGCTTCGCATCTAAAATTCCCTGTACCATGCAGTTCAATAACATTTGGCTCACACGTTCGCAATAACATCTGCGACTGTGCGGCATCGTTTGCTATCGTGATTCCGAATGTTGTAGGGCTCCTTTAGTAACTAGGACCATGCGCGATCGATGGGCACGCTACACATAGGCTGCACACCACAACTGCGCATAGGGTCAACAAATTTTCTCTTTGGCTTCGATTTCGCCTGCACAAATTGCCTTCCATGGGCAGGTAACAATGAAGTTAGTACAATGGAACGAAATATGGCTCAAGTGGGGTAGCGAATATGTAGTGGGTTAGCAGGAAAATATAAAAGGCTCTGCAGGAAACTGTTCAATAGCACAGCGGGTTTGATTTTACGATAAAGCGCAAGTTGAAAAAAGGAGCCATCGTACATACACGCACGCACGCACGCACACACGCACAAACCCTAAGCGCCTGTTTGGCGAGGGCAGGTACAGGTACGCACCGCTATATGCCGGCACAAGACAAGCTGGCGGCCCCCGGAATATATAATAAAAATAAACAAAATACTTCAAAACGAGCTTGTATTGGTCCTCGTAACACACTACTCACCAATAGCTCGACGCATGTATTTCCTTGTTCGTCACCTGATCATCATCTCTATCCTGCACTATATACCCAGCAACCTGCTTCAAGTCTTCACTTCCCACTCCGTATAAATTCGCTGTGCACAACAGCCTGCATCAGTACTATGGAACCAGATGACTGGTCGTGTAATCTTTTTTGGTATTTGCGGTCTGCAACCAGGACGAAGCCCGAAAGGCAGAAAAGCGCAAGAGCGTGGTCAATGGCAAATAATAATAATGAACATACGCAAGGAGTCACATGCTTCTGACAAAATTAAATGTTACCGAGAACGCGCACACGACACTCATGCTCATGTTACTGCTAAACTGCGTCAAGTAATTACCACCACAAGACGTCATGATTGCCTGCGGCAGTTCTGCTGGCATGCGAGAAATAGTGCGCGATTTTTACATCCATATCGCATGCGCGAAATTTCACAGCCCAGAACTGAAATCTCATGATTACAATGCCACAGTTAATGAACCCGCGACAACGCTGCCTAGAAAACCTGCCTGTTAAAGGCTGATCTGCAATATCCGCGGAACACATGAGTGATCGCACAGGCGTCCTGCTAAGCCATTCAGATGTGGTACTTACGTTTATTTTAAGCAAGACGTAGCCATTGATGTTACAGGATCCAGCCACAGAAGCACCGGTATTAAACCAGCGTTAACAGGAAGAGGAAAGTGGAAAGAACAAAATGCCACCACACAAACACACGCAGTAGTTGCAGCATGGTAACCGAATTTTCTCCAGAACAAACAAAGGAAGAGCGAGCTGTCAACAACTAAACTACACTGGCTCCACCGCCAACCGCGCATCCGAGCTTCACTGGCTTTGCTTCGCGTCCGCACCAGCCTGCGCCCTATCGCCTCTTCGCCCCGGCCACTGGCGAGGGAAGGAGCCAGACATTCTAGCGCTCTCTCCAGGGCCCATGGCAGCAAGTGACATCTCGGCGCCAAGCACTGTGCCGACGCCCGCCGATGCTTTGAGCCATGTCCTGCGTTCGCATCTCCGGGAGGGAGGGAGGCGGAAGAGTGGGGCGGGAGTAAACTGGCAGTATTATTGCACGTTTACTTTCGGTCTCGCCAAGACGTTTCTGAGACGCCTTCATCGTCCCTTTGATGTCGCTCCCTCTCGTGGCGTCTTTGAGGCATCAACCACGCCAAGACAGCAATCCCCCAATAAGACGTCTTTTTGGTCTTGTGTGCTAGATGGGCTGGCTATAGGAACGGTGAATCGGTCGTGTTGAAGAGTAAGAGAGCAAGGTGACCGGTTATGACGAGTTTCCGCGTGCATCGTGCCGTGCGAGCGCCACGTATGCAGAAGTTCGCATGTGCGCGGAGAACAGGCGATGGGATTTCGCTGTGGTTCAGTTGCGGTTCTCAGCCAGAAGACATTATAAGGGTTCGCGAAGCGCTTCGCAACACTGCATTGGTTCCCGTTGGGCATAGCACACTTTGTGTGACACGCTCAACAGTACTATTCATGTAAACTTGCGAACTTGAAACGCGCGCACACACACACATACACCAACAGACAGACAGACTGCCGCGGTACTGTTGCCAAGTGGATATGGTGCTCCGGTGCTGATCCGAGAGTGGCGAAATCGTATCCCGGCCGCGGCGGCTGCATTACTATGTGGGCGAAATGTTGAGGCTCGTCTGCTGTGCGATCTCAGTACACGTTAAAGAACCCCAGGTGGTCGAAATTTTTGGAGCCATCCACTACGGCGTCCCACATAATCATAGCGTGGTTTTGAGACGTTCAACCCGAGAAATCGCGCGCACACACACACACGCACCGATACACGCACAGAGCGAGTGAGAGAAAGCCATGTTGCACTTGAGTTCTACAAAGCCGACAATTTGAAGCAGCCACAAAGCCGGATCGAAGCAAATGGACCCAGATGATGGCAAGCAGAGACGGGTGTTTGGTGTTTTCGAAGCATAGCCCAATTTTTTATTGCCGTGACATTAGGAGATGTTGGCGCACAAATAAACGCCTCCTACTCCTTGGCTCCTGAGTTTGCTGAAGATTCAACATGCATGGGTGCGAAGCAGAAGCGATCCGGCATAATCACAATAATGGTACTTCCGCCAGAAAAACAACAAAGAAACACACATACGGAGAACATATGCCCAAGTTCTGTCTAGCACGTGGCGGTATTAGAGAGACAAGTGTCTAATAAATAAATAGGAATGGTGATGTTCGATGCTCAGTGGGCGGCATCTTGCCATGTAAATGAATCCCCAGTTACTGCATGACATAACAAAAAAGTAACCTAATAAATAATGACAAAAATCACACAAAAGTGAAATAGCTGAAAACACTAAATGCGGTAATAATGTTTGTCAGTATCGCTCTCTTCCAAAAAAGAATTTAGTAGGTTCAAAGCTTATTTTTGCAAGGCCGTCGCCGGCTACGGGCTGAGCAGTTTCCTTAAACTAAATGGCTCACAGTCGAATGCCTCTACAACTGTTTGGGCCGTTGTCTTGGTTCGTCGTGATTTGAGTAATATACGAGGAGGTGGCTTATATCTTCGTCTTGAAATCGACAATCACGCTGGGGAGTTTTAGCCTTGTACAAAAATCTGTTTCAATCTTGTGTAGAAAATTCTTTGTGTATGCAGCACATAATCTTAACCGATGAGTGAGGGTTTCTATACTCCTGTCTAAACATGATGCCATTTCGAGTTATATAAATGGTTTGATATTATATAAGTGAAATGTTTCAGATGTTTGATCAAATCATGTACTTCTGTTCACTTTGAAACGATTTATCACGCAGCGCAATAAGTTTTTCGACAGTGGGAGGGAAACCACAGCGTCATTGTGATGTACTTCTCGTTCTGCATCATCGGCTGCTGTTTTGCCGGGAATGTTGCAGTGGCCTGGTACTCACTGAAATTTCGTGTTGCGCTTGGTTTCCTCTAGCGAGCTGTTTAAATGTCTCAAATATAATACTCTAACTGATTGTGTAATGCTCTTGTGCTGCACAGGGAAGACCGGCCTGCCTGTGAAATCTAAATGTTACCGATCCTTGCGAATCTCTCACTGATGTTGTAAACTTTATGGCGCACAGCATAGCATATAGTTCAGCCGTTGGGGATGACGTAACACGACATAGCTTATAAAACTCTTGCTTATGCAATTATGTAACAACGAATGTTGAAGTACAGGAGGTTGCTACACAAGAACCGTCCGTATAAACATGCACGTGTCCTGTATACAATCTAGACGTCTGATCCAGCGCCAGTTGCTTAGCAGCCTAAATAAACATATGTTTGTTTCTAATTATTCCCTCTACCCACAATTAAACATTCCTTAGTGCGAGCTTCCATGGAGGATAATGAAATTCACAAAGCCGAAATTTTCGCTTGGTAATATATTGTTACAGGAACGACGAGTGACAAGGCACTGCGATTAGTAGCTATATACAGGCGGTATTACAGCAGCGGTTGCAAAGCCGACCACTTTTTCTTTCTTTTAGGGGCGAAGCTCCTTAAAGCGGCACCCGTTCGTCCCTCGTAGTCGTAGTCGTAGTCGTAGTGCGTAACCAGTCTTACGCTTTGACCTCCAAGGTGGTGCCGGTGGGAGATTTCTCCTGTGCGTTGTTGAACAATAAAAAAAATTCGCAGCGTGCGCGTTAACTAAAAGCCGAATTATTCTGTCTCTCATTCCCCATTAGCAGCCATTGGCATGTTCCAGTAGGAAACGTTAGTAGAAGTAGAAGTGTTAAAAGCCGAATTCTGCTGTCTCTCATTCCCAGTAGCAGCCATTGTTTACCTCCAAGGTAGTGCCTGGTGAGATTTCTCCTGCGCGTGATTAAACAATAAAAATTTTGTTCAAAACGCCGTTGATTGATGAAATAAACCAACGAAAGACGCCGAGATGTTTTCTAAAAGCAAAACGAAAAGACGCCAATGTTTCTAAAGCAAAACGAAAAGACGCCAGCTGCTTAAGAAAAGACGCCAGATGTTTCTAAAGCAAAACGAAAAGACGCCAGCTGCTTAACGAAAGACGCCATTTAATCAATCGTTTCACGTCATTTTTATCAGGCGAATTAACGGAAGAAATTTCGCGGTTTAACCGATGATTACTTCCAGGAGCTTCGCCCAATCTCATCATCATTCACCTCGTGGATCTGCCGTCAATTTTTTTCCTTGAAGTTTGGCTCTTGCCCACTCCGGGGGATTGGGCATGAAGCCGGCGGTTAATATAAAGAGGGGAAAAAAATTGAGCTAAAACAAAGGAAGAATAAAGAATCGGTAACGTAAGTAAGAATGAAATATTAGAAAATTATACGCTATTTATAATAGAAATGAACCGTAATAAAATAATTTGAGGTTTAATCAAATAGTGGGAGCAATTTCGAGGTACGAAGATTTGGATTGAATGATGATTAGCAATGAATTCTTTTTGTGTCACGAAGGAAATTGTGCCGACCGCTCCAGCTCAGAGTCCGAGCCAAGTGCGAGCTTCGTCTTCTTCGTCGATGGTGGCCACGCGCATCGGCCGAGCTCCTAAACTACAGCGTGCATGTAGCATGACACCCCGGCGGCAGAAGCGACGTCTCGGAGCGGCTAAATATCATCAACGGGAGGTTGATACGTCTTCAACTGTGTGACGTGCACGATATCACGTCGCTGCGAAGTAGGCGAAGCAGTTTGGGCGACAGGGGCGATTTCTTAGGTCACGGGAGTGACCGCTCGAACCACTCGGTAAGGGCCTGTGTACCGCGACAACGTTTTTCTGACAGGCCGACGTGACGTGTCGGAGACCACAGGAGGACCAAAGAACCAGGCGGAAAGTGCACGTCTCGGTGTCTCCGGTTGTGCAAACGCCGTTGGCTCTCTTGCGATGTCAAAAGGCGGTCACGGGCAATTTCTCTTGCGTGGGCAGCTCGGTCGACAGCATCAAGGACATATTGACAGGTGGGCGCCGTAACAGCAGGCATCGGCGCATCCAGAGGAAGTGCTGGTTCTCGGTCGTATAGAAGGAAAAACGGAGAATAGCCGGCGGTGTCGTGACGTGAGGAACTGTAGGCAAATGTAACATACGGCAGGGCGAGGTACCAGCATGCAGCAATATGAATGCGCTCTTTAACTTTCTCATGTATATAACTTCTGTCTCTTCTCCATATGTCTATTACCAGTGGGTGTTTCGTATGTTGTGTTTGAAGCCCAAAGAAATGCCGGCATGTCTCTATTGTTCTCACAACGAGAAATGGAGTTCGGCGGGACTCAGCTATTAAAGACAGCTAAATATCACTTTTGGAGCTCCTAGATATATGCGTATCCCTCTCGCTATAAGTCTTTGAAGGCGCTCTTCTGAAGTGTGAAAAAGATCATGTGAGATGGTCGCAGAGTACGCAATCTTTTTTTTGTCGAATGAAAGCATTTGAGACATCAGAGTTCGTACCTGTGCCATCATATTAATTTTTTCGTTAGCAACCCTATCTTGCACCGAACACTTGGTAGTCTGGCAATTTTGCCAAGAGCTCTATTTTTCGCCTTTTGGGAGATCTCCAAGAACGACTGATGTTCAGACATAAATATACATGAACCCTAGCAAAAATGGCCTCATATACATAGGCGCAAATATCGCCACATTAATAGCCGACACTATGCATGGCAAATCGGTTCCGACATTCGATCCCGCCAGCATTCAGCTCCCTGAAAAGGAAAATTCGCATCCACCCGTTTGTAGCAGAAGGCTACAAGGGAATCCGTACAGATTTCTCCAAATGAAAGCTTCCATCAGGTGCATCTGTTGTTACAACGAACTGTTTGCCTAGAGCAGGTGCCAGAAAAACTGAGGGTTCCGCCATACATTTCTTCAGTTGATCAAAGGCATGTTGATGGCATTGCACCCACGGCAGGGTATTCCGGCAGTCTTTTTTGTGCGATCGGTACCACGACTTATTATGTGCGTGTAACGCGGAATAAACTATCTATAGTACCCTATTTCTTAGTAGTCTAGGTGTACAATGTGTCTTTTCTGGGGATGTGCCCTGTGTGGCAGCACGGCCCATTCCCAGGGTATGACCAAGGATAGCGGGAGCATTCAACCCAATTTCACACTTGTTTGGCTTCATGGTGATTTTCGCCGCACGAGGTCCACGAAACACCTGTAATGTTTCCAAGTGTTCTGGACACGAATGCTTTGCTAATGGGATGTTGTTCATGTAATGTTCCATATTTTATAGTGGCTGGAGTATTTTTGTATAAGCTCAGTAAAAGGTTTTACAGCTATCTTGAGTCCAAACTGTACAAACCGGAATTGAAATAAACCTCTTGCACATGAGAAAGCAGTCTTCTCTTTTGATTCCTCCTCCAGAGGTATCTGCCATTACCCTTTGGTAGTGTGCGAGCTTCGAAAAAGTTCTTTTTTAATCACGATGTTCAGAATGAAGGAGTCCACCCGTCCTGTTGGCTCCGAGTCATCCGCGAGCACGTACTCACGACTACCTAGTACACACATACTCTGTTGGACCCGTCCGCCTTTTTACCACCACTGAAGGCGAGTTGTGTGCAGACGTCGAGAGGTCAATCATCCCCATTTGCAGCACCTGCCCGATTTCATTATCTATGCCCTTTTGTACCGCTGGTGGAACAGCGTCTATTAGAACACCGTCTTCCGTTGGTAGTAGGATGTAGTATTGCTTTGCAATGACGGGCTTGTTAGTGGTTAATCGAATGTTGCACGTGAGCAGACTTTTCTTGCCTGATAAGTCTGAAAAACCTGCCTCAAATTATCTCAACACTGCCTCTACTTCCTCCTCTTGCGCGTCGTTTGCTGTAATTGTAAATTGTAAATGCTGCGAATTGCAGACCAGCTCACCACTCCGCCTACACACAAAAAGGAGCTTTAGCAAGTGATTATTCATGTGATGCGTTTTGCGAGGAACGCAAATATCACCGGTTATTTTAGCATGTCCTGTGAAGTTACAGAGTTAAGTGTTTTTTCATAAAGCATGCGTTTGAAATAAAGATTGATCTGTCTTCATTGTACAATTTGCCAATGACCTAATGTAACGTCCTACTTGCATTCGCTAGGTGTATGGTGGCACTGTTGCCCTGAAGAACGTGAACATGACAACCTACAAGTCCCAAGTGACTATACTTTTAGGACACAATGGAGCGGGCAAAACGACGCTGATGAACATTCTCACAGGTACCATTCCTCTTGTGTGCGCAGTTTTTTTTTACATTCTGACATTGTTTTCTGGGAACTAGTAAAATAATCAGAGGTGCCCATTGTCAAATGCACTCATGCCCTCAAATGAATCTTTCTTGTTAGCTTTCGCATGTGCCCTATCGAAAAACTGCGATTTAATACGAATGGCCGCGCTTGGACGGTGTCAATGTAAATCGGGCGCCGACTTTATTCATCCGCATCAAAAGCCACTGCAACGCAATAGAAGCTGCAGCGTTGCGTACCTGATCGGCCAGCTCATTTCAGCTCTCAGTGCAACCGTTGAATGCTGGCATTTATGAACGTTATAACAATAACAAAATACACCGTGTGCTCGTACGCTGTCACGTGTGTCTCTCGGTAGTAGACCACGGCTCGTAGCTATTCATGCTTTTATGAGTTTTAGCCATAAGTGAATGAAATGATTGAAGAGTACGACACTATAAGTCATTTATGGTTAAAGGTCCCGTTACTTGAACAATTTTGTACAAGCGGTCTCAGATAGCTTTCGCCACCCTTTGAAAATTCACGCGGGCGTCACCAGGAGGCAGCCAACTTATCCATAAACACCATCATCACCACTTCAGACTATAACTAAAACTACGGAAAGTTATAAAGAATACGAATTAGCGAACTTTTAAATGGTAGCCTTAAACATAATGTGTTCTATGTTGCCGCTCATAAGGCGATCGTACAGAAGGGACGGCGTAGCACCGTACGCTATACAAAGCTTCTTTCTCGGCTCTCTCTCTGCATGGTCTTTGACAGCAATTATCAATGGAAAGCAAACGGCTTCCATTGAGCGGCTGGTCTCTCACGCTGGCCCCAAGGGGTTCCTGGTACGAGACCCTTCTCTTTCGCTGAACGTCGCTCGGGGGGGGGGTCGCGGCTGCGCGACCGTACTTGTCCTCTCAGTGGCCGTTTCGGGGAAGAGCAGCTCGGACGCGTAGGAGGAGAATGCATGAAAAGTGCGCCGTCGCTTGAAGCGACAATGCGCTTGGCCCAACCAATTCTTTAACGACCAGCATGCGCTTTCGGCGCGCCGACTGGAACGAAGGGGTGAGTCACAGCAGTGCACGGTCCGAACTGCGGGAAAGGCGAAGACACGCTGTGTTTCCTGGAACGACAGGGTTCGACTGGATGAGTGTGGGAGATGGCCCGAATGCCGCAGGGCTGCTACGATACCGATATTTCGATTGCGAGAATATCTGAGAGCGTGGGATAAGGAGAGGGAGAGCCATGATGGGAAAGAATGCCAAAATGCCTGTTTAAACTGCAAAGACGCTGCTGTCAAGATTAGGGACAGCCCACTAGGGAGTGGCTTAATCTGAGGGTAAACAGATTGGATAACAGAAGGTTGAGGCGGACCAGCAGTGGCCACCTCCCCTTCTTCTTTGTTACCGCAAGGTACTAAAGACTGGACGGGATTCGTTTCCCTTCAGTCTAGGCTGTAATCACTTAACTAATCGATCAGTAAGACTCCGTACGATGCAACTTCTGTCTGGGCCGTAACCACTCGGTGGTCGAACTGTGAGACTAAGTTCGTTGTATGTAGTAACAGTGTTCTAGGCTCTAACTTAAGAAAAGTTAAGTAGAAGAGTAAGACGCTGTTGATGTCTATGTTATCATCAGTGTGCTTCGGCAAGATGTACATATGACTGTAAATATTTTGCTACAATATACCTTCAAGTTCATTACCTCCAACCTGCCTCCTGCTTCATCGACGTCGATCATCTTCTTGACGGGACTTCAGTCCACATCAAGGAGAAAACGAAAAAGAAAAACATAACTTGTTCTTTTACCTAAATCTAACACCAACTATGGCAAAGTAACATCCTCCTTCATGGGGATCAAACTATCCAATAACTTGCCATATACAATAAAATTATCATCTCTGCATGCATTGAAACAAGAACATGAAAACTTTATCTTGAACAAGCTATGTTGACAACAAGAATTAATTATGATGCAAATGTGTGCACGTAATTTGAAATTTTTTTAAAGTTGCGTTTGTGTTCTATGAGGTGCTTATATCTACTCTTATAATTGATTACTCTGTACTTGTTGTGTCGCATTGATGATTCTTTTTTGTTTATTTGTTCTTGTTTTCTGTACTTTCACTGTTTATTTCCACTTGCGTTGTGCAATTTCATTAGTTCTTATCATATTTTTTATCTTATTGTTAATCGAGTGTCCCACTGCAGTTGCTAGACTTTGGGACCCTTGTCTGCATACCACTATTATGAAGTTTGTATTTTCAAAGAATAATAAACCGAACTAAACTGACGTACTCAAGCACGGTGTTCAGTCTGAAGAGGAGGTATTTTCGCGCTAAGTGCAATAATGTAACTTATTCCGGCTTAGAAGAAAGTTGGAGAGATTTCGCAAACTAGCACTTGAGTACGTCGTGCGCTGCGCGACATGACCAACCTCAGGAGAGCTCAGCATGGATTATCGATGACTCATCCAGACCGCTTGGCATGGAAAGGCTATAAGGACAAAAAGTCTGGCCACTCATATCGTCTTCAACTGTGGCCGGTTCTGTAGAATCTGCCTATGTCCTTCATCGATGATTTCTTGTCAGCAGAATGAGCGTGCTAATGGCCATGGGCGCTAGCGCATTCAAATGGCAGTTTTTCAAGTCTCGCGTACTTTCTAGGAAATCTTTTAAAATGAAAGCAGTTGCATTATTAACATGAGAATGCATTATTTGGGCACAAAATAACGTCCTTTAAAATATCACCATTGACCATACTGGGTTTAAGGCAACCGTACAAAATTAGGTAAGTTATCATAAAGACTTAACAGAGCTAATCTTAAAAGTATTATAATGTGGTCTAGAGGACAGCGACTAAAATCCCTGTAACACAAACGTTGAATTTTTTAAGTCATGATGTTACCTAGGTGAAGCATCGCGCTCAGAAAGCGACTTAGGTTAGGTTGTGCGAGACGCTTATCGTTACTATAACACTTCGCGGAAGCTGCGCACAAACTACGTTAAAACGGGGAAGTTTGCACTAAAACGTTTTGAAGAGAATCACGAAGAAACCCCGTCGGGTTCTTTATATGTGCATTGGCGTGTTGGCCCAAGTGAAAGTGACTTGCACCGCGAAATAGTAGACTGGATATATGTTTGAACGCAAGAAAGGATGTGGTGCGCTTTTGTAGCAAGTAGTCTGTTCGCTGGAAGGCTCAGTTAAAAAGTGAATATGTCACTAACCTCTCTGGGTCTGAGAGCTGTTAGATTGTTCATAACAAAGGAACTAGCCCTTGACACATTCCATCGTTTCGTTATTAAAGGTGGCTGGCAATAAGTTTAGTCTCCGATGCATAGTGCACTTATTTTACAAGAACGTATGCCCTAGTCAAAAGTGTCTGTTTACAGATTACGATAAACAAAGGCCACAAATATTGCGTGTTTTGTCGTTGCAGCTTCAGTTATATCTGATATTCGCTCTTGAATAGTGCATCTGCATTTATTATTTGATGGCACACCTGGGCTTGGTGGTATTAAACTTTCCAGTGCTTTCACAAGAGAACATCAATTCACATAAGCGTATTCAAAGCATAGTACAGTTTTCGAACATTTGCAACATGCTAGTCTTGCGCGCATGGTTTGCAATAGGCAGACACCCCGTGTCACGCATGTGGGAATGATACTGAGGATATTATGATGATGATGATGACGACGAATTATGGACATTATAGGCGCAATGTTCATGGTGGCCAAACAGAGTCAGGACAATGTATTGGAGCAACTGATGGATACAGATCGTCTCAGAGGTGTAAATGAGTTGCGGCTATTAAAGGGGCCAGAACAACCCACCGTAAATTACGTAAAATTTAAATATCTTATGAAATTTTGGCAGTGAGTGTGAACTACTGTGTGACCATAACGTACGGTTATGCATGCGAGAGGTGAGTTCGACAGCCTCAGCAGCACGGTCGCTTCACCGGGACCTTTAAAGCGCAGAATAATGATACCCGTGTGGCATGCTAGAAAAAAAAAGACTTTTCGCGGCGGCACCCCCTGTTAAAGAGTAGGCTACTGCTATCTTGGCCGCATAAGATTAAGCACTACTCCGTGTGTGAAGCTATGAAGTGCGTTCATTACAAAAAGTGACCTACGCCAACATGGCAGGACGTAGTGGAATACAGTACCGATAGGCAAGACAGACATTGAGCTTTATTCAGGGCCTCAGGGACTAGCCGGAAGATCCTCGCCGCTCGCTGCTCCCATCTCGGAATGGGCCCTCTGGACGGCCTTGGACCGGTGCTTGAGTTCTGTACTCGTGATGGCCTCGTCCCAGTCCTGTTCGCAGATGAGTGACGTATCCTGTAAAACAGGACAATGTCAGAGCATGTGTGCTAGTGCTGAACTCCTCCCCGCAGTCCGGGCGCTGTGTATGAATTTCGGTTTTAATCCTGCTCAGGAAAGCACGCGAGGGATATGACCTCGTCTGAAGCATACTAGGCGTAATAGCTTGAGACCTACACAATTTTGGGTGCGGAGGCGGGAAGCGCCTGCGTTCCTCTGTATAGTGGGAGGCGATCTCATGCAACGTTAATAAGAGGCCGCGTTGGCCGATCTCCTCTGGATCCAATGAAGACGTACCGCCGTCGCGGCACGTGAGTTCTCGCTGACGGCGGCGAGCAATGTCATTGCGATTCGGGTGGCCCGGCAGCACGCTGTCACCCATGTGTGCGGGGAACCTCGTGATGTAGTCTACTGCGTCGGATTGAGCACTGGACTTGGCTCTCAAAAGCGCCGCAGCCTGGCTCCCAATCATCCCCCAAGCGAAAGCCCCCACAGCCGCGCGTGTGTCAGTGAAGATATACGGCCTCGTAGAATCCTGCATCGCCATCGCAACCGCCACCTGCTCAGCCATATGTGCAGTGATAGTGCCTATCCAGGCCGCAGATAGGAGGCCGCCCTTTTCGCTGACCACTGTGAAAGCAAATTTTTTGGAGCGCCATTTCTGAGCTGCCTCCACGAAACTTTCCAAGCCGAACATTTTCTTTAATATCGCCCTGGCGCGAGCGGCTCGCCGGCCCGCATTATGCTGTGGATGAACGTTTCTAAGGGAGGGACCGTCAACATAGGTCCCCCGGCCGTTTTCGTCTGAGCCGCCCCACTAGGATAGTAACGCGGCTTCAAGCCCGCCGCTTCCTCGAGGCGCCTACCTGCGCTGAAGCTCCAGAGCCTCGTGATCTGCACTGGTCGTTGCGCCTCTACTAATTGAAGGGTGGTGCTATTAACGCCGAGCTGCATTAGCCTGTCCGTGCTCGCAGTGACTGGCACACCTAGCACCTTCTTAAGGCTTTTCCGCATCAGCGTATCGAGCTTGTCCCTTTCAGTCCTAGTCCACTGCAGCGCCGAAACCCCATAATTGATGTGACTTATAAGGAAAGTGTTGTGGGCTCTGAGTAGGTTGTCCTCGCCTAGCCCACCCTTATTCTTTGATACTCGCGTGAGTCAGCTAAGAATATATTCTGTTTTCGAGGTCAGATGTGCTATTGTTTTGGCGTTGCGGCCTCTGGGATCGAGCAACAATCCTAGAACTCTGATGGAAGTCACGTTGGGATCTTCTGGCCATCACTCATGCACACATCTATGCGGATGTGTACAAGCGGTGTTAGCCCAGGAACCCCCTGCCTAGCCGGTCTATATAACATAAGCTCCGATTTGGTTTGGTAGAGTCGGAGACCCGTTCCCTCTAGAAAGGACTCTGTCACATCCAGGGACTCCTAGAGTGCCTGTTCCACGGCCGCCTCCGAGCCTCCTAGGCACCAGTTCGTAATATCGTCGGCCTACAGCGCTTGCCCCGCATTTGGTATGGCGGCCAGCCACTTCGAGAGCCCGTGCATGTAAAACAGAAGGGGAGCGACCACCGCCCCTTGTGGCGTGCCTTTGTTGCCTAGCGCGAATGGTTCTGATTTGGTTCGCCCCACCTTGACGACTGCTGCCCTGCTCCTCAGGATGGACTCCACGAACGTGTAAAATTGACCTGCCCAGTGCAATGCCGAAATCTCCTTTAAGGTATAGTTGTGAGACACGGTGTCGAAGGCTTTGGACACACCCAGTGCCAGAATGCCCCTAACGTCTCTGGTCCTCCTGTCAATAACCTGTCTTTTAAGGAGTATCATGGCGTCTTGTGTAGAAAGTGATCCTCTGAACCCTACTATAGTGTACGGGAACAACCCCTCGTGTTCTATGTATTTCGAAATCCTGTTGTGCGTCACGTGCTCCGCAACCTTGCCTAACATGATGTTAGCGAAATGGGCCGGAGGTTGTCCAGGCTTGGGGCTTTCCAGGCTTAGGAATCAATACCACCGTCGCGTGCTTCCACGAGTCTGGTACATTACCTTCCCCCCACACCTTGTTGATTTCTTTAGTAATAGCCTTAATAGACCGGTCCTCCAGGTTCCTCAGGAGCCGGCTGGTTATGCCATCCGGCCAAGGGGCGGACCTGCCATTACGATAGTGAAGAACCGCCCTGATATCCTCCTCCGAAAATGTATCATCAAATTTTGGGGCGTCATCCCCCTCGTATTGAGAGCAATCTCATAGTTGATCCTTCCGTAACGGAAGATACTTCTGTGCCATATTTTCAAGGAGGGAAGTATCGGAAGGTCCTCCCCTTTTTTGCTTAAGGACTAGTCGGTCTATGGCAAGCCTCTGATTACCTTGGTCTGTTTATCATCGAGCAGGTGCTTAAGAGGGTTCCATTTTCCCCCTCTGCGCATTCTCCCGTCTGCTGCCGAGCAGGCCTTGCTCCACCCTTGCCTGTTGAGCTCGAGACAGTGTTCCTCTATGCTGCGATTAAGCTCCGCGATCTTTTTTCTAAGCCTGCGATTTAGCCTTTGCATTTTCCACTTTTCCAGCACAGACCTCTTAGCCTCCAAAACATGCGGTAGGCGCGTGTCCATCCTGCGGGTCTCGAGGTCCATGGAGAATTCCTTGGTGGCCTTTTCAATGTCTCTCTTGATCTGCGCGAACATATCTTCCAGGGAATGGTTAACCGACTCATCGTCGTCCCGTATCATTCGGAAGATATCCCAATCAACGTACTTGAATATCCTAAGTGGGGCCACTCTGAGCTTGACTGATAAAGCTACAATCTGATAACCACTTCCTAGATTTTGCTGCAGGTTAGTCCAGGCTGCATCAATATTTCAAACAAAGGCCAGATGTGGCATCGTGTCCCTCGAGACCGAGGTGCCCATCCCCGTCGGGAAGCGCGGGTCCGTCAATAAGGTCCACGCGCAGTATACCGCCTTCATGACGAAGTTTACTCCCTTCGCCGTTTGTCTATCATACCCAAGCCCATGTGCGGGCCATTGAAGTCCCCTGCCACTATCAGAGGTCTTGAACCTGCTATGGCGACTGTCGCTGCCTAGGAGGCCACGAAAACTCTGCCTCTGATCTCTCGTAGGGCCGCACATATTGAGGACAAGTATGCTCTTTCTGAACCTACTACTAGGCATTATCTCAAAGTGCTGCGCCTCCAGTCGAGTGCGGGCATCAGCGCTGCTGTTGTGATCTCGTGCTCCTGGAAGGATACTCCCTTCTTAACCGTCGTAACTAGCCCTCTCCTTTGATCTCGTCTCGTCGAGACAACGCGGTACCCCGGGAAGGTAGCCTCCCCGCATAGAGTCTCCTGTAGGAGCAGGAAGTGCGGTTTGTCCGCTTGTGCTTTGACAAACTGTTGTAGTGCGGCCTTACGCTGGTGGAAGCTCACACAATTCCACTGCCACACAAATAAAGTATTCGTGCTGCCCGCCATTGTGTCTTTAATTAGCTAGCACTCCCTTGAGCGTGATGAATTTGGCCAACGCTTCAGAATTTTGTTGTGCTTTCTTAACCTTACCGACCACCTTTGTTCTGCTTATGCCGACTACTTTAGCCTCCATTATCCTCATTATACGGTTTAGACTAGCAATGGGCTCAGACTGTTGCTTGATAATCTCGGATTGCTGCTCGATAGCTCGGAACTGTGCCCTAATCGTCTCCGCTAATCGATGGAGGATATCTACAAGCGATCCTTTCGCGAGCGTCGCTGCGGGCGTTGACGCGGACGCGGGCGTCTGCTCTATCAGCTCCATCGCGGCGTCGCTCATCTCGGGGGGAGGCGCCTTACGCTTTGCCTGCCCCAGCACTGGCTTTGGTGCTAATGTGGGCGACGTTAGAGTGCAGGTTCACTCTAGCGACGTGCTGCCCTGACAATTTTATGCTTGCTGAATCAATTCGAGGTCTGCCCTCAACTGACGCATTTCTTCCTTGAGCTGCGCGTTCTCCTGTCTTCAAGCCGCAAGGCTCGAATCCTCAGTCTGCTCTGGCAGTGTACCATGCGTTACCTTTTTTCCAGCCGTCCTCGCCGTGACCATGTCCAGACAAGTAGGCCCCGTCTGGATACGAACACTAGAACGCGACCGCCCCCTGGAACGGGAGCACGCTCTGCTGCCTGGGCGCCCCCTGGATCGGGAGCGTGCTCTGCTCCCTGAACGATCCCTGGATCTCGAGTGGCCTCTGCTGCTTGCAACACTGGCATCACGTGATGCTGCTTGCACCTGCGCCGCTCGGGCGCGTCGCTGGCGCCGCCTCCTCCGACGCACGATGTACAGCACTTGGAAGCGCTGGCTGCACCTGCGGTCCGCCGTGTGATGCGATTCGCCGCATATGGCGCACTTTGGGTCGCACTGGTGGTCTTCTGGTGGGGAAACTAGGCCAGAACCGCGGCATTTCTTTTGTCTTTGCTGTTAGGGCAAACTTCTGCCCTATGGCCGAAATGTCCACACGTGTAGCAAATTTCTAGTACTTGCCTGCGATACAGGGCGCAAGGCAGCATAACCGTCCCGTAGACTACGTAATTCAGCACCTTTTGTCCTTCAAACAGCACCACGATCGTGGGGGTTTTCTTGATCCTTAGTACTTCCAAAGCCTTTGGGTTGCCCTGGTTGATGATGAGCGCCTTCATATCGGCGTCGCTGATCTCGGGGTCTACCTCCCGCACCACTCCCTTACATGTGTCATCTGACGCCGCCACGTATGCGGCTACATCGAAGGGGCCCTCGTTCGTGTGGATCCCCTGGACCCTGGCGTAGGCACGCGCATTCGCCTCCTGCGGCGTCGAAATCACTAGAATGTTTTGGATGCCATTGGGGCACACCATATCATCCCGTGACTGCTCCGGCGCAAAGGCCGCCGCCATGGCCAGAGCGCGTACAAGGTGTATCAAGTCCGACGTCTTCACGTCCACCCCCTTTAAGGGCGAACGATAACTCTGAAGTGCGCCCTTGGTAGTCTGGGGAGCCTCGAGGCGTCTGCAATGCGTTTCCACGCACTCCGTGGGGCAGCAGTCGGGCGGCCGTTTCTCGCCTTTCTCCTCCGCTTTGGGCCCCGGCGTATTCGGCTCGCCCGGACCGCCTTTTCTATGCTATTTACCAAGCGCTGTTACCCAGCCAGGGCACTCCGAGTCTTCCGAGGTAATATCCATGCCATCAACAACCAGATTTGGAGGCCATACCAACATGTCTTGCCGGGCGTCCCAAGCGAGCATCTTGCCTAGCGGCCCCCCACCAGGCTGAGTGCATTAGGCTTGCTGGCGCGGCAACAAGGTCCACCAAAAGCGGCTCGGGTAAAAGTCGCCAAAAGCACCCACCTGTGAAAGTTCGGAGTCCTCCGGTTCCTTGCGAAGAACGGTATCGAAGGATGGAAGTTGTAGCGGTTCAGCCGAAAGAACCGGCCAAACACATTTTGCAAAGTGGGAGCCGATACTCAGATGCGTCCGTACTGGTCGGCGCTCCCTAACAGACTCCCCAACAGGCAAGTTGTCCTCTTGAAGTCGTAGGGCCAAAAGTGCGAGTCAACATGAAGGAACCGGGAATCCAGTCAGACATCTCAACGAACTATGATTCATCATGAATCTGCTCCTTAGTCTGCAGACAGCCGGCAGAAATGTCCGGATGGCCCGAAATACTATTCCAATTGGGTAAAGTGCACTCCCATTTCCGTACAAACGCTAGGCCCCACTGGCGCTCTCAGAGAAATTCAACCAGAAATACGTGATTGTTCACACCAGTCGCTCGTCGAGAAATTGTAGTCTCAGGTATAAAGTGTGGCTAGAGGACCCTTTCCATAAGTTAGAGCCTTAACGGGTGAACTGCACTGAAACACACTGCAGCAAATGCGTGCGGAATGTGTTGTAACGAGACGCCTTAGTGGCAAAGACATGGGAGCGGTCTGTCACAGAGCATATATGGCAACTGGGATATAAAGATCGGACGCCTTTGGCAATAATCACCGAGGTAAGATCATGCACACCATCGGTTTTCTCCCGGCCAGTGGGTGTATTGACCAGAACAGAGACCACTGCCGTTCTGCGCAGAACAAATTCGCACTCCATCGAGTTGAGATGCCGAATGGTATTATGCGATTGATTACGAGGCCAATACGATTATCATGCTGCTTAACTGTGCCGGCATATAGGCGATGATATTACCGAGATAGATGATGACATCTCAGTTCTGTCAGTCCAGCACTGGACTGAAAAATCTTCAAAACACGACTAACGTGCTGCCTTCAGCAAACGTTTTGGCGATACACTCCAAGGGTAAGTATCTTAGGTGCATCTATAATACTTAGGAGCCTCACGAGAAGTGAACGAAGAAGGAGCATTCGGCTGCACCAAAGCGATCATAAGCAACTCGATTCCTGACAGGGGGAGTACCACTTTCGTTAAGAGGAGGTGAACTTTTCGACAAATAAGGCAGTATCGCTATTAATCAGCTTTCTTCCTAAATAGCAAACCAACGGCTTTAATTTCCATGTGCACAATTTATCAGAAATTATTTAATTTGCACGTGCACCGAATAAAGAGAATGAAGCGAATATTCGCCGTTGGGCACTTTCGCACGTGTAATGCTGAACAGGTCTAACTATGCACCCATCGCGCACGCGCTTCGCTTAAGAAAACGCCAGCTCTTCCCTTTCGAGGAAATGGAGTGCAAGAGAAGCCTGTCCTTAAAGCACCCGACCTTTTGCTAGTTTTTCTACTAGACATTACCTTGGCAGGTAAGTTCAGTCGCGTGTGGTTCATGCCTGCATGCATGTCGAAACGTGTATTACCCACACCCCATTTATTTATTTAATTTTTTTATTTATTTATTTAATCCCCTGGGTGGTTCACAGCCGCATACCGTGACGTGCACTTTATGATAAATAACGCAGCTAGATTCAAAGCGTTCGCTGGTGAACTGTTTATTGGGCGAAGGTGTGTAATCAAAAGAAAATGCAAACCACACTGGAAGACGATAGCGGCGAGAATAGTCGAATGTCGACGACAGTAACTGACCAGCGCTCAAATGCGTCGTCTCCAGTGCATTCGCTACGGCGCATTGTGGTATTGCTACTCATCGTCGCGTACTGTCGCGAAGGTACGCAAATATACGCAGCGGTCATGCAGAGAATTTAACCATTCGCGAAGCGTCATACAAGATGAGTGTGGAGTAGGCCAAGTGGTGACGCGTGCAACAAGAAAGTGCTAAGGGAGATGCCGTAAATCAAGTCAACACAGGCGCGTCCGTGAGCTCCCCCTTCGGAAAAGGCATCGTGACAGAACATGAAAGTTAAAATACTTGCAATGTAAAATAATTGAATGAAGATCTTCATAAGTTATGAAGCATTGAGTTTGCTTCTAAAATACTAGAGAGAAAACTGGCGCTGCGACCGTGAAGATGCCACAGGAATGATGCGTATGACATGGATTTTTCTAGTCTTCGTGCCTGCGGCTTCAAACGTTATTGTGGATTTCTTTATTCCTGTTTTTCAGCGTCAGTGACGCGAGTCACATTACTGCACTTTTCCATTACGCGACGAAGGCAGCGGCTGTAGAGTACTCTTCGTTGCTAGAGATAGACTGTCGCATGTACTGAAATCATTTGCAATGATAAGGTGCCGTGCAGTCTGTTTCGTTGTTGTGTTTGCTGGTGGATGGTTACACATATTATTTGCAGTGGTATTTTAACCAACTTTAGAACTACTTGCGCTGCGCCTCGCGAACCTTATTGATGCGATTTTGCTGTTCTTTTTTGTTCTTTTGGATCAGGTGCGACAACATGTGTAAGCGTAGGACCGCTTTCACGCTGACATACTTCCCTTGTGTCAAGACTGTCCGTATATCTTGTACTACAGCATTTCAATCCCGCTGTCTGATTAATTGAACGCTGGCCGAATGCGCCAAGCAGGCACACGGTTATCGTGCGTAGTAGACACCCAGTTGGTAATAGGCAGACGCGCCTGCGGACGATGCTCAAAAAGTCAGCTCAAACCGAAGCTCAGACACAGTTTCCAATGGAGTTTAACGGCACGGTTGCTTATTTAACATCACGTTTTTGCACAAAACTAACCACCATATGATAGGAGATACTGCGCTTCTGCTATGGCCTCGCGCAACGGCTTGACCCATATAGTTCGTAAAAAGACAGCGGAGCACTTGCATTGCGCTTAAAGAAGGAAGTGAAAGCAAGTTTGTTAGATTTAGAAGACGCGCCTACCTTTTACATACTTGAAAACGTTGGCACGTCACTTACAAGAGCAAAAATCTTTATTTTAAATTCGAACACAGCTCTGTCTAGAACTTAAGCATTCATGGACGCTGCTAAATCTGGGCACAAGTAGAGGAGGTTTCACTTGTTAAGGGCCGCGGCGCAGTCGTAGATGTCCAGCCTGCTTTCCGGGTCCTGGTATGACGATCCGCGGTAGGTAGGTGGCTCTTTGGGCTGGTGGACGAAGAGGATTGCCGGAGATCTTGCTCCCGCCATCGTGGACGCCGGTTTTGTTGCCGCCCTTGTTTTCTTGTCCTTGTCGGGAAGCGGCAGGTATTCGGGTGGGAGTCCTTGTCTGCGGCTAACTCGAACGACCGCGTTGGCGTCGTCCTCTTGGCTGCTTGGGCTTGGCTCACCTCCACCAAATCTCACGTGGTTGTGACCACAGACATTTGACTAACACAGAAAATGAAAATACTAATCGTAATCAAACTCTCTGCAGCCTTTGACAATATTCTTTAAACTCTAAATTCGGCTCTGTTCTTAGCACTGAGTCTGGCCACTGTGGCCTCGCCGACGCCGTCGCGATGAACACACGGAAAGTTCTTACGTTGCGGGCGCGGTCCCCACTCGTCGTCACCAAGTCCGCTGCCGGTGTAGAGACTGGTCGGGCGGAAGTCGTCGCTGTCCTTTACGACGGCTAGAAGAGACCGCTTGCTTCCGAAGCCGTCGCCCCGTCTCCACTGATGACGTGGCCTGACCAAGGGTTAGGCCTAGCCGCCGGGCTAAGTACGAGTGCGGTCCCCCGCTCGCAGTGGTGACGTGTCGCGCTGGTGAATTTCTGCTGGCCGACCTTCGAAGGGGGAGTGTTGGCGGCGCGTCCGGAACCCTCGGCTGCAGCACCTCCGCGGAGCTTCGCTCGAATCTTGGCCGAGGTCTACAGCTACGCCCCGGAGTCCTCCACCAAATCTCACGTGGTTGTGACACACAGAGCATTTGACGACGAAGCACGCAGGACTCAAGGTGATGTCAGGCGAAGTGTTTATTGGGGGAACTTGTGCCCAGCGACATAAGTCCAATTACAATTCACAGCAACAGCGGCGTGAACAGTCGTCGGTCGACGGAAAGACTGACAAGCGGTGTAATGCGTCAGCTTTTATACACGCGTCATAACGCGTTCTGGCATTATATCTCTGGAGTTGCAGAAGTCACTGAAATGTGCGCGTCAAGCAAGTAGAGTATCGAGAATGGTCGACAAGTTTCCAGTAGTGGGATGCAAGATAAACGCGGCCTGCATTGCGCGTAACAGAAAGTGATAACAGCGCTCCCCGCAAACAATCAAAACGAGCTCGAGTGTCACTGGGAAATGATAACTACTTTCCCATTAAAAGAAAACAACCGCACGTGTCAATATATCGCACAATATTGGTACATTTCCGAGCGTTCAGTATTTTTCTATCCGCGAAAAAGCAACTAATATCGGCGCATGCACATAGTTATTCCGAAATCTTCAGTTTCAGTAGACTATTTTGCCATAAGTGGCCTATTTTTTCGAAGTGGCAAAGCCATATGAAGCCACAAGAACGAAGACTGGGCAAATCCATTTTATGCCCATCATTCCCATGCTGGCTCAACCGCCTTGTTTGAAACTCCCACAGACACTAGCGCCAGTTTTCCTTCTAGTATTTTCCTCCTGAGACCCAGTGTGAATTTAGTGTAATGGATTTTTGTTAAACTTTCAGAACAGCTTTTTCTGATTACAAAGGTCAAAAGTGTCACGTAGTTTTTCAATATATGATGTTACTTGGCCGCAGCACTTTGTCCAATATATCTGACATTGGGACTCTAGAGGGACTTTTTCGAGGAACAGACAATAGGGCGTAGTTGAGGCCAGTGACCGAAAAAAAGACATATCGCAGCACAAATATACTTTTATTTACTCCTTTCAAAGCGGGAATGGAATTATTAATGGTCGCGGAAATTCCAGTCACACGGGGCCTATCCCTTACGAAAATGCCATATATGGCGATATAAGGAATTGGGCATATATGCCTATGTATGACACGTGCCCGTATATGGCCGTATTTGCCCAAATCTTAATAGACGCATATGTGGCAATAAAAGCCCAATACGAAGAATGCCATGACAGGCCATAACATCAGAATCATGACATGCGTGTATGAGCGGCATGATTTACGTGCCACAGTCTTGATGCTTTTGCGGCCGTTTCGTTAAATTCATACGCACCGAACTCGGTATAGCGACACAACAATGCAAAATCCATTTTACGTGCCTGATGCGTGCTTCGCATTTCCTTGATCCCACTGCACGTGGGATCTGTCCATTTTTTTCGACTAGGAACAACTGCTTCTCGTCATCATCGAGGCTTCGTCAGACCCTTCTAGCGAAACACCGCATCGCCAAACACCGCATAACCAACGAACATGCCCGTCATCTCCAACAGAGAACGAGCTTCGGGACGCAAACACGAGGCCATCAAGCCAGAATTCGACGATATGCTGCGCAATGACATTATTGTCGTCTAAACAAAATTACGAAGAAAGACGTGTATCTCCTTCTACGGATAGACAATGCCTTGGATCGACTCTACAACGCGACGTATTTGTCGTCGATGGACCTCGAACCCGACTACTGGACAACTGAATTATACGAGAAAGACCCAGACTGCATTCACAACACCTGACGGGCTGTTCAAGTTTAAGGTCTTGCATGCCCTTTGGTCTTTGCCCGGAGCCTGCAACGTTCCAACGGATTATGGGCACCGTACTGACATGCCTGAAGTAGCTGACTTCCCACGTCTACTTGGGCGACGTCGTTGTATTTCCTTCCAGCTTTAACAAACATAAGGAGCCTTGAAGCTGTCCTTCAGGAATCCAGGCCTCCGTGTACATCTTGAAGGGAGAAAAGTGCCGCTTCGTGTAAGAGGAGCTCTTGTTTCTGGGCCGCTTTATTAGTAGGTCTGCACTATGCCCTGATCCGCAGAAAACGGCTGCAATGGCCGACTTTCCTCTGCCCACCGGAAAGAAGGCAGTACACGGATTTCATAGGTTCTGTGCTTCTTACAGGTGCTTCGTCTTACAGGTACTTCGGCGACAGCACCTGTCGCCGAGCCACTGACGTAGTACATCGCGAAGACCGAAGTAGAGTTCTCATGGCAAAAGCGGCAAGGAGAGGCATTTCAAGAGCTAAAGCGATGACTGCAAACGGCTCATATACTCGCGCACTTCGACAAAGAATCCAATACCGAGACCCACCCCTACGCAAGCAGCTTAGAGCTGGGTGCCGTGCTTGTGCAGAGGACCGACGGCCTTGAAAGAGTTATCAGTTATGCTAGCCGGTCACTCTTGAACACAAAAGAGAATTGTTCCACCACAGAAAAGGAATAGCTTGCCATGATCTGGGCTACATCAATCTGCCGCTCCTACTTCTCTGGCAGGGCTTTCAAAATCATGAGTGACCTCCACGCCTTGCATTGGCTAGCTAAATTCAAAGATCCATCAGGACACCTCGCATAATAGCCTCACACTTAAAGAATTTTATTTCACCGTCGTCTACAAGAGGGGACGAAAGCACTCCAAGACGGACTGCTTGTCTCGCGCCCCTGTCGTTCCGCCGTCACAGGGTAACCAGGACGATAATTTCTTGGAAACCACAAGTACCGACTACTTCGCGGAACGACAACCTGACCTACAGCTCGGAGGGCTTGATGGACTGCCAAGGTCAGACCGTCGTCGCGCCAGAAATATTCCGGCGAGGACTAGCTTCGTTTTTCTTGCGAAACAACGTCTTCTTGAAGAAGAACTCGCCGCTCCGAGCCGACCAACTCCTCGTACTGCGTTTAGTCGTACGTCCGGACGTTCTAGAGGCTTTACACGACGACCCGAGCGCCGTACACATCGGTTTTCCCCGTATACCATCAATGATGCAAGAAAAGTATTACTGGACTCGCCTCACTGCCGATGTCGCCCAATAAGTAACGATAAGCAGAGGCAGTCAGCAATGCAAGACGCCGACAACTAGGCTAGCCGGGCTCCTGCAACCCATCGAACGACATCGACGGCCGTTAGAGCAAATCGGCATCGACTTACAGGGGCCGTTTCCGACATCGACTTCCAGCTATAAATGGATCATCGTATCCACTGACTACCTCACCCACTATGTCGAAACAAGAGCCTTGCCCAATGGCAGTACCACCAAGGTCTCGCAGTTCTTGATTGAAAGTATCGTCCTGCGTTACGGAGCCCCAGAGTTCCTCACCACCGACAGAAGTACGACATTTAAGGCTGACCTAATTAAGGCAGTCTCGAGGTACAGTCAGACAAGCCACCATTGGACCACCGCCTATCACCCGCAAGACGAATGGTCTCACTGATCGTCTCAATAAGACCATCACCCACATGCTGGACATGTACGTCGACGTGGAACACAAGACATGCAACACCATGCTTCCTTGTGTGACCTTCGCATACAACGCATACAAGGAACCACGCATACAAGCAGCCACGTGACCTTCGCAAAAAAGGAACCACGTAGCTTAAGCCAACCTACTTGTCGGTGGACAGAGCCTAGCTACGACGCTTGACGCTATGCTACTGATCCTCATCGACGAAGACCGCGATGGTGCCAGCTAGCTGGAGCGCGCCGAAGAAGCTAGACAGCTCGCCCGAATACGTGTCAAGAGCCAGCAGACGTGTGGGAGGCGCCGTTGCAACCTTAGACGACGCCACGCTGAATACCAACCCCCTGCGTCTGTACGTCAATACGACAAATCGGTATAACGATAAAAAATCGCAGATCTATTTTGCGTTCCTGTTCCGTGCGTGTTTCGCTTTCCTTCATTCCCACAGAGCGTGGGATCAGCCATTTTTTGTTAATTTATTGCATGCACTCTCACTTTCGTGTTCTGCTCCGCCACGGTGGTCTAGTGGCTATGGCACTCGGCTTCTGATATGAGGGTCGCGGGATCGAATCCCGGCTGCGGCGGCTGCATTTCGATTGAGGCCCGTGTGCTGTGCGATGTCAGTGAACGTTAACAAACCCCTGGTGGTCAAAATTTCCGGAGCCCTCTACTAGGGCGTCCCTCATAATCAGAGCTGGTTTTGGTACGTTAAACTCCACGTAACAACTACTTCGTGTTCTGTTTCGGACCATGGTTTTTATGTGGGGCTAGTGACACGTATAGTTGTTTTGGTTTTTTCCACTTGCCCGGGACACGCCCGCTTGTTTTGATTGTTTGTGGGGAGTTTGGTTATCACTTTATGGTAAGCGCAGCGCATGCCGTGTTTATCTTGCATGTCGCTTTGGGAACCGTGTTGACTGTTCTTGAAACGCGCACGTTTGACTGTCATTGAATTTCAGAAATAAGGGCAGAACGCGTTATGACGTGTGCATAAATGCCGGCGCATTTCGCTGCTTCTGTCCTTCCAACGACAGACAAATGTTCACGACGCTATTCCAGTGCTGTGTGATTGACTTTGCTTTGATGGGCTAAAGTTCTCCCAATGAACAGTTCAACTGACAGCGTCTTGAGTTCGACTCCTTTGAAATCGTCACAATATGCCAGTAAATCGACAATATGCGAGTATTTACTGAGAAAGTGAAGAAAATGCATGTAAGCCTGCTACGGGACAATGGCAGCAGCACAGTTACCGTACGGCATTGTTTGCTACACAACCATCAGCTCACAGGCGCAAAAGGTTTGATTCCCTGATTGTGGGTACCACGAGGAGGCTCCGTGAAACGACAGTAGTGACTCCCCCTACTACAGTGGGAGAAACTATATTTATGGAGAACCCACTTTATGATCTGATTGTGGGAAACATCGAGGGTGCACTAGGCCCTAACGATCCGAAGCCTTGATATGAAGAGCCAAGGAGTGAATGAACCTCACCGGGAATCACCAGTACCTGTAACTCGAGCTCAATTGCAAGCGAAACCAGTTGAGCTGCTGTCATGCCGGGCTCCGAGGAGAATTCGGCCCGAACTCCAACCGAACCGAAGGAGGCTCGCAAACAGCGAGGGGCTGTCACACCCTTGAGAGCGCGGATTCAAATACAGTCAGCTGAAACTCGCGGTAACCGCGCAACATTTAATGAAAGTTGGGACAGTAGAAACAAAGCACTCAGGAAGGAAACTCCGAAGATCTACGGACATGAGACGGGACTGCAAATGGCATCGGTGCCAGCACAGCGTTGCGCGCCTGTGAACGAGAGATGTTTACCTAGCAGCTAACGGTGAGATTGGTCCACAAAAAATGAAAATGTTTACCTTAGCAGCTAACGGTGAGATTGGTCCACAAAAAATGAAAATGAACAGCGGCTTAAGCGAAGAACAGGCTCACGATCAACAAACTTTGCGTCCATTTGCACTGTACGACTGCGTGCGTTCTGATTAATTACAAGTGTTGATGTTGAGCAAAACAACTGTTTCTTCCATTGTTGAGTGTGTTACTCTGTGATATTTTGAAAAATTTCAGAACATTCATGTGTTGAGCGCTTTGTGAAGCAATATGAATGAGGTACGTTTATGGTAAGACGCGTGTGCACGCGATATACTGTGGGCATTTGTGTGACTTGTGTCAGCGCGAATCATTGTGAAAGTGATGTGACGTGCCGTGTGTGACGAGATGTGTTTGGACTCTAATGCGCACTTATGTGCTATGGGCTGACATAGGAATTGTGCAACTTGGTGCCATTTATTTTCGTTTGCGCGCTATTTCGTGTGTTTTCTGAATGTTATTTCATAACATTCTTAATGTGGGGGGCAGTGCCACAAAATAGTAATCATTCTTCAAAACCGGGGTCGAGGCAAAGGGAAAGTCGAAAAAACCAGAAAAGAAAAGCAGCGCGCGGAAGAGGCGCCCCGAAGTGACGCTGCATCTAACTGAACATCGAAGAAGGGAGAATTTTGTAGAACACTCCACTTGAGCCATCGCACCAAGCGAGCGCGCGAGTCAGGTGGAAGGCGATAGAGGAGGTGGAGAGTGCGCATCGACGCTCCTCGCGCCGTGAGAGCAAGAAAGAGGCGCCGTCTAAGCAGCGAGGGTCAAGAAAACGGCAGAAGGTTCCTCAACCTTGCGCGTGCTTGGATCACGCGGGCCGCATCAAAACATCGAGTACGGCTTCCCAAGGTAATATAAAGGGTCGAACACGGGCCAAGAGTGGCAGTCGTAGCAGTCACAGACGTATGTGACTCAGCGAGAAGAAGCAAGGACATCTGAATCGACGCTGCTCCCCGAGCCAGCCGACAAGACCTGCAAGCTTGAAGTTGAGAAGGCACCTAGAGAGACTTTAATGAAGAGGACTCCTTTGTGTTTTTTCGTTGTTGCAGTGCGTAAGCTTGTAAATTTTTTGATGGTTTTGTTTAATGTTGAAACTCAACTATGTTTGCATTGTGAAGAGACAAGTTTGTGCACGTTTTCGTGTAACAGCCTGTTGGATGAGAATATATTTGTTTTGCTTGATCGCCCTTGGCTCTGACTCGGTATTTCCAGCGATGCTGGTGTTTTGCTGTTGAAGCGAAGGGGACTAAAACCTGGATGTAAAAGCTTCCGTGGGATCATTTCCCAGAGACTAATACGTCGGTCATCGGGATATTTTCCCGGCGATAGCGCCCCGTTCCTCATTGCCCGGGATCGGTGACAGCTCTAAGCAAACATGCTACCACTAGGATCCGCTCGGTCCTCCCACATGGTGTACAGTGTAGATAAACCTGTGACACCTGCAGTTGTAATGATGCAATTTGTGTAGAGTGAATTTCGATTCTAATGTGCGATTGGTAATCATAGCAGTACACATGCTCTGCCACCACTAGGTATCCTTTTCTGCAACTTTGCTCGGCCGCGTAAGAATACTTCAACGAATGGCACTGATAATTGCCATCAAGCAGCATATAGTGCATGTGTACTGCAAGGCTGTATACCTATCATGTACAAGAATGGAACTAGTTGGAGAGGTGGCGGCCAGGTGCTTGATGAAGCTGAATATAATATCTAGCTGATAAAGCATATGGTCTAATTCTTGTACAGCAATCGCGGGAAGCTCATCGCAAAGGCGATGCGGACGAGCTGCGACAGGTAGTCCGTGCGTTACTTTCACGGATGCGCGATATCGGGAGTGCTTGCTGAGATGAACTGAGGCATGCATGACGACACCTGCGGAACGAACGTTACTTTCCACACGGGACGCAGTTACAGCAAAAACACGAGACAAACAACAACTCAATCCACACACAAGAGGAAAAACGCAACTAAGACAAACCGAACAAACTAATTTGTCCTCAATGCTAAACGTTGCTCCCAGTTGGGCTCAGCCCTAGCCGGAGTCTGCCGACCATGGGCCTCGCGTTCACGTACGCGGTTTTTACCCGAACTTCTTTAGTTTGTAGTGCGCGCTCGAAGACCTAGTCCTCTCTGTAGCTTTGTGTCCAAGTTGGCGGTGTCGATGAACTGGATTTGTAGTAATCGTCGCTTACGTACCGACCATTCCACAGGTCGGTCTCCGCTGCCTGCTCTCCGGGCAGACGTGCCATTCGCCAGTTCGGGGTTAGGCGTAACTCCAGCAACGTCCCTTCCTTCCAAGTTGTGCCCGGCCCTGTCTCCTCAATCTCCGATGCCGGTCTCGGCCCAAACTCGTGGTCGAAGATTCCAGGTCGTCGCCTTCCCTGTTCGAGGCACCTGGACTCTACCGCCTTTGCTGTTACCCGGTCGTCGTCGGAGCAGTTGGCGAGGAGCCTTCATGGTTAGGTTTAGCCTTTACCTCGGCCGCCACTTCCAAGCGATTACGTGGCACCCCGGCGATTGTTCTGCCGGGCGATCCATTCTGCGGGCAAAGACGAAGCGTCGTGGTACACTGGGAACTGCTGTGATGAAGCAGCTGCAAGTCCGAGGAGCCTCGCTTGGTTAGGCCAAGGTATATGGTTAGGCCAACGCACTCTATCACCGCAGCCTCCAGATCCGGCACGCACTGCTGCTTTCAGCAGTACAATGCTTGCTTGGCCATCTTCGCCGTCCGCTTCTACTCAGACAATGCCAGCTCAACGTACTCCATCTTCGATCACGGCTAGGGTCGCGCGCCACGAGCCAGATATCGACCAGTTACGTGAAAGGACATGTCTACAGCGCGTGCTTTTCTTGTGATTTGCTCCTTGACGTGCCATTGCCTCTTTTGGCCATGTGGCCGGTAGCTCATCAAAGTTGTTGTTTTGTGGGGTTTTACGTCCCAAAACCAGTTCTGATTATGAGAGACGCAGCTCATCAAAGTTGAAATGTGGTGTGTCACGGTGTATTTGGGCTGGTTTAAATTGCATGGTCTTTTGAGCTCAGCAAAATCTGCAATATTATGTGTATTGGTGTGCCGGAATTAGCATGTGAATGCCATCAGAAAGAACGGTCGACAGAACGCCACAGATGAAGACGAAGGCGGCGAATGCTGATGTTGTGGTCAAAATGGGTGAACAAAAGTCAGATCCAAGGTTGTGTCGATTGACATCTAGTGCAATGAAGATCCACCGGTATGTGCGACGTATGGTATAATGTAGTGCGAGGAATCGAAGGTCGTAAGGGGCAGTTAAAGCAGAGTTCGCTGCACGCAGCAAGGGCCGAGCTGCGGTCAGGATTGTCGCTTGGATGTCGGAAATGCGATCACTTAGGTTCCTGTCTAAAAGGAAATGAAGCCGAGAATGCGAGCCAAGGCAACGAAGAGGCGGCCAGGGTTTAGGGCAAGTGCACAGCCGCAGTTAGTGATCTCGTAGTGCGTTTCGCGCCAAGCTAGCGGGGGCTTGCACTGCCGTCCGCTGTGTTCGAAGATGCGACATTACCGGTATATGTGCAAGCCTTCCGTGCTGCGCTCTCGCAGATTTCTCGGAGACGAGAGAGATAAAGATGGTTCGGGCACGGTGAGGAGAGGCTTTTGTCACGACAGGATATCTTAATGGCATCCCCGAGGAGCGGCAAGCAGATTGATCGAAGCCATGAGCGGGAAAATTCTGGAGTCGCTGGCGTCTACATAGCTGCAGCGTAGGAAGAGGCGCCGTGGGATCGATCGGCGAGCTGAGCAAGGGGATCAAATATCGCGTCCTACACCGTACCCAACACAACGTGAGTGGACTGCAGCAAGCGTTGTACGAATGGACACAAGTGGACTTTTGGAGTCAACCTCACTAGGATTGACTAGCTGGCGCACGAGAGGAAAGGTTGGCGCCCGGTTTCTCTGTGCTGAGGAGGTACATCAGGCGCGCGCTCCGAGGTGCAAACAGCTACGACATCCGCCAGAAGCCTTCCGCCACCCTTGGACGCTTCTTGCCCCCGCCAAAAGACAGGCCGTAAAAAGGAAAAGCGCAGAGGGTTATTAATTGTATGCCATGTGCAGAGTGCGGCGTTTCATACATAAGGGAAGCGCAGAACTTCCCCGAGCGACTGCCCCATCATAAAAACGATGCGCGCTGCTTGGAAAACAAAAAATAGCGCTCTCACGGAGCATGGTGTATATGCAGGCCACCATGTCTTTTTTGGACGACTCCCGGATCATTGGTATGGACACACACCACCGAAAGCTGCCTGTACACTCTGAACCAAAACGGACGAAACGGCGTTATGCTGTTCGTCCTATCGGGAAGTAAGTGGGCTGCCTCAGATTTTGAACTAATTTTGGAGTAACTGCAAGACTTTTATTATTACCGATCTGCTGGGTTACTTATAGGGTTCGAAATGTTTTCTGTACGATGACGATACGACGATTGTAGCTTCTTCCTCTAACACCACTGAGCTTTTAGATAAATTAAGCTACACTGTTCAGAAGCTTGAACACTGGTGTCTTTAGAATTATATAAGTACTTGCAACTTGACCTACTATGTGCAAGTGATGCGTCTAGTCGAATACGGAATCGCCTGTGCTGTGGTGAACATGTCCGTCTGTCGCCTCAAACCATCACTTGCATTGCGTTAGCCCCCTCTTCACCCGTGCCCGGCGGTAACTATGTACTCGCACTCATTACAGACATTCTCTTGGCACACAGTGTTTCCTTCCCGCACACTATTGTTAACTTTCACGAAAACCGTGCTTGCATCCCTGTGCTGAATTTTAGCGTGAGTCCGCAAGTGCTTCCTCGCGGAATCGCCCTCGCCGTGCTGACGCCCTCTGACGACTGCGTTATCTCCGCTTTGTCCGCACAGGATGACCGTTACGACGCCATTAAAGTTACCTTTTCATTGCCCCATTCGTCTGCTGACCTCAAGAAAATGATTGCACCCGACATTTTGCCAAACTAAGCTGATGCCATCTTCCGTCTCCTTGCTTCGTACTGCGATGTCTTCGAATTTTGTGACCGTCCGCTAGGTCAAACGTTTGCCGTGATGCACCGCATTAACACCGGTGATGCCCTACCGATCCACCGCCGTCCTACCACGTGTCTTGAACTGAACGCCATGTCATCCAAAAGGAAGTCGACAAGATGCTCGCCAAAGACATTATCGAACCGTCCTCTAATCCATGGGCATCCCCTGTGGTCGTTGTTAAAAAGGACAACAGTTGGCGATTTTGCATGGACTATCGGCAGCTAAACAAGGTCACTAAAAAGACGTCTACCCGCTACCACGCATCGACGACGCCCTGACTGCCTTCACGGCTCCAAATATTTTTCATCAAGCGACCTTCGGTCAGGATACCGGCAGGTCGCCGTTGACGACATGGACCGTGAAAAAACCGCTTTTGTGACCCCAGATGGTCTTTAGCAGTTTAAAGTCATGCCGTTCGGTTTATGCAATGCTCCAGCAACCTTTGAGCGCATGATGGACACCCTCTTACACGGATTTAAGTGGTCCATCCGTCTCTGTTGTCTTGGTGATATCATTGTGTTTTCGCCTACCTTTAATACCCACCTCTACCGCCTTTGCTCCATCCTTTCTGTTTTTCGCCTCCAGCTTAACTAATAAAAGTGCCACTTTGGGCGACAGCAACTTACAATGCTGGGGCACCTCGTCGATTCTTCAGGTATTCGCCCCGATCCTGACAAAGTTCAAGCAGTCCAACACTTCACCTTACCCGACCTGCGCTAAGGATGTTCGGAGCTTCCTTGGTCTGTGTTCCTATTTCATACGTTTTCTGCTCCATTTTGCAGACATCGCACGTCCTCTCACAGACCTACTGAAGAAAGGCACTTCGTTTTCCTGGGGGGCTCCGCAGGCTACGACGGTGTTCTATACCCTCATCCGGTTGTTAACCACACCACCTGTATTGGCCCACTTCGACCCTTCTGCGCCTACAGAAGTCCGCACCGATGCCAGCGGTCACGGAATGGGAGCAGTTTTGGTCCAGCATCACACGGGGCATGCTCGTGTTATCGCCTATGCCAGCCGTGTTCCTTCCCCAGCCGATAGGAACTACTAATTACTGAAAGAGAGTGCCTCGCTAAATTCCGACCCTACTTACATTGGCGGCATTTCACCGTCACCACCGACCATCACGCACTCTGCTGGCTTTCATACTTGAAGGATCCCACTGGACGCCTTGGCCGCTGGGCCTTACGGCTCCAGGAATACAACTACGCGGCTCCTTACAAATCTGGCCGATTTCACCATGACGCTGACTGTCCCGCCAGCCAGTGGATCCTCCCGAGGCTTTGGATGAAGGGCCAGCGTGTGTACTTTCGCTCACCCCTTTGAGCAATATTCGTGATGAGCAGCGCCAAGATGCCGCCTTACGTGACCTTATTCAAAAGCTGCAGTCCGCGACACCAGGGCCCGTATGCATGAAAAGAACTTACGACAAAAAAGCTCTTAAGAGAAAAGTTTAGCCAATGCCGCTGCTGGACATATCATTAGAGACGCTTCCCGACCAATGGCAAAAAGCACTTACGAAAGTGAAGTTTTGTGAATTCGGCCCCTGATCCGTCCACTCACCTCTTCGTGCTTATGGACGGCACATTGTATCGTCACAACGTCAACGCGAATGGACATCAACTCTTGCTGGTCATCCCATCTCACGTCCGTTCGAGCGTTATCAGCCAGCTGCATGACGTCCCTATTGCAGGTCACCTTGGAGTCACTCGGACATACGACCGTGTACAGCGTCGATTCTACTGGCCCGGTCTCTAACGCTCTGTCCGCCGCTATGTCGCCTCAGGCTATTTGTGCCAACGCCGGAAAAAACCACCGATGCGTCCCGCCCGACTGCTTCAGCAGCTTGACGTTCCTTCCGAGCCCTTCTTCCGAATTGGTCTTGACCTTCTTGGATCTTACCCAGCCTCTGCTCCGGGGAATCGATGGATAGCTGTTGCAACCGACCACGCAACCCGATACGGGATCACACGGGCTCTATCCACCAGCTGTGCTACAGACGTTGCCGATTTTCTCCTACATGACGTCGTACTACACCATGGTGCCCCTCGTCAACTCCTCACGGATCGTGGCCGCTATTTTCTCTCCAGAGTTATTGATGAACTACTCCGCTCCTGGGAGATAAAACATAGATTTACGACTGCTTAACACCCACAAACTAACGACCTGACTGAACCATTCAACCGAACCCTAACTGACATGCTGTCTATGTATGTTTCGACTGACCATCAGGACTGGGACGTTGCCTTACCTTTTGTTACATTCGTGTACGATTCCTCCCTCCAGGATACTGCCGGTTTTTCAGCCTTTTATCTTGTCTTCGGCCCCCACCCAACTTTGCCTTTCGACACCGTCTTTCCAGCCGCCGTTGATTCGCCAACGGAATACGCTCGTGACGCTGTCACCCGAGCTCGTCAAGCACGTCAAGTTGCTCGACAGCACCTTACAGCATCGTAAGACCACCAGAGGCAGCGTTGAGACTCCCTTCATCGAGACGTTTCTTTTACCGGAGGGTACCTTGTACTGTTGTGGGCTCCAACTCGCCGCATTGGACTTTTCGGTACGCAGGACCGTACCGTGTGTTACGCCGGGTAACAAACGTCACCTACGAGATAGGCCCCCTCGACCCTTCCTCTGGCCTTGCTCCACCGTCTACAGATATCTTCCATGTCTCCCGCCTCAAACTGTACCGCTCACCCACACCTTAACAAGCACCGAGACGGTGCTTCAGCAGCCGGGAGTCATGTTACAAGATGTAATGCAGGAGCAAGCCTTGAGAGCGCCATCGAAGAAGACGACGAGTTGCTGAAGCTAGCGCGAGCGGAGCCATCTTTCTTTTCGCTAAACCGTATTGTAAATATACAGACTGCCTTCCCGTAACAGTATGAACCCTGTAAAGTCCCACTTCGTAGTTTTTCACTCTCCTCATAAACTAGTGACACCTGCATTACACAAACGGATGAGTAACGTTGAAATTAAACATATAAGTTCTGCGAAGTTCTTGGAGGTAATTGTAGACTCCAATCTAAAATTTGATACCCACGTCGATTCGGTAGTTAAAAAAAATTGGCTTCGGCACAAGGGCATTGATTAGAACGCGTTCCAGCTTCAGCATTAATACACTTCTCTCACTTTATCACGGTTTCATCCATACACATATCAAATATTCTATTACCACTTGGGGAAGTGCTTATTACACTCACATATCTCGCTTAGATACTATTCAAAAGCGTGTGCTAAAAATTATCACCTTCACATTCCCTCATTCATCACCCAAGCCCCTATTCCTAGAATTGAATGTGCTGCCTGTTGTTTGCACATACAAAGCTAGCCTGATGGTCTTGCTGCATAAAGTCATCAACAACCTAGTTTCTGCTAATGTCTTTCTAATTTATGAATTTATAATAAGAATAGGACGAAGTTGGTCCCTGTCAAATAATTTTCTGCTGATTAAAGTCTCTACGAATTACGGCAAACTGCCTGTTTCAGCGCAATTTCCATTTGGAACGCTCTCAACCCTGGATGATGATGATGATGATGATGATGATGATGATTGTGGTTCGGTTAGGAAAGGACGCTAATTTCTGCCACCCACGTAGGGAGCACGGCTAAGCGTCCGTGGGGGTGGGGGGAAAGGGAGTGAAAGTGATAGGAGAGAAAGGCCGCAGTGGAGGGCTCCGGAAATTTAGACCACCTGGGGTTCTTTAACGTGCACTGACAACGCACAGTACACGGGCCTCTGGCATTTTCGCCTCCATCGAAAATGCGACCGCCACGGCCGGGATCGAACCCGCGTATGCAGGCGGCTATTGAGGTCATCAGCCGGTCGTTCTCTGCGCTGCCGAGTGCCTAGCTGAATGGATTTTAGCACATATCGAACAACAAGCGCCGCAGCGCCCGTTGATGGAACAGTGTAGCGCTGTTTTATAAACCTTGCTCTCTTGTGCCCCTGTCACCCCTGGAAAAGGCGCCAAACTGGCCCCAAAACGTCAAATTTTTTACGCCTAAAGTAAAAAAAGCTTTGTTGTCATATTCTTTAAAATTTAATGCTATTCTTCCAAGCCGGAGAGATCTCGGTGAAACGTTGACATTTGGACATTTGTACTTACAAGCCGAAAACGTAGTCACATCGCGAAAAGTGTGTAGTCACTTCGCGTTTCGAAATGGTCTAAGCAAGTGTGTTCTGTTCCCAATGTGAGGTGTCTTTTGCCTCGGATATTATTGCGTTCAACATAAATCAGAATTCGCATTGAGATTAATCCCTCAGGATGTCTAGGGAATTGTTAAACGCTGGGCATACTGTGATTCTGATACAAATGGATGTGTAGAATTATCAGGGTAGCACACATCTAATTCCTTAAAACTCGCTAAAATAACTGGTATATTATCTCGGTGCTATTATTGCGGGAACGTTCTAGAGGACCGCGCTCTCAGCGCAAATACAGCAGGAACGTTACTACGATATCGTTTTCTTTTTTTTTCCTTTTCAGGTTTGACTCAGCCCAGCAGTGGATCTGTGGTTGTTTCTGGTAGAGACATAAGAAACACCGGCTTCGAATGTATGGGGTTTTGTCCACAGTTTGATGTATTTTTTACGGATATGACGGTTTCCGAACACCTGTGGTACTTCGGTAAGGTAAGAATGCTTGTTCCGAAGTCAATTAGAGTAAAAAATCTGGCAGTCCCTAGCATATATCGATAAAGGAGGACCTTTGAAATAGAACTGTATATGAAGTAATGTTCTCATTGTCGGACAATGCGGAACATAATTATGGACATTCACGCGTGCAAAACAACTTAGTCATTGATGTACTTGTGAGTAAACTTAGACAAATGATGGAACTGTTTCTTAAGCTAAGATTTTAGCAGGTCGTGAATAGCTCAGTCTTACATCTAAGGAGCCGTAGTGTTGTTTTCCTTCTTGTTGCTGTCTAGCTGTCCACTATACGACTGATGGAGATGGCTGTCATTATCACGCCGACGGGCCGCGGTGTTCTTTTAATTTGTGAATAACTTTCATAGAGGAATATTTCCACGCCGTGAGATGAGAAAGTGAAGTATAATAGTGGTAGTAGGAGCGGCTCGTACACTCAGACGCGGGGCAGCTTGAACTTCTTTCTTGTCGACTTCTCTGACTCCATCCCCACGCGCCCACAGCAGGTGGCATATGTCCCCCCTTTCAAGAGCATCGACTCGATGCTAGGGAAATGAGAAAAATAACTAACACATGGGTAGATGGGTCGGCCAGTGGGAGTCAATATACATATGAGAAGGTGAAAGGGCGCAGTTGTGGTTGGGAAAACAGAAATGCGTATGTATGAAAGTACCCAAGGTCTCCGAAGAGAAAAGTACAGTAAATTTCAGACGGGGACACATGAACAACGGCGAAAACACAATAAATCCTGTGTGAAATACGGCTTGAGCCATACAACCTGCACAGTTTCGGGCTGAAGATGTCGACCAGAAGCCATGACAACGTCGGGCAGCACTTCGTATGTTAGATCACGAACATGTCTAATGACCTTGTACGGCCCCAAATAGCGGCTTAGGAGCTTTTCATACAACCCCGGTCGTCGGATAGGTGTCGATACCCAGACTTTGTCGCCGGGGCGATAAGCAACGTCTCGATGGCGGAGGTTGTAACGTCGCGAATCGGCACCTTGCTGGTGGCTGATATTTACGCGAGCCAGTTGACGGGCTTTTTCGGCGTACTGAGCGTATTCATCGGTGCCTGGCGAAAGTTCATCGCTTTGGTCGCACGGAAGCATGGCATCAAGCATCGTTTGGACGTTTCGCCCGTAAATAAGACGGAAAATCGAAAATCGGGTCGTTTTCTGCATTGCTGTGTTGTAGGCAACCGTGATGTACGGGAGAATCTCGACGCAAATATGGTGCTGCACGTCCACGTACATTGCCAGCATATCTGCTATGGTTTTGTTTAAGTCTCCGTTCGACCATTAGTTTGAGGATCGCACGCTGTTGCTTTGCGATGGCTCGTGCAGCTCAGCCTGAAGATGTCCTGCGTCATTTGCGCTGCAAATGACGTCCCTCTGTCTGTGATTACGCTTGACGGGCCGCCGTGCCGCAGGACGATCTGCTGTACGAAGAACTTAGCGACTTCGGAGGCCGTGTCACAGGTAGGGGTTTTATCTCGGCATAACGAGTTAAGCAGTCCGTTGCAACGATGACCCACTTGTTCCCAGTGGACATCATGCCTAAAGGACGCCTCGATGCATCACATGCATCGAGGCGCCCTTTAGCTTCGTTTTATATTTAGAAAATCATGCAGCCACATTCAAGCTTTATCTTTAGCAAATGATATCGCCAATATGCCTTCATGCGCGCTCAGCGTCCATCGATCGACTGCCCCTGAAATGACTGCATTGCCTTTGTCTGTTTCCAAACACACATTTCTTTCATGTAGATCGTTTTTAAATGTCAATACTACATGTTACTTTTTATTGCGCATTACAGACGACACGCGGTGTTGCACGACACCTGCACGGGCCTCAACACACAAATGCAGCTGCATCACTTACTATTCGTGTTCTGTACTGGGCCGTGCCTGCCTCGGTATGCGCAGCGGCTCGCTCACTTCAGGCTTCATGGCGAAACCTTCTCATAGAGTGCTGTGTTGTACTGTCGGCGTAGCACACCTTTCCCGTTCACTGAGGCGACCACACGGCGAATCTCGTGGCGTAGCACACGCGGCCGACTCGGTTGCACAGCTCGCAGGCGGCGTTGGCGTAACACTCCATTCGCGTTCACTGAGGAGACCACATGGCGAATCTCGCGGCACAGAAATAGCACACGCCGCCGGCTCGGTTACACAGCTCGCAGGCGGCGTCCGCAGAACAAAGCGAACAAATGGCGAAATCCGCGACGACTGCGCTTCAGACCTTCGAGCATGCACCGCGCCTGCGTCTCCTCGCCCATTTTCTTCCTCTTTTTCTGCAGACCGCAAGAGTGTGCATGCGCACATGCATTGCGCGGCGCGGAGTGAGGGAGCATCACGGCTATTTTTTTTCTTTAGGCTTTCTACAGCCAGCACGCTAGCCGTGACGTTGAGGCGTACCGCCTCCAGGCAGTTCGTTATCTAGTGCCCGACTAAGTGTGTAGCTTGGGAGGCAGTCCAGGGGTAGGGGCTTGCACCCAAAGCCACACTAACGAACCAGGAGCATAGGACACAGGGGCGGCGAAGACGTCTCGATGGTGCTTCTGGTGCTGCTGGTCTTCGGAGATCAACATACGGGCAAGTTTGCGGCACTCTTCGGCGTGTGAAGCCGCTTCCGAAATGGTAGTAGAGTCTGTAGTGTCGGGACTGTATGGAAAGGATGGTGTCCAGTGTGCAGGTAGGCTCGTGTCCGTATAGAAGAAAGAAGGGAAAAAATCCTGTGGTTCTCTGCGTGGCCGTATTGTAAGCAGTACATCAGAAAGGGCAGAACACGGTCCCAGCGGCTTTGGCGACGTACATGGCTAACATGTCACCGAGAGTGCGATTGACGTGCTCAGTCATCCCGTTAGTATGCGGATGATACGCAGTAGTGGCGCGGTTAATTACGCGGCATTTTTCTAGGAGCGCTTCAATGACGTCTGATAGAAAGGCGCGGCCTCTGTCACTAAGTAATTCCTCCGGGGATCCATGGAGAATATGATGTGGCGGAGGAGAAACCACGTAACGCCATTGGCAGAGGTGCTTGGAAGCACTGAAGTTTCTGGCAGCACTGAAGTAAGATGGTCTATGACCACGATTACCCAGCGGTTGCCTGATGAAGTGGCTGGCAGTGGTCCATAAAGATCGATGCCGACGCGGTTGAAAGGACGTCCTGGGCAATGCAAAGGTTCCAAGGGAGCGGCTGAAGGACGAGGCGGGTCTTTGCGCCATTGACAAGCGAGGCAGGAGCGTACATAATGGCGCACGATACATGCCCCGCCAGTAATATCAAAGGCGTAGGCGCGTGTACGTTTTAACCACACCCGCGTGCGCACACTGTGGGTCATCATGAAACGCCGCAGATATCGGAACGTAGATGTCGAAGAATGACAAGCAACCACTTGCGACCAGCCGTGAGGTAGTTACGGCGGTAGAGGGGGCTATCGCGGACAGCGAAGTGGTGCGCTTGCCGATGTATGGCACGAGGGGGCAGGGAGGACGATGGTTGGGAGAGGAATTTGAGCATCAAAACAATCCATGGGTCCCCTTCTGCTCCACCAGCATGTTAGTAGCACTAAGAGATGACTCGGATAATGATCTCATCGAGGTGTCAGTGGCGTCGGCAATTGGGGAAAAGGGACAGGGCGTCTGCGTTGGTGTGTTTTCTGCGAGAACGGTTACAGCACGCGAATGATGTACTCCTGTAGGCGAAGCGCCCATCGAGCGAGACGGCCGGTAGGTTCTCTTAAAGAAGACAGCCAGCACAGGGAATGGTGGTCGGTTATAGCGTCGCATGAGCGTCCGTATAGGTAGGGACGAAATATAGTTATAGCCCAGATTATAGCCAAGCATTCTTTTTCACTAACGGTGTAGTAGGTCTCAGCTTTCTTTAGTGCGCGAACTCGCAAATGCGACGACGTTCTCATCGAAGCCAGCCTTTCGTTGAGCAAGAACAGCGCCGAGACCCACGCCGCTGGCGTCCGCGTGTATCTCCGTCGGTGCGCTTGGGTCGAAAAGAGGCAGGATCGGCGGCGAGGTCAGTAGGGCGACGCAAGGTTGTCAATGCGGCATCACAGTTTGGTGAACAAGTTCAAAAGTTGCTGTCATCGTGGAGAAGCTTCATCAAAGGTGCTATTTCGGTGGCGAAGTTCCGGATGAAAGAAAATAAGAACATAATCCGATGAAGCTAAGAAGTTGCTTCAGGGTTCTTGGTCGTGGGAACTCTGCTACAGCGCGGAGTTTCGCTGGATCAGGGATTACGCCATCTTTTGAAACAATATGGCCTACGATGACAAGCTGCCATGCGGCGAAACGGCACTACTTGAAATTGAACTGCGGCTCGGCAGCAGCGATGCCTGTGAGGACGCGTTCAAGACCAAGTAGGTGGGAAGGAAGATCAGACGAAAATATGACAGTCGTCAAGATAATAAAGACAGATCTGCCACTTTAGGCCACGCAAGATACTGTCCATTATTGTTTCAAATGTGGCAGGTGCATTGCCCAGGCCAACAGGCATCACGATAAACTGAGATAAACCATCAGGTGTTATGAAGGCTGTTTTCGGGCGGTCTTCCTCGGCAACTGGAACTTGCCAATAACCGGACCGCAAATCTGAAGAAGAATTCGGCGCCTTGGAGGCAGTCTAACGCATCGTCAATTCGTGGAAGAGGAGAGACATCTTTGCGCATCACCTTATTCAGTCGCTGATAGTCCACACAAAAACGCATTGTCCCATCTTTTTTTTTTGGACCAACACCTCAGGGGAAGCCAAGGGACCGTGCGAATGTTGTATGACGCCGCATTTGAGCATGTCTTGGACGTGCTCGTCGATTACGCGGCGCTCTGACGTAGAGACACGGTACGGTCTCTGATGTAGCGGTGCGTGGTCGCCTGCGTCGATGTGATGGACAACTGTTGTAGAACGGCCTAAGCGTGCTTGCTGGAGGGCGAATGAGGAAAGAAAGGGATTGAAAAGGTGCGTTGGCTCGGTGTGAGGTTGCAATCAATGGAGCGCGACAATATTCCTTCACATGAAGGCGCTGTCGGAGAAGCAGAAATTTCAATGGCGTCATCCTGTGGAGAAGCCGGGTCGTCAGGCACATAGTAGACAAAGCGTTGGTCAAGTGCTTCCCCATAGCCGAGACACTCGTTGTGATGCAAGCTTGCAGGAGAAGAAAAGAGGTTCGAAACATAAAGTGTGCTGGAACCATGTCGAACGTTCCGAAGAGAAAACGGAACTAAGATGGGATGACGGCGAGCAGCAAGATGAGACGGCGTGAAAAGAACTGTGGTGTCTGCAAATGCAACGCAAGAAAGGGGAATAAGGGCGGGAAAGAACGGAGGAATCTCGGTGTCGGAGGCGACGCAGAGTCGAGGAGAAGCCCGCGGGGAATCTTCAAAAAGCTTGCTGCCAAATGGAGATAGTGCAAGTTCTGCACGTGCACAATCGATAACTGCATGATGTGAGGACAGGAAGTCCCATCCTAATATCATGGCGTGAGAGCAGCAGGATAGGATAACGAACTCAATGTGGTATAGAGCAGCCGCTATGACCACACCGACTTTCCGATTGGTTCAACCTGCTCTGCACTTGCTGTACGTAGCGAAACTGCAAGAAAGGGCGTCGCGACTTTTCGTAGTTTAAGGAGAAGCTGGTCAGAAATAACTGATACTGCGGCTCCAGTGTAGACAAGCGTGTTAACGGCACTATGTTCAGTGTAAAGTTCAATAACGTTCGCAGGAAATCAACGAGGGCTAAAGTAGTTCGATGAGGTCGCAGTTCCTGCCTCCGCAAATGCGGCTTTTATTTTTCCTCTTGAATAGCTTAAGGGCGACGGATAAGTGGGGATAGAGAACGGCGATGGGGATATGGGGACCGACAGCTGGCTCTGGAAGGAGGAGGCGAAGCGTCGAAGCTCGGAGTGGCAGCAGGAGGACGGAAGGGGGAGCCTCCGCCGCTGTTCTGTGGACTCGCAGAATGAAGTATACCAAGGGCGCCGGCGGCAGAACCGTGCTACGTGACCAGCGATGCCACATGGAGAACATATCGGCTTGTTGTCTTGGGGGCGCCACTGGTTGAAAGCACTAACCGCAGGCCGCGAGTCAGGTGCAGGGGCTTCAGTGGCGGATAGTAGGCGCCCAGAGGGGTGTAGTTTACAGCCGCAGGCGGTGTTGAAGAGAAGGCGCTGGTAGGCGCGTATTACCCAGGTGCAGAGAAAGGTCTCTGCCTGGCAGCAATAGCAGCGTAAATAAGCGGAGCTGTTACAGGGGGTGGCTGTTGAACAAGCGGAACGACGTCGGCGACTTGGTCGTGTATAACCTGACGGAGCTCGGGCGACAAGGTCGTCTCAGACGCTTGTGGAGTTGGTAAAAGAGAAACTTGATGCGCGACTTCCCCTCGGATGAAGTGCTTGATTTGTTCGAATAGTGGTGGATTGCTTATAGCAGCAATGTTGCTGTTCGTCAGAGAAGAAATCTCGCCGTCCATACAAAGAGCGCGCCGTGTTGAAAGCAGCTCTTCGTAGCTCTGGCAAAGCGCAATTATATCTGTGACCGTCCGAGGGTTCCTTGCCAATAGCATTTGGAAGGCATCATCCTCTATGCCTTTGATGACATTCTGCACCTTTTCATCTTCAGTCATGCATGGATTAGTGCGCCGGCATATGTCCACCACATCCTGAATGTAGCTGGTGAAATTTTCGCCGTTTTGTTGAGCGCTAACGCACAGCGGTTGTTCGGCCTTATGCTTGCGCACCGCAGGACTGCCGAAGACTTCTTTAAACCTCGTTCTAAATTGTGCCCAGGTGGTACAGTCGGATTCGTGGTTGCGAAACCAAAGACTGGCTACGCAGGAGAGGTAAAACAGGACGCAACTGAGCTTGTCGACGTCATTCCCCTTGTGAACGCTCACTATATCGTACATAGACAGCCAATCGTCGGCTTCCTGATCATCGGTCCCACTAAAAATGGGAGAGTCTCGCTGGAACCTGAAGAAACGACTGCAGGCGATGGGGCTGCTGGGGGAGGGTTGGACGACCCAGCGTCTTCAGGCATGGCAGTCTTTGAAGGGATTGTCCGGCTGCGTAGTTCTAGGTTTCGGGTCTAGGAAAATACTCAGAACCTCCACCTATTGTCGAAGAGTGTTCAGATTGAATACACTCCTCGAAGAGCAATGTTTGATAGCGAGAGGTGGCACAGTGCAAGTTATGCCGCAACAACGAGAAGGGACGATGTCGTCATCATCTTACACTCTTAGCAAATGCCCGCTTAAAAGAACGCATATAAGGCGGAAAGTAAGTGAAATTTTCGACATTTTTAAATGGCTCTCTAAACGGCCAATTTGCGCGGCTCTTTTCTATGCAGCCCAATTTTACATGGCCCATGCCTATGGGGCCCTCCTAATGCGCGGCCATCTTGTTGCCAGAAAGCTGCTTAAGAATGACCGCTTGAAATAACGCATACCGTAGATTTGGTTAAGCGGTATTTTAGGTCAAATTTGTCCGCCTTATCATGCGGCTCAAAATTATGCGGCTCCAAGTATGTGCGGTACTTATGTATATTTTGAAGAAAAAAAAACAAATTTTCTTATGTCACGCGGCTGAAGTTTTCACGCAAACACTTTTTTAACACCTTGAGCCACGATCACGCAAGAACTTAACCTAAGCAACAACAAACTGCACGGAGCACAAGCAGCCGTATATGCGCACAAACATGTAACAGCGAGGATTCGAACCAGGGTCAGCCGCGTGAGAAGCAGACACTGTAAACACTACGCCACAACACCTTACCTGTCTGCGTAGCATTTGCGTGGCTATATATATGCACATCGAAATAATTGTGAACTAAGCTTGTTTATATTTAATCATGTGCTATCAGCATTCGCCAGAATACGGATATAAGATGCGCTGACGCGTCTTAATCGATCATCATAGACAGTCAGAGCTATCTGGTATGCCGCCTCAATTGCTCAAATGCTACTGCAGTTTGTATAAATGGTACTGTGTGAGCTGTGTGAATGACGCATACGGTTTGACTATATGTAAATCCGGGCTTTGCCAAGCGAAATACACAGCAGTATCACGGGTTCTTCACGGCGTTCGCTAACGCAAAGTGGTCACGATCAGTTTTCGAGCGCATTCCCGAGGAACGGCATCATATACTGCAGCTGGCCGACCGTGAGCTCATGAGCTACTGCAGCCTCGAAATGACTGCTTTTGGAAATGTCTTTCGAAAGCATCGTAAGACTCGGTAACTGGTAAACCTGACGGCTCCAATGTCGCCTTTCCTCTAGCTGTGAAGTTCTTACGTATTCCGAGTTCTTCGGCAACATCGCATCGATGCGGCGCTCGCGTCTCGTATTATCAAAATTCGATGCCCTGTTAAACATATTGTGTTCCACTGCGTTTCCTCTCAAGGGATCTCACGTCCACGCATCACAGGCGTGTACAGAGACACGCCAGCTTCTACCGAGGCGCGCGAGGAAGGTACAAAACTAAAAGAAACCATTCGCACAGAGAGAATTGCACACTCCGGTGATTAAGCGATAAAGCCTGGCAACGGAGATGAGCGATCCGGCGGAGGCCCCGTGTTGGAGAGAACGGTCGGTTGAAGGTTGTTCTCATATTTCGCGCGTTGTCCATGGTGAAAACGATGCTCAGTTTGGCTACGACGATTACCAGACGTGACCGGAACATCCAGGTGGACATGCTTTCAGCCTAGCGACACTTTATAAAGTACAGTAAACGCTGAAATAGGCTGAACTCAGAGTGATGTTGGTTTCAAGGACAAAATAATCGCCTGCCCTAACAGTGTGCGGTCAGTGTAGCCGCCTGCTAGATTCGGATCATGAGAGGCGACATGTCAATACACACTATAGAAGTACATGGATAAAACCTTCCTTATACTCAATAGGTGTCATAAAGTGCAAATAGCTGCAAATTAAAAGCACGCTTCTCACACATGGAAGGTGCGTGAAAGTTGAACTTTACGATTCCCAGTCGACCTTCCTTATGCTCCACAACATGCAGTTTTACGCGGATCCCTGCTTAAATATCAACTGTCATGCAAAGTTAGATTTTGCTAGTACAGCAGCTGATGTGAACTCTTTTTGAGAATGGACGCATTCTTGGAAGTGTCATCACTAGGTATACGTAAATACATTGCACTGAAAAAGCTATCAAGGTTTTGCATAGCTCGCCTTTTCACACAGCACACGACTTACCTCTGCTTCTGTTGTGAGTAAGCTTGCACACAGCATACACTTTCCCAGATATAAGGACTTTATTTTCAATCAAAAATAGAAAACACCCAACCTATAATCAATACTGGGTTTCCAAATGTACAAATGATCAGCACTCTTGCACACACATGTAGCATGCACTTTCCCAGATTTAAGGACTTTATTTTCAATGAGAAACAGAAAACACCTAACCTATAATCAATACTGTGTTTCCAAATGCACAAATCAACAATGCTATATATTTTTAATTGTGCAAGTGAATGCTGCACTCTCCACAACATGCCAGCCAAATAATTGCAAGGGATAAAAGCAATTGGAGGAGATGCAATCTATTGTTGTGCCTCAGGAGTGTCACTGACATTTGACCAGAAGTAATCCATAATGAACTGGAACATCCTTCAGCAGGCCTTCACACCGAGAAGGCTACATTTTTTCACAACTCACATGAAAACTTCAAATAATCTATATCACCCAGGCATAAAGTGCACACGCGGCTGTATGCTTACTTCTAAAAGCTAACATTTGGGAGTTCGTATGTTAAACGATGGAAACTGAAAAAGTGCTACAGAAATGCATAAAGTAAGATTAAGTAGACAACACAGCAATGACATTGTTCCCCTTCAACATTCCTATTGTCACCGTTTCTCCAGCACTGTTTTGAACTGCCATCATATGCCTACTTAATCCATAATAGCCCCTACAAACGCAATAATGAATATACAAGGCAAACAAATTACCACAATAATACAACTTTTCCTAAACACTGCATGCACAATGAATGAATGGATTGCCAATGTTGTATATGCTATGGAAAAAACTGAGCCAGAGGGTGTACGTGCATGTGTCTAAGTCTCAGGAAAACAGCACTGTAAAATGTGTGGTAAACATAAGAAAATGCTTGAAACATACAGGTTGTCAGAAACCTTGCTTCTCAGGAATAAAAACAATTGCACTCGTTAGTTAAGAGAAACAATGAGACATCAAAAAGTCCATGAGAACAAAGAAAGAATGTTGATGGAATGGTATTCCGCTTATCGATAACCTTTAGCAGCTAGTCCAACAAAGAAAGCGATCGTATTTTGCACAGGACACACTTTATATAAGTGGCATATTTACGGGAGGAGGTGGCCATTGCTGCACAAGCGTGGCAATCCTGCTCTGGTAAGGGAGTGCATTACATCTAGTGCATTCCCTCAATTTGGAATGACAATCTACAGCACGAAATTTTCACCAATCATGTCAGCAGTAATGAAGGCATTTAGCATACTGAGTGACAAGAATAGTAAGTGGATGAGGTAAAAAAAAGCAGAAGTGTTTGAATATATCAAGCAACACATGTCCTGGCCTTCTTTCTGATTAAAAGAAAGTTCACAATCTGGTGCGATGCAAGTGGGAAGTGCCTAGGAGTTACAATTCTACAAGAAGATTCCCTCTCTACTATGCCAGCCCAGTGCTTGCACCAAATAGGCCAGATATGTGGAAATTGAGCAGGATATGTTGGAAATTGTGTTTGCACTTCAGAAGTCTCACTAGTATGCATTTGGTCAAAACACATATACATTAATGGACCACAATCTACGGCAGTCCTTCATCAAGAAACCTCTTCATTAGGGACCACGACGAAATGTAGATCCTGATACAATGAGCAACATTTAGATATCAAAGCTAAACGTTGCGTAGGCAAGGCATATCTCGTTCCTGACACACTGAGGGCATTCATTCCCAACACAATTAGAAGTCAGGTATACAGTAAGGTTAACCTTACTGTGCTAAAATGGATGAAGAATACTGTACAAACTAAAAGTTTCGCAGAGTGGGATATACCAATACATAACCTTATTGGTACTATCTACAAACAGCGGCCAGACGAGAGGAAGGAATTTTCAGGTGAGGTCAGAATGCTTGTTACGAGACTTACACCACAATGTCGCATCAAATCAGTCTACCTTCTATGTCCCACTCCACCTTAAAAGCATGTCCACGCCCCCTCCCCCCAACCCTCCTCTTACTCATTTGGCAATTTGATGAAGTTGGCAACGTACGCCTGAATTTGCGCCACATTCTGGCTTTATGAAACAACACAGCACTGACAGCAAGGACATTCAGAAGCTGTGGACAATGTCAAATGTGGTTCGAATCTCTGAAAACATGGCACCAGCGTGACAGCTTCGCTGCCCAAACAGAATGCCGTAAAACCCTAAAATCCTGAGCAAGTGACCCCCCCCCCCCACCCCGTGGGTGCGAGATCATTCGGCAGTTGTCTAGGCTATGCAGATTAACTGATCCCTGCTCCAGAAAACGGCCAGAGTGCAAGGTAAACCACGACAAAGAATTAAGATTCGTGGATTGCATAACCGGCGTGGTATACAACATACCGCTTTCCTGTGAAAAAGTATCCATAGGCCAAACCGGCCGATGCCTTAACGACCGTCTAAGGGAGCGCGACAATAACGTCAAAAACAATGCTAATGGTCTTCTCGCAAATCATTGTCAAAAATGCAAGTGCACCCCCATATTTATCAGTCCACTGTAGTTTATTGTAATCGCAGTCAATCTGCTAGGCTCATCGTCGAAGCGAAAATGATTGTGGAACGTACAGATATTTGCGTAAGCGTAGCTTCCCTTGCACTATCAGACAAGAAACTGGAATTTTTGGGTGCCCATGGAACATAGAGCGCATGCCAAATTGCCACATGTGATCAACATATATAAGTGATGTCGCCTTCATTCAATAAAGTTGAAAGTTGCGCTGTGTGTGTTTCCTCTTCTCTGTCCGCGTCCAAAGCGCATTTCCACCAAAGATAATGCAAAACCAACTAGCCCAAGTGAGTGCCATGATTAACTAAGATGGGCTGCGTATAAACGTTGCGTGCGCTGGGAGCCGTATACATGGGGCTCAGCGTGCCCTCTCACGATTTTTCAGGCTTAGCGGAGTTCGAAAGTCCTCCTATATGCGGTGCATTGCTACGGAGTGGAAATGTGCCGTTTATGTACAGGACGTTATACGTTGCTTGACTAAGAGTGTAGTGAATCCAGGAAACTGGGTTGCCCATTGCCCGCTACTAATTAATTAAAGGGGCCCTGCGACACAAACTGAGCAGGCCGCTTTTACCACTGATTCTAGAACTGTTGCACGCGGGGATGTCGCAGTGAGAGTAGAAACGCCGAAAGCAAAGTGGCTATAATTTTATTTCAGCGAACAAACCGCCCAAAATCGCCTCCTGTTTGAACTGAGGCGACACACGACGGAGATCTTTGTTACAGGAAGTGACATGGAGTGACGACATTGGCGGGGCCAGGCTGGGCGTTCTGATTGGCTTCACGCTCCCACGTGCTTGTTACACACGTGTGCTGTCTGCTTGGTCACGCTATTCAGTACCAAAATATACTAAAATAGTTTTTATGGTTCGTAAGAAAGAAAGCAAGTATCTGACGTTACTTGCAAAACGACACTAGGCGCGCTGTGCTATGGTTTGCGCGTCCATATGGCACGTCCACTAAGAACGCAGCAAGTTCGACGCGTGCCGCCATATTTGAACTCCGGGTCACGCCATCTATTGCAGGCGCGGCGAAACAACGCGCTGAGCTACCACACGCTCCGGGTGTCTTCCGGTGTCGCTCTATAAGACGCGCGTTGCTATTGGACGTGACCATTGACGTCAGCGTGAAGCAAAATACCAAAGGGATGTTGTTTTTATACTGTCTGCTCGTGTTTTGAATTTCGAGGACTAATAACTCAAGTTCTAGACCACTGATTTGCACAATTCCTCTTGCGTTCATCTCGGCATTCGATCCTACACGCACTGCAGACGGCAGTTGAAGAAGTGTCGCAGGGCCCCTTTAATAGTACACATCAAATACCTGCAAGTGCAAACTCCGCCAAGTAGGCGGCCAGACGGGTCTCTGTGGTTGGCCAGCCAGCACAGGGAGTGGTGGTCAGTCACCACTTTGAAGGGACGACCATAAGTTAAGGCCGGAATTTTATCGTTGCCCACACGACTGCGAGGCATTCCTTCTATGAAGCAGAATAGTTTTTCTCAGCCCGAGCGAGTGTACCACTGGCGTAAGCGATGACGTGCTCAACGTGGCCGTGCCGTTGAAGAAGGACAGCACCAAAGCCGACGTTGCTAGCGTCTGTGTGGATCTGTATCTGCCTCGTCGTCGAAATGGGCCAGTACGGGTGCTGACTGCATGCGCTGCCGTAGCTCTTCGAAGGCCGTCTGTTGTAGCGCGGTCCAGGCAAAAGGCACATCGTCTCGGGTGAGTCGCGTGAGTCGTTCAGCCATCCTGAAGAAGTCGGCATTGAATCGACGGTAATACGAAGACAAGCCAAGAAAACGTCGTACTGCCGTTTTGTCCGATGGAACAGGAAAGGCGGCAACGGCTGCAGTTCTCTCTGGGTCGGGGCGAATCGCCTCTGCGCACACGACGTGCCCGAGAAACTTCAGCTCTTCATAGCGAAAGTGGAATTTTCAAGGTTTCAACGTCAGCTCAGCTGAGCGAATGGCTTCTAGGACCGTTTTGAGGCGTCTTCAAAGTCCTTTGAGATGTTCTTCAGAAGACTTGCAGAAAATTACCACATAATTCCAGGCATACAAGACAGCTCTGCCATTTCAAGCTGGCGAGATCGGTGTCCATCATCCTCCGGAAAGTGGCTGGGCCAGAACACGGAGCGAAAGGGAGAAGTCTGAATTAATAAAGGCCGTCTGGGGTTACAAACGCCGTCTTTTCTCGGCCTCGCTCATCAACCTCAATCTGCCAGTAGCCGCTCTTTAAATCAATGGATGAAAAATACTTCGCTGCCGCGGCCTGTCTAGAGAGTTGTCGACGCGTGGAAGCGGCTAAACGTCCTTTTTCGTATTTTTTTGTAACGCTGTTTAGCTTCCTGTAATCAACGCAGAAGCGCAGTGTTCCGTCCTTCCTGACCAGGACGACTGGTGAAGACCACGGGCTACTGGATGGTTGAATGACGCCATCGTCGAGTGCAACCAGTCGTGAAATTATACGTCGAAATATAGACCCGACTTTACCCTGAAATTCTATATCTTTCTATTCACTGGCGAGAAATGTCAACTCAAAGGGGAGTCCTCATATTTTGCGAAGGTCGTGGGTTCGAGGGCAACTTGTTACAAGTCGAAACATCGGTTCTATTTGAATCGAAAACAACAGGTTTCTACCTAAATTTACAGTAGAACTACGGCAACTCAAATGTGAACCACGCCGTCTAATGTGAGAAGGTCGCGGGTTCGAATCCGACTGCTTATGAAAGTTGGCGTGTAAGTGTCGAATCAAATTAATTTTATTTACTCATTAATATCACTATCAACTAAGCACTCGGTTTCCCTTTTGCCGTGCACTATGACTATATGCACCATTTTCGAATTCTATTTTTCTGCCCTATTTACACATTCAGCTGTTCTGGCACGGAGTCAGCAGAAGTCGACCACAATATAATGGGTGTCAGAAAATGATGGAACAGCTCCTCGCTCTGGAAATAAGGGTAATTGGGGGTCATTATCAATCTTGGATCCCGCTCGGCCACGCTACCCGGCTTTGCAACTCATATTTGGCGCGACTGTATCTACATGGCATATGCGCACCTCCAAGGGGTCCAGTAATCATTCCGCGAATATAAGTGGCTGAGTGTGAAACCGCAGCAAATTAGCAGTGAAAAAAATTACACCATGTCCACGGAGTGAATGATGATGAGTGGGCGAAGCTCGGGATGTTCATCGTAGATCGTGCCGAGTTCCGGATTAATTTAGTTAACGCGTACGCTACGAATCCTCATGGTTCAACTATGTACAAGTGAAATCTCCCACCGGCACTTCATTGCAAGTCAAGATCCAGTGCATATATATATATATATATATATATATATATATATATATATATATATATATATATATATATATATATATATGGGTTGCCGGTGAACGCTTCTCCAACGCGAGCAGTCGGTATTTCTCAATCAAGACACTCGCTAGGAGACGCTGCCTGTGCCAACGCTCTCTTGCGGGTGAGGGCGCGTTCTCCTTCTTTGTTGTTGTTGTTGTTAGTGGCTTTGGAGGAAAAGAAATAAGGCGCTAATTTCTGCAGCCCGTAAGGGAGCACGGCTAAGCGCCTTAGGGGGAGGGGTATGGGGATAAAAGAGAAGAAGAAAAAGAGGAGTAGGAAGTGTTCAGAAGCGGTGGCACAAAAACGGGCACACCGCACGCAAAAGGCCGCCTACGTCGTCAGGGCAACACACAGCAGTGGTGGCGTTTCCGCCGCAGGCGAGTGTCCAATCACTCGCGCTGCAACAGAGGGATGTGCACGCCGGCAAACTTCACGCATGCCGCGCGCATCGGGTGGACTGCTGGCACACAGTCCAGTACATCCCTGATGGTCCCGATGAGCATGGCGATGAGGGCATCGCGGGGGTCGACGTCGGGGTCCGGTGAGGCAGCAGCAGGCGGCGTCAAAGCGTCGGCAGCAGCAGCAACAGGTGGTGTAGCAGGGCGAGGCGCTGGCGCAGAGCGCTGGCGTCCGTGAGCCACGGCAGGTGGTTTGGACGGTCCTCTAAGAAAGAGCGTTTCCATAGCCAACGCGCACCTTTCGCTCTTTCTCCGTCTCTCTCTCACAAGACAGCAGAGGCACGCCCCGGGAGAGAGAGAGGCACGCGCCGAGGCGAACGCGGAGTGCGAGCGCGTGCCGGGAGGCACGCTGGTTACGCCTGACGACTGATGCCTGACGCGTGACAAGGTTAGACTAAGAGGAGCTTCGCCCCTAAAACATTGCCGAATGAGAAATAAAAGCAGTTTCAGACTACGTTAGAGGCGGTTCACAAGTTCTCAAAAATCTATTTCCCTTCAAAAGGTGAAACTTTCATTATAGAGATGGAAGTGGCGATTCCAGATACAAAACCACATTTGCGACCGTTTTAGAAGGGCCAAGGCTTAAGCGCAATCCTTGTCTTTCCAAAACCATTAAGGGTCTGACCATGACTTCTACGTTGTTTGTACATATGTTCTTAGCCTTTCTTGTTTTAGATGCGAAGCACCTCTTTGACTAGCCTGTATAATGCTGTCCCTCCGCACAGATGCGAGGCAACGCGCTTCCCTCGGCGCAGGTGTTGGAGCAGTGCCAAGTAGGTCATGCCGCAGCTGGGCGTTGACGTCACGCTCCCCTCGCAGGTGCGCGCGTACGTCACTAGCTCCCTCACCCGCCGGAACGCCCACAGCTGTCGGCTCCAACGCCCGCTCACCTCCCGTGTCTGCGTTTCAAACAAACGTTTACACCAGTAAACGCTACACCGAGTTTCGCTTCAAACTGTTCTTCCAGCACCCGCGTTAGCGCCGTTCAACCCGTGACGCCACCCGTGCGCAACGCTGCTGCTTCGCATCCCATCAGGGTTCCCTTCGGGGAGATGGTCCAAGTTTTTTGGTCTAGTCGGAACGAAAGCAGCCGCGTTGTGGGCCTGCGCGCGATTTTTCATGGTCTTTTTTGCTGAGTGAGGCAGCAGTGGTCAAGGATCTGCAGATATTCACGGTGTATGCATATATCTGATTAGCTACTGCTACGTCAAGTTGTGCACTACCCTCACGCCCTCTCTTGTTGTTGTGTAACCTCGTGATCGCTGCGTGAAGCGCGCGTGCACGCACAATGAAGTGCTGCAGTTATCTAATAATGCGGCTTCGATGGTAGCTTTCAATCACACCGTGGACTGGGAAAGTAAACGCGTGCATTGCCTTACCGCAGCAAAGCCCTGTATTGTCGGGTTACGCATCATGTGTGCCGGCAGTAATTATCACACACAAAGCACCTCCCGAAGTTCTCTGCCCGGAATCTTGTCGAGTACGCCCTGTCTTGTGATACGGCGCATTCGAACTGTAAGAGAAACAACTTCGCACCGCACGGCAACCACGATGTGGTTGGAAGCACAGTTACAAATTCAGGATGCTTTAGTGTATGAAATTCGCCGCGTAAGAGGCGATTTTGCGGTTCTCACTACAACAATTTTAGGCGGTCCCGTGAAGCTTGTTACACAAAATTTTTAACTCCTTTGAACTATGATCCACCGTCTCGTACAGTGACATTGTTGACTCTCCCGCTCGACAACTGCTGCTTGCCTCAAGTGAATGAACTAGGGAGATAAACGACACGGACTCCACTCAGTCGCAAATGTCGTACGGTCTAGGCGACCTCGGTTTAGTTCGTCGTGCGATGCGCCTCTCGAGGCGGTCTGCTGTGTAGGCTGCGTTTCTGGGGCCCATCCCGCGTCGTCCGACATTTCGGACTCGCGACGTACCGATTAGAGGAATTGCATGGTCAAGGGCATCATGGTTTTCACCCAGTGTGCCTCCAACATATCTAGAACATGACGCGTTTGGTCCACTGACGCGCGCACAAGTGACCTGCCCGCCCTGCCGTTGCTGGAAGGATGTCAGGGGTAAAAAGGAACAGCAGTGCACAATGGGTCCACGGTGTGATAAGGTGGCAGGCAAGAAGACGAGGAACACGATGAAGCGCAACGAACCGCTGAACTAGAGGCAATGGCTCGCAGAATAAAAGCAGTTTGTCAATTTTTATAGAGTGTGATATTTGTACGTGACTGTATAGAGCGGCGAACAAATGCTACTGACAGACTGTGGCTCAAGTAGGCACAGATTCCTTGCTTTCATTGATGAAGCCATCAATATACTAAATTCCAGCTGAATTCTACATTTGACGTGAGTTGCATTGTAGGTGCGTTGGTGCCATGCAATTATGTTGCCCGAAGTCACTAAATGCAGAGATGACGCATGAATAACAGTAATTTTCATGAAAGAGACTGCTTTTGCAGCTACATATTGCACAGTGTTTTATGGGCGAAGCTCATTATGGCATCACCTGGGCGGTTCTCGGTTGTCGATGCATCCTGCGTAGCCAGTAGCGTCTCACTTAGCATACAATAGATGGTGCTGTCCCATAGAGATGCATGCAAACAGCAGTTGGGTGACGATATTCTAGATGGCGCTGTACACAATCTGTGTCGTCATCACCATTTCTCGTCTCATTTCCTAGATGGCGTTGGTCCAATAGAAGTGTAGCCCCTAAAAGAATTACGAATGTTTTGTCCGAAGCGCGGAATCGAACCAGGGAACCCTCGCTTCCGAACGCGCGGCGCTAGCCACTACGCCACGAAGCGCACATGCACCACGATTACACTAAATACCCAACATTAATGAAAGACTGTGCGTTTCGAACGCGTTTGTGCTAGCGCGTTACCGCCTGTGTAAGGAGCTGGTGTAAGACGCTGTGGCCTCTCAGCCTTATACTCTCTCAGCAGTCATGTGATGGCGTCGCAAACGCGGTGCGCGTTCCGGCCTGTGTAAGAGGCTGCGTAAGACGCTGTGGCCTCTCCCCCTTACTACAATGTAACTACTTACTAGAATGTTACTAGAACGCAAGCCATCCATCGTCTAAGAACAAATAAAAGTTGATTTGTATATATACACAGAGTGTTCCTCACGTCTTTACATGATGATCGACTGGGCGAATTACACAGGAGATTCACGGTTTACCGATGATTCCCTCCGGAGCTTCGCCCAATCATCATCGTTCACCCCGTGGATATGATGTGAATTTTTTGACATCGATTGGCCTAACCCAGAAATCTGGTTCATCTGCGTTATAGTAGGCGTATAGCCACCAATAATGTGCTTACATTAGCGAAAAAGAAATGCTTCAGAATAGAGCAATTAGTTTGTTGCTGCTCTGATTGCAAAATTCCTAATAACTATAGGACGTGGCACTGCTGAGATGCAGTATACAGAGAAAGGCAGTTTGCAGCAGCTAGCCCACTTCTTCCGTTTCTGGCGATTTTAAATATCCAGATTTTAATTCGGCAACGAGACTCATAAAGAAATTAAATTGATTGATAACACATCGTTTGAAATAAATATTGAGGTAATGTTTTGGTGGAATCAATTAAGATTAGCATTGCAAGTGTAAGCTTTATTTTGACTGCATGTTACAGTTGTCCCATAAGGTTATGGCCTTAGTGTGTGTTTGCGCATTAAAACACGCGCATGAATAATGCTTAACCGCAGGGCCAACAAACAGGCTTTCTAAATGCGTTGCCCTCCCAAGGCCCCTAAAAGCACAGCGTGTTCTTTCTTTGGACATAGTTTTATGTAAGGGCTCAGGGATGCGCGTCATCGTGAAGGGTTGAGCTGACGGTCACGTGTAACAGAGGTTCAGCAGAAGGTTGCGTTTTGCAGTAGACAGCAAAACTGTGCTCGGACTTTAGTCTCATGTGCACGTCGTGACAGTTGTGCGGGAATTGTGAATGAGTAAAATTGACGCTATACATTAACTTCTTCTGCTGTAGCCCAGTGCACAGGACAAAGCAAGATTAATAGCTTCGTTTCAGATATTTGTGATGTCCATTGCATTGTTCTGATACAATGGAATGACATTATTATGGTATATGGGATAACTTTTCTCGTTCCCTTTCCTCTTTCAGATGAAAGGACTGGAGCCTCAGGTAATGCCAAAAATGATACAAAGCTTGTTAACATCTGTGGGCCTCTCTAACAAGGCAGACGCGTTCCCTTGCGAACTCTCCGGTGGAATGAAGAGAAAGCTGAGCATTGCCATAGCGCTTCTTACCCGTCCTGAGGTATGAAGGTCTCACGGTAATTTATAAGATGGCGGCACATGCAGAATAAAGCATCAGCATCCGGAAGTTTATAGTACTACCACTGCGACGTACCTTTGTATTCGCTTTTTAATCAATAATACGTTTTTATCTATTATGCTGAAGTGTACGCAAATGTTTGCAATGCATTTTCGCTCAGTCGCCGATTGGATCGCTCGCCGTTTATATACCGCAGCGTTTTGACGTATTTTAGTTAAGAAATTGACAAGCAAATAGGTGGAAGCACTTGGGCGTGTAGGTCTCACAAAATTAAAATTCACTGCATTTGTAGTCTCTTTCACAATTGTGGTGTTATAAGCTACCTCAAGTGAACCCTTCGTAATGACGCTCCTATGAGGCAAAGTGCTGGACGTCCACTTGGAAACCGTTATTGTGACCGTATTTAGCTCGAGATAAAATGATGAAGGCGTACGTAGAAAACAAAATTGACGTTTTTAATCGAGCACCACGTGGTTCTCAGGTGGCATAAATGGTTTAGGTAAGTTGGGGAAACAGTGAAGAAATGAGGGTGCAATTCAGAAAATCCACACTGTGCCGAAATATCCATTGTTGCGTCCTCTTGTGCCACGTGTGTTGAGGCGCCAGCACCACGATCGACGTGTTAGAGCAGCGGCAGCACAATGAACACGCGATTGATTGCAAGTCTGCTTTTTCGCAGGTTGGTAGTTCGTTCAATAGCCCTATTTAAAAGATTGTTTTTACTACTGCTGCTGCTGCTGCCACCATTAGAACAGTTACTTTTGTGGTAGTTAAGCATTTTTTCTAAATTCAGCAATGTCGGCGAAAGATGTTTGTGCTTCCTATGAAAGGGACCCGTCGGTTCAGTTTGCGGAATGCTCTCCTTCTTATCATTTCGCAACATGCTCCAGCCTTACAGAAAAGCAATACACAAGCAAAAGCGTACCAGTCAGACAGAAATGGGCGTGTCCTACGTGTAAGGCGGAACATCGATGGTGTTCAAAGCGACACGGCTGTCAGGAATGAAACTGCTGAAGTCAGATTACTTTTGTGCACCATAAATCAGAAACTCGACGGATTGATGCCAATCAAAGAGACTGTGTTAAACATTGAAAAAGCACTTCAGATGATGTCAGAAAAATATGACGAGCTTGTGAGTCGGTTAGAGAACAAGGAAAGACAGACTAAGGAAATTAACAAAAAAGTGGATGCCATTGAAGTGCAGTGTAAAATGAATGCAGATGAGAAAAAGGCTCTGCAGGTGGAGCTGAATGATCTTGAGTGGCGGTAAAGAAAGCTATATTTGGACTTCCATGGAATCCAAGTGACTGAAAGTGAAAACCTGCTGCAAAAAGTAAACAACCTGGCTGATGTGATGAATGCGCCGAAACTTTCAGAAATGGAGGTTGCCGCCATTCGTCGTGTGCCGGCGAAGCCGGGGCGAATTCCCGGTGTAATCGTTAGGTATGTGAGACAAGCAGTTATGAACCAGTGGCTAGAAAAGTTGCATAAACTGAAGGAAGAACGTTTTCGTGTGATTGTGCTGGGAAATCTAACTAGCTACGACCGGCAGCTGCATAATGCCGCGAAAGAGTGGGCGAAGGAACACGGCTTTCAATATTCGTGGCACAGAAACGGAAAGGTCTTCGTGCACAAGACAAATGGCAAACGTGCCATGGTTGTACGTAACACGAACAACTTTCCCGTAGAATGTCGTGCCAGCCATCTGTGAACACTTGTCATTTTATTTAACCTGGATAAAACACAAAACCATGTGTTTCTCTCGCAAGAATTAAACGTTATCGGTTCCACTGAGCATATGGTTTATGGTTAAAAAAGGGTATATACTACGTCCATTTGTATTCTCGGTTGTCCTACTGTGCGCTGGTATGGGCAAATACGTCTGCTCAGAACCTAAACAAACTAGAGGTATTACAGAAAAAAGTTCTTAGAATATTTGAAAATTTTTATGGGCTTCCTAGCGAATTACGTACTCGCCAGATCTTTTTGAACCATGATCTCACCAGAGCAAGTGACCTTTACACATATAAACTAATACTTTATACTCAGAAAAACAAACTTCATCAACATTCGGTTGACAGCTCCCGCCGATACACTCTCCGAAATCAATCCAATTCAGTTCTCCTTTCTCGTACACGTTACGGTAAATGCCTTCTAAAATGTCAGATACCTAAAATGTTGAACAAATTTTCAACTAGTATCGACTTCGAACTGCCTGTACGTAAGTTCAAGAAACATGTGCGAAGTCTGTTGCTCAACATATAGTATCTGCTCATATGGCACTCTCTATATTTCAACATGTTTTTTACTTTATGTTATTTCGTATTAAAACTGTTGTTTTTGCGCATGTGCACATAAGATTTATGTAACCCATGTACAATCCATGTGTTTTTGTTAACTAAAACGAAAAAGAAACCACCTCTTATTTTGGCCTATGCATGTACAGTGAATTACGCGACTGCCTGCCGTTCTTGTACGGGTCTTTGGGCTCTCTCAAGATGTCTGTGACATCTTTTCGCCTGAGGACCTCCGACTTGACGTGTTGGAAATAAACTTGACTTGACTTGACTAAAGCATCCTTGAAATGTTTGCATCTAAATGTTCGTTCCCTTAAGAATAAGCAAGCTGACTTTCAGCTTCTTATCTATGGAATTTCGTTCTCGTTTGACGTCGTATTCCTTACTGAAACATGGGGCAATGATAAGGATGACGCACCGCCTTTGATTTTCTATCAGTCATTTCGTTTAAACCGCCATTGCGCTGTGGAGGTGGTGTTATGCTCTTACTGAAAGAAGATATGCATTGTGAACTGATACCCTGATTTTTGTGTTACATGCGATGACTCGAAATTCTTACTCCTCGCGTAGGTAACTATCTATTTTCAGTGTGTTATGGGCCATCAACACAAACCCTGATAGTTTTTTTTTTGCTTCAATGAAAAGCTCTTGCATTTTTTGTCGCAAAACATGTATTATTTCGTATCAGCAGGAGACTTCAACATAGACATGTTAGGTCAATCCACGTCAAAGCAAACCATCAACACGCTGATTCTCTGAAATGGATTCGATAGTGTTATTACTTCACCAGCTAGAATTTGTGGGACCTGGTCCCGCGCAACGCCATGTTTAGCGTGGAATGTCGCCGCATCCCCCTTTCCCGGCTGGACGGAGCGGGGGCCCACCCGCTTCGCCCATGTGGTTTTAACATAGGCTGCCATTGGGCAGCGAGAAATTCCTCGAACGTTTGCGCGTTCTGGCGTTTCTGGTTTTGGAGAGGCCTCGAGAGAACACGCTGGGACTTGGAGAAGTGCGCACGTACTTTTGGGACCCTCCGGCCGACCAGGCCATCGGTCGGATGGCGTGCTTCTGCGAGCCCCAGCGACCACGGCGGCGACCTGCGACCGGCGCTCCTGTCTGTATGTTCTTCTTCTATTTTCCTTTTCTGAGGGCTCGCGGTCGCGGGTGCGCTAGCCGGGGTTAGGCTCTCCTTCCCTGCATGGTTATTATTGTGTGTTATTCTGTGTTCGCGTGTTGTTCATTGTTAATGTCCTTTGTTTGCGTCCTTGTTTGTGTTCGCGTGTTGTTTATCGTTATTCTTTATATGTAATTCGACTTATTCGGCCTTGTTTTCGTTTGTATTATTTTAACGTTTATTAAATCACCATGCACGGAGAGTTGCGCCTAATGTTCTCCTCTTTAGCCGCGTGCGACGGTTCGCGCTGCCCTGCCTCGAGTCGGGCCGCGGGCCGAAGCGCGCGGCAGCGCGGCGATGGCATGGCTGAGATAGCTAGCGCGCGAGCGCGACTCCCTCATTCTCTGCTCGTTGAGTGCTCGAACCCACGGCAAGGGGGTTGCTAGCGGCGATGCCGCTGCTAGCAGTAGTTATTAGTAGAAGTAAACCCCTACATTTTGGCGCCCAACGTGGGGCCAGGGGCCTAGCCCTGGGTCGCTCTAACGACGAGCAGGTGTCGGCAGAGTGGGGAAGTTGCGTTCGGTTCCCAGCGTAAAATGCGCTTTGGTTGAGGTTGGCCGTCTCTGCCGTGTATCGTGCGTATGTCTTTCTTTGTCTGTCCCCCCTTTTTCTCTGTCGATGTATCGTGGTGTGAGGAGAGGCAAATGTCACTTCTCAAACGGATTGGTAACCCGCTTCGAAGTTGTGTGAGGCGAAGCGTGGGCGAGGAAAGGCGTGATGCAAGTTGCCACCGAGACGCAGCAGTTCGTACTTGGTGGCGGAAACTCGCTGGATTTACCAAGGCTTCCGTCATGCCATGGCCGGGAGATTGACCATCGTGTCTCCCGTGCGACGTTCAAGTCGGTGAGTCCAACGGTTTTCTTTAGACTTCGCGTCGTGCGCGTCTTTCTTCACTAAATTCATAACCAGTAAAAGAATAGTTGACGCACTATTTCTTGCCCGGGTCGCCCGAAGTCTCTTTTCTTTAAAAGTTGACGGCGCTGTTCGGTTGCACAAGGCCGACTTGCACCGAGGGAGGCAAAGATGGCGGAAAGGCCGCTGAGGCGAACAAAGAAAGTAGAAGGAAGGCCATCTTCCATGAATAGCCCTTTGGGCACCTGTGTATCTTCGAGCACGCAGAAGGGGAGAGCGTTCCAGCGTCCCCGCGGCGGGAGAGAAGGAGGCCATTGTGGCGTTAATCAGCCGGCCGGTCGGGGGGAAAGGATGAAAGAGGGGGTCTATCCTTACCGGACTCACCTCCGGAATCTGGTTTTTTCTTGTTTGGTTGTTCTTTTGCTTTTTTCCGTTTGGCCCGAAGAGCGACGCAGCTGACGCCAGAGTGACCCATGTGTACATAGTGTAAATAGTTTCTTTCGCGGTTTTCTTTTTCGCCTCCGGGAGGCGAGGCGCCTGAATGTGTTGGTACTGCACATGGCGCGCGCGCTGCATCGTTGTCTGGTATTGCGACGAGCGCGAGTTTTGGGCTTGAAGCGGCTTGTGTAGCCGTGGCCTGTGAGAGGAAGGGGTTCACTCTGCGCGGTCTGTACGAGCTTGGCCACAGTATCATGCCACCTTTACGGTTAGCGCCGTGTTTACGTGCGTCGGCAGTGGCACCCCCCCGACAGCAGAGGAGAGCGATTGCGCGCCCTGCAGTAATTCTGGCCAGTCGTCAGAGCGGAAGACTTTAGCTAAAGTTACTGTGCTCTGCGATTTGGCACGGTGCAGTGTGAATGCTCAGCTGTCGCCGTCCCTTCCGCGTCTGTTCATTCCGTAGGCAACACGTTGTGGGTCTCCCGTTTCGTTTGGTGTTACGGATGGGCAGAGTGCGTTCGTGGAAGGATTATCCGCTAGTGTAAGGTCATATGGCAGCGCACTAGTGAAGACCACGTTTACTTTGGTTACTGTCCGACTGATTCCAGACGGAGAGATAACCTGACAGAGACGTCTTTCTCTTTTTCTCTCTCTACCCTTTCGCTAGCTTTCCTTCGCTGTTCTAGGTTCTTTACCAAGTGTTCCTCTTCTTACGTACCGTTTCGCTTTTGCTCTGTTTTTGGTTTTCGCTACCTGAGAATTGTAGTCTCGCGTTGTTTTATCGTTCGTTAGTTCAATTGATTTTGGGTTAATGTGCTGCGCGACTGTTTTTGCTCTTTTGTTGTTGTTTTCGTCGTGTTTTTCTGCCGCGCTGCTTTGGCGGCCGAAGTCTGCGTGTCCGGAGCGGGGCGGCGTCGACGGCGAGGCTGCGGACGGAGCCGTGGTCGCGGCACTTGGGGCGGCCAGGAAGTCGACAGGGTCGACGGCACGTGAGAGAGAGAGAGAGAACAACTTCATTAGAGTCCAATGCAGACGCTGAGGTTGCCTCGCGCCACCTGGCTACTCCCACGTGGGGACCGGCAGGTCTAGCCTAACGGCCCTGTCGCGGGCACACTGGACGGCCAGGATTTGGTCTTCAAGGTGTGGGCTGCGCAGAAGCGCATCCCATTCGGCCTTGCTGTAAGTCGGGCCGAGCAACCCGCACTCCCAGAGCATGTGTGCTAATGTAGCCGCCTGCCCGCAAGCGATGCAGGCGGCGTCGGGGAATTTGTGTGGATAAATTTCATTTAAGTATGCTAGCGACGGGTACGAGTGGGTTTGAAGTAAGCGCAACGAAACTGCCTGTGCTCTATTGAGTTTTGAATGCGGGATCGGGAAATCCCGTCTCGCCATATAGTAATACTTGGTAATCTCGTTATGTGTGGTTGGAGTGTCTTTATGTCCCGCGTCGTCGGCGCTGGAGCCGTCGCCCATGTCGAGAGCAGCGCGGTCGGTGAGCGCGCGCGCTGCTGTGTGGGCCGACTCGTTCGGGTTCAGGGCAACTCCCTGTACTGAGCCGACGTGCGCTGGGAACCAGTATATGGTGTGAGGGACGATCCCATCGCTAGTGGAGCTGTTCAGGATCCTGGCGGCCTGTGTTGATATGCAGCCCTTTTGGAAGGCTCTGACTGCCGTCTTTGAGTCGCTGTACACTTCGTCGCACCGACTATTTAGGAGAGCGAGTGCGATGGCCACTTGTTCGGCCACCTGCGGGTTCGTTGTGCGTACCGTGGCGCAGTTCGTAGTCGAGCTGCTCTGGTCAACGACCACCGCTGTGAACTTTTTACCACCGCGATATGCGGCAGCGTCGACGAAACTTGCACTTGTGCCACCCTTTCCCAGTTGCTTCAGCAGAGCCGTCGCCCTCGCCCGACGGCGTCCCTCGTTGTGTACAGGGTGAGTGTTGCGGGGGATGGGGGCAACAGTGACGTTTTCTTGTACATGTTTTGGTATACGCGCGCTATTTGTTTCCACCTGCATTGGGTTTAAACCGATTTCGTCAAGTATGTGCCGACCGGTCGTCGTGGTGGATAATCTAGCCAGCTGCGAGCGTTGTTGCGCTTCCGCTATCTCGGCCGCAGAGTTGTGCACACCGAGCGCGAGTAGGTTATTAGTGTGCGTGCGTACGGGAAGCCCCAATGCTTTCTTGACGATCTTCCTGATAATAACGTCAAGCTTGTCCCACTCGGACCTGAGCCAGTTGTGCATGGCAACGGTGTAGGCAAAGTGGCAGAGCACGAACGCATTGATGAGCCTTAATAAATTGTCCTCCTTAAGGCCTCTGTGCCTTCCGGAGATCCTTTTGACGAGTCGAAAGGCGTTGTCAGTCTTGGCGGCAATCTTCCGTAGAGCGGTGCCGTTGCCGCCCTTCGCTTCGATGAACATGCCGAGGACCCTGATGGTATCTACCCTCGGTATTTCCTCCCCATCGCTGGTGTAAATGTGTATGTCACTTTGTTCGACGGGTTTCCATCCCTTGGGTCGGGAGCCCCGTTCCTTTCTGTAGAGCAGGAGCTCCGACTTGGCGGGTGAGCATCTGAGCCCCGTTGGGCGCAGGTACGATTCCACCTCGACGACTGCTTCTTGCATAGCATCTTGCACCCGGCCTTCGCTTCCGCCGACGCACCAGATGGTAATGTCGTCGGCGTAGATGGTATGCTTGATGCCATCCACGCTAGCCAGTCTTTTGGACAGTCCAATCATACAGAGATTGAACAGTGCCGGAGAAATCACAGATCCCTGGGGCGTGCCTCGATGCCCGAGCAGTACGTGTTCGGATAAGAAGTTCCCGATGCGCAGCCTCGCTTTTCTTCCTGACAGGAATGATCTGATGTAGTTGTATAGCCTGGGCCCAAGCTCGAGGTTCGCCACCGTCTCCAAGATGAATTCATGCTTGATGTTGTCAAAGGCCTTCTCCAGGTCTAGGCCAAGAAGAGCCTTGGTATCTCTGGAGTAACCATCGAGGACTTGGTGCTTAATGAGCATCATGGCGTCCTGCGTTGAAAGGCCGGCGCGAAAACCAATCATATTATGTGTATAAATGTCGTTTCCCTCCAGGTAGTCGTTAAGTCTGTTGAGAATCGCGTGCTCTGCCACCTTACCCACGCAGGACGTGAGGGAGATGGGGCGAAGGTTCTCGACGCTAGGTGACTTTCCTGGCTTGGGGATCAGTACGGTGTCGGCTAGCTTCCATTCCTCAGGGACCTTACCCGTTTTCCACGTTTCGTTGATAAAAGCAGTTAGACGTTCTGTGGATGAGTCATCGAGGTTTCTGAGGGCTCTGTTCGTGATCCCGTCCGGTCCTGGAGCTGACTTGCGATTGAGCGTGTGGATCACTCGCCTAATTTCGACCTCTGAAAAGTCTTCGTCTAGTTCTGGTAGAGGGGGACCGGCATAGTCCGGGAACACGCCATCTTCGCCATCTCTTTCGACGGGTAAGTACTTCGATAATAACCGGGCAACGAGTTCCTCTACCACCTGTTCTTTCGTAGCCTCGTGTAGGGCACGGGCTAGAGTGTGTCTCTGGTTGGCCTTGGTGCTGTCCTCGTCCAAGAGGTGCTTCAGAAGGCGCCAGGACTTGCCGTTTCTAATTTGCCCGTCGAGAGACTCACAGAGCTCGTCCCACTGCTGTTTACACAACGTGTCGCAATGATCTTCAATTTCCTTGTTCAGCCTTGATATTTTTTGCCGCAGCCTACGGTTGTGCCTCTGCTCCTTCCACCGACGGAATAGAGCGTCTTTGGCTTCGAGCTGGTGGGCAAGCCTGCTGTCCATCTTTTCCACATTTAAGTCTGACTGTACCCTCTTGGTGGCAGTGGCAATGTCCTTGCGGATGCCCTCGCACCATTCCTCGAGGTTGTCGGGAGCACTGGGCATTGTACTACGGATGTTGCGAAAGAGATTCCAGTCAACTACCGTGAACTCTCGGACCCTGCTACGATCCACCACTATAGAGGTCTGCAGGACGTAATGATCGCTGCCAAAATCCATGGCGGTGTTGGTCCAGGTACACGTGTCAACATTCTTGATGAAAGCGAGGTCTGGCGTCGTGTCTCTGGTCACCGAATTGCCTACCCGCGTAGGGAAAGCCTTATCGGTGATTAAGGTTAGGTCTAGTTCGTTGACGTCCTGCCAGAGGTCGCGACCCTTGCTCGTCTCATACACGTATCCCCATAGGCTGTGTGGGGCATTAAAGTCACCGACTATGACGAGAGGGCGAGGACCAGCTAATTCCACTGCCTTCTCGAGCAACGTCTTGAACTGCTGTCGCCTGTGCTTGGGGTTACTGTAAACGTTTAACACAAAGACACTGTTTTTACGTTGATTGCGCCGCGGTGTGTCAAGCAGAATCTCCACCATTACATGTTCCACCTTGCAGCTGGCCAGCTTCAGGTCATGGGCGAGGTGTGTTAGCTTCTTATTTATAAGCATGCAAACACCACGTCCTCCTGACTGTCCAGGGACTGCCCTGTAGCCAGCAAGGGACGCTGCAGAGGCTAGAGTCTCTTGCAGTGCTATAACTTGCGGTTTGTCCTTTGTTGTTCTAAAATACTGCTGCAGAAGTGCTCTTTTACCAGCGTACCCCCTGCAATTCCACTGCCAAATGAGGATATTGCCTTTATCGTGATCCATTATGGATGCTGCTGTCATCTCCACCCTGGGAGGTCATTGTGGCTCGAAGATACTGTCCGTCTGTCTGATGAACCCCCGGTCTATCAAAGCGTGCGGGCATGGTCATTTTCCCATTGCTTGCCGACGCTCCTTGTGGCCCGGGGTTCTGCAGTTGTGAGTGATTCTCAAGCGCTACGATGCGACCGGTCATTGCCCCTAGCCCGTCGACTGGGTTGCTGAGTGCATCCTGCATCTGCCTAACGCTCTCCGTAAGGCTAGCTACACTCGCCGCCATCATCTGGATGTTTTCCGTAATTGTAGCCAGCGTTTGTTTAATCTCCTCTACCTGAGATTCCGTGTTTTTAAGCTTACTCACTACCGCCCTGCGTTTGGTAGCCGTGGACCCGTCTCCTACAGGTGCCGGCACTGGCGTATCGGTTACTTCGCGTGCAGTATTGCTCTGCGTCGCACTCAGCATTCTTTTAATCTCCGCCATTTCGTTGGCCATCTTGCTAACCATATCCTTAAGTTCTGCGTTTTCCTTTCTCAATCGCGACACCTCCGCGTCCCTAGCATGCTCTGGGGGCGCATCGCATTGCATGGGTTGCTCACCGTCGCTGATACGAGTCCTTGCGGCCCAGGATAGGTTTGACTTTCTCCTGCCCTGGTCCTCGTTGGCGTGGTCTGCCGCGGATTGCTTGAGCCCTGGGGCGTATCCGTAGCCTGCCCTGGGCGAGGGGCCCGGGCCTGTGCCGGCTGCGTCAGCCCCTCCCTGGTCAGGCCTGGAACTGGGCCCGAAACGGACCCGGGAGCTGGAACGTGGTTCGGTGCCAGCCCCGGATCCAGACCGTGCCCTGGACCCGGAGCGGGCCCTGGATCTCGAACGAGACTTTCGACGCGCCCTGGAGGTGGAACGGCTCCTGCTGCCGCCTCTGGTTCTGGATCTCCCTCGAGATCTGGATCGGCCTCCTGGTGCCGATAGTCCGGGATGGTCCTGTTGACAACCGTTGAGCTCGAGAGTGGCGTCCACCTCGAAGGATGGGGATCCCTCCTGAGTGACGCGGGCCCTCAGGCCTCGCCTGCGCCTGACGACATAGGGTGTCTGATATCGGTGCTTGCATTCCCTGGATGCAGTGAGGTGTTTGCCGCCGCACAAACTGCATATCGGTTCACAAACGTGATGTTCGTCTTGCTGGATATCTTCTCTGCAAGCCCTGCACACTGAAGCGTCGGGCGTCGGGCAGACGTCGGAGCGGTGGCCAAGTCGGCCGCAGGCATAGCAGACGTCTACTTGCTTCCTGTATAAGGTGCACTTGATGAGGGTGCCGCCGTAGGAAACATAATTGGGGACCTTGTACCCGTCGAATAGCACTATGATCGCGCTGGTAGTCTTGATTCTCTTCGCTCCGAGGGCCAACGGGTTTCTTTCATTAACAATCTTACGGTCGATGGCTTCTGGGCTGTCGCTAAGTGGGATTCCGCGGATGACTCCCTTGCAGGTGGCATGTGGAGCAGCCACGTATGCACTGACTTCGTGGTCCTGACCGGCCACTGTGATAGCTTCAACGTTAACATAGCGCCTCGCATTCTCTTGACTTGGAGTACTGACGACCATGATGTTTTGCATCAGATTAGGGCACATTGTGTCCGAGTTTCTCTCATCCGGATCGAGCCCTGCCGCCACCCATATGGCTTCTGCCACGGTAGACGGGCCAAGCTTGCTGATACATAGGCCGCCTCTCGGCCTCACGACAACCTTAGTTTCTTCCCGGGGCAGCGGTGGCATTCTGCTGCCCCTTATAATGTTTTTCTTGGCATCCTTGAAGTCGCGACGGCCGGGCGTAGGCGCTCCAGCGGTGGGCATAAACGCCGTCGTTTTGGCATCAAAAGATCCGCCAGCGTTCTTCACTACCGATCGTTTTCTAGTCACAGTAATCCACCCGGAATCTCTGTCAGTCTCCTCAGCGTCAACACGTGTCCCCGCTCCGTCGCAATGCATCTCGTAATTTGGCGAGAAAAACCTTCTTTGTCACAGAGGCGATGCCTGCGCGCCGCGGAGACAGCGGCGCGGCCGAGCCTGGCCTAACGGCGGCGTTAGGGCAAACTGCACACCCGGCGTGGTCGGCACGAAGTTCACTTATAGAGTGGAAAATAAACCACCTACCGGTGCAGTTTTCTTGTCCGCACAGTCACGGTGATCTTATAAGTTCGATACGACACAATTTCGGTTGAACGCGGTCTCACAAAGCACAAAAAACATGAGAAAACACCGCAGCCGATCGGAACGCATCCGACCTGCACCTCTCACACGTGACCTCGTCCACGGCACGTGAGACCTGCCGCGGCCGGCGTCCGGAATCCGGGTGAAGGTGCCGTGGCGCGCGCTGGCTTCATCGGACATTTGAAGGACTTTGCTCGGTTGTATTGTCGCGTTTGTTTTTCGTATTTTTGTTTTGGTTTTGAGGGTAGTTAGCGGATTTTATTGTGCATTGGCACCGTCGGTATTGTTTTTTTAGGGGGGCTTTTAAGGAGGGAGGGATGTGGGACCTGGTCCCGCGCAACGCCATGTTTAGCGTGGAATGTCGCCGCATCCCCCTTTCCCGGCTGGACGGAGCGGGGGCCCACCCGCTTCGCCCATGTGGTTTTAACATAGGCTGCCATTGGGCAGCGAGAAATTCCTCGAACGTTTGCGCGTTCTGGCGTTTCTGGTTTTGGAGAGGCCTCGAGAGAACACGCTGGGACTTGGAGAAGTGCGCACGTACTTTTGGGACCCTCCGGCCGACCAGGCCATCGGTCGGATGGCGTGCTTCTGCGAGCCCCAGCGACCACGGCGGCGACCTGCGACCGGCGCTCCTGTCTGTATGTTCTTCTTCTATTTTCCTTGTCTGAGGGCTCGCGGTCGCGGGTGCGCTAGCCGGGGTTAGGCTCTCCTTCCCTGCATGGTTATTATTGTGTGTTATTCTGTGTTCGCGTGTTGTTCATTGTTAATGTCCTTTGTTTGCGTCCTTGTTTGTGTTCGCGTGTTGTTTATCGTTATTCTTTATATGTAATTCGACTTATTCGGCCTTGTTTTCGTTTGTATTATTTTAACGTTTATTAAATCACCATGCACGGAGAGTTGCGCCTAATGTTCTCCTCTTTAGCCGCGTGCGACGGTTCGCGCTGCCCTGCCTCGAGTCGGGCCGCGGGCCGAAGCGCGCGGCAGCGCGCCGATGGCATGGCTGAGATAGCTAGCGCGCGAGCGCGACTCCCTCATTCTCTGCTCGTTGAGTGCTCGAACCCACGGCAGGGGGTTTCTAGCGGCGATGCCGCTGCTAGCAGTAGTTATTAGTAGAAGTAAACCCCTACAAATTACAGAAAACAGTACAACTTTATTAGATTTGTTCCTTACAAATATAAACCGGAAGGCCACCTTTACAGGAGTGCTGTCCGATGATAGGAGCAATCACCTTCCTGTATTTCTTTTCGTAAAAAAATTTAGTTCGCGGGTATGTCGGGAACAGACCATTACCGTTCGAGAAATATCCGAGTCTAGCCTTAAGAGCTTTAGGAATGAGCTGCTTAATAGCAATGAGGACAAAATTATTTCGATAAAAGGCGTAAAACGAGCATAAAATAAATTTTTCGATGATATTACAAAGCTTTACAAACGCCATTCCCGAAAAAAACAAAATCGTTTGAATAAAAGAACTCGTAAACCATGCATGACCCCTGACCTGCTACATAAAATTAAACATAAAACTGAACTCTACCATAAGTTTATTGTGACTAGGAACTTTAGCATTCTAAAAATAGAATGTGTACAGAAAGTGTTTAAATAAGAAAACTATAAAACGCAAATGGCAATACATACACAGAGAAATAGAAACTAGCGCGGATAACTCTCATGCCTTGTGGAAAAAACTGAACTTGTTTCTAAAGAGGAATACGCCCCGCCAGAGTGTTCAAAACATTACTGTCAACGGGCGCAACATATTAACACGGGGTCGTGACCCATGCAGCACTCAAGACGAAGCACGCAGGACTGACGGTGATGTCAGGCGGACTGTTTATTGGGCGAACTTGTGCCCAGCAAAACAAGGCCAATCATAATTCACAGCGACAGCGGCTCGAACTGTCGTCGGTCGACGGAAAGACTGACAAATGGCGTACTGCGCCGGCTTTTATACACGCGTCATAACGCGTTCTCGCATTATCTCTGGAGTTCCAGAAGTTACTGAAATGTGCGTGTCAAGAATGCAAAGTTTCTAGAACGGTCGACACGGTTCCAGAGTGGCATGGAAGATAAACGCGGCCTGCGTTGCGCTTAACAGAAAGTGATAACAGTGCTCCCCGCAAACAATCAAAACGAGCGCGCGTGTCACTGGGAGGTGATAACGGCTTTCCACGTAAAACAAAACAACCGCACGTGTCACTACCCCCCTCTGGAAAAAACGTCGTCCCTATGCTGAAGACAGAACATGAAGGTGAGAGTAAATGCAAAAAAATTACATTAACAATGCGTCACAGTTAATCAGCGCACGTAACAAGGTTTAAGTCGCACCACGCGTACAACTTCAGGTCGTGCGCGCCGCCGCTGAGATGGCGTTAAGCCATCGGGCACGACCTCATAGTCCAGTTCACCACGACGTCGGACTACCTTGTAGGGTCCAAAGTAGCGCCGCAAGAGCTTCTCACACAATCCCCGTCGTCGTATCGGCGTCCAGACCCAGACAAGGTTGCCGGCTTGGTATTCGGTGTGGCGTCGTCGAAGGTTGTAGTAGTGCCTGTCGACCATCTGCTGGCTCTTGATACGCAGGCGGGCTAGCTGTCGAGCTTCTTCGGCGCGATCCAGGTAGCTGGCGACGTCGAGGTCTTCTTCGTCGGTGCCGACCGGTAGCATGGCGTCAAGCGCCGTTTTTGGGCTCCGTCCGTAGACAAGCTTGTATGGAACAAGCTGCGTCGTTTCTTGTACGGCCGTGTTGTACGCGAATGTCACACACGGACGTATGGCGTCCCACGTCTTGTGTTCGACGTACATGGCCATGCATGTCGGCGATGGTCTTATTCAGACGCTCGGTGAGGCCATCCGTCTGCGCGTGGTAGGCGGTCGTTCGGCGGTGGTTCGTGTGACTGTACTTCGAGATCGCCTGAGTTAGGTCAGCCGTAAAGGCCGTACCTGTGTTGGTGATGAGGACCTCCGGGGCTCCGTGACGCACGACGATGTTCTCGATGAAGAACTTGGCAACCTCGGCGGCAGTGCCCTTGGGCAAGGCCTTTGTTTCAGCATAGCGGGTGAAGTAGTCAGTCGCTACGACGATCCATTATTGCCGGAAGCCGACGTCGGGAACGGCCCCAGTAAGTCCATGCCGATTTGCTGGAACGGCCGTCGAGGTGGTTCGATGGGCGGCAGAAGTCCGGCTGGACTATTTGTCCGCGTCTTGCGTCGCTGACAGTCGCTGCATGTCTTTACGTAATCGGCGACATCGGCAGTGAGGCGAGGCCAATAGTACTTCTCTTGTATTCTTGATAGTGAGCGGGAAAAACCACGAAGTCCGGCTGTCGGGTTGTCGTGTAATGCATCCAGAACCTGTTGACACAATGCTGAAGGCACCACTAGGAGGTGGTCTGAACGTTGTTGGTCTGAAGGTTGAGAACGTTGTTGCGCCGGAAAAACGAAGCCTGTCCTCGTCGGAATACTTTCGGCACGGCGGCGGTCTTGCCTTCCAGGGGGTCCAGGAGGCCCTTCAGCTCTGGGTCAGCTCGATGATGTTCTGTGAAGTCGACGGTACTCATTGGTCCCAAGAAAGAGTCGTCGTCCTGGTCACCGTGTGGCGGCGGGTCGACAGGGGCACGAGACAAGCAGTCGGCATCGGAGTGCTTTCGTCCGCTCTTGTAGACAACGATGATGTCAAATTCTTGCAGTCTGAGACTCCACCGTGGGAGGCGCCCTGACGGATCTTTCAAGTTAGCTAGCCAACACAAAGCGTGGTGGTCACTCACGACTTTGGAAGGCCTACCGTACAAGTAGGGGCGGAACTTTGATGTAGCCCAGATGATGGCAAGGCATTCCTTTTCTGTGGTGGAATAATTCGCTTCTGACTTCGAAAGTGACCGGCTAGCGTAAGTGATGGCCCTTTCAAGTACGTCGATCCTCTGCACGAGCACGGAGCCGAGCCCTGTGCTGTTTGCGTCCGTGTGAATTTCGGTTTCGGCTTTTTAGTCGAAGTGTGCGAGTATTGGCGGCATTTGCAGGCGTCGCTTTAGTTCTTGAAATGCCTCCACTTGCGGCGTTTCCCATTTGAAGTCTACGTCGGCCTTGGTGAGGTACGTCAGCGGCTCGGCGATGCGCGAAAATTTCTTGACAAAGCGCCTGTAATAAGCGCAGAGGCGAAGAAATCGTCGTACTGCTCTCTTGTCCGTGGGCGGAGGAAAGCCGGCTATCACAGCGGTTTTCTGTGGATCAGGGCATACCCCCGACTTGCGGATAACGTGGCCAAGGAAGAATAGCTCCTCGTAGGCGAAGCGGCACTTTTCTGGCTTCAGGGTACCTTTATGAAAATCGTCGTTGAAAAAATGTTGATAAATTATTGAGCAACGTCAACAAAGGACATTGTAAAAATGTTGAGAAGTTATGGAAAAAAAGTTGACAAGTTGTTGAAAATTGGCCATTGACTTCTCTTTAAAAAGTTATTCACAATTGCAATATTGACAAAATGTTTATTAGTTGTTGAGAAATTGTTGACTGCCGCATTGAAGAGTTGTTGATAAAATGTTGAATGACAACACTAAAAAGTCGTTGTTATATTGTTGATAAAATATTGTCGGCAAATTGTTGCTTTATTGTTGCAAAATTTTCCCTTAGAAAAATGCCATATATGGCAATATCACGAATTGGGATATGCGGCTATATATGGCACATGCCTGTGCGTGGCCGTATTTGCCCAAATCGTGATATAAACATATATGGCAATGAAAGACCAACACGAGGAATGCCAGGTAAGACTGATACGTATTGGACAAACACGGTTCTGTACGGACACGTGCCATATATATCCAGATAGGCACATATTACCATATATGCGTATCTCGCTATATATGGCACCTGTTCCTATGGAGCTGTATTTGCTCAATAGGTATCAGATTCTTGCATGGCATTCCTCGTGTTCGTCTTTCATTGCCATATATGTCTGTATCACGATTTGGGCAAATACGGCCACGTACAGCCATGTGCCATATATAGCCGCATATGGCCGATTACTGATATCGCCATATATGGCATTTTTGTAAGGGTAAGTCCGGAGGCTTTGATTACCCGAAGAACAGCTTCAAGGCGCCGGAGGTGTTCGTCGAAGCTGGAAGCAAATACGACTACGTCGTCCAGGTAGACGAGGCAAGTCTGCCTCTTCAAGCCTGTGAGCACTGTGTCCAACCAGTTGGAACATTGCAGGCGCTGAGCAAAGACCAAAGGGCATGACCTTAAACTCGAACAGGCCGTTAGGTGTTATGAAGGCAGTCTTCCCTCGGTCTCTCTCGTCTACTTCGATTTGCCAGTAGCCGGTTTTGAGGTCCATCGACGAAAAATACTTGGCTGTAGTCTGTCCAGAGCATCGTCTATCCGTGGCAGGGGATACACGTCTTTCTTCGTGATATTGTTCAGGCGTCGATAATCGACGCAAAAACGTAGGGTTCCGTCCTTCTTCTTCACTAACACCACAGCTGATGCCCACGGACTCGTAGACGGCTGAATGATGTCGTCAAGCAGCATCTCGTCGACTTGTTGCTTGATCGCCACGCGTTGCCGTGACGAAACCGGTAGGGGCTCTGATGGAGAGGACGGGCATATTCGTCGGTTATGATGCGATGTTTTGCGAGAAGGGTCTGACGAAGCGTCGATGACGACGAGAAGCAGTCCTTGGAATAAGGCCTTGAGCTCCTTTTGATGCTGCCCGGAAAGGCCTTGATTGACGTCGAAGGCGGGCGCGGACACTGCGGTCGTCGTTGTGAGTCCGTGAGAATCGGTGAGGGCGAAGGGATTGCTTACTTCCACAAATTCAGTTAGGTGCGCTACCATCGTACCCCTATTCAGGTGCCTATATTCGTTGCTGAAGTTCGTCAACATTACCTTGGCTTCGCCGTTATGAAGCTTGGCTATGCCTCTTGCGACGCATATCTGACGGTCTAGGAGCAAGTGCTGGTCGCCTTTAATGACGCCTTGTAAGTTGGTAGGGGCTTTCGTGCCGACGGAAATGATGACGCTGGACAGTGGCGGGACAGTTACCTGCTCTTCCGTCACATTCAATTCATGGTAGACGACGTCGCAGTCTGACGCCGTTGCATTATCCGTGGACAGCATGATTCACCTGGATCTTAGGTCAATGACTGCGCCGTGCTGGTCCAGGAAATCCATGCCTAAAATAACGCCTCCCAAGCATTCCTGCAGGGCCACAAAGCTCACCGAATACGTCTGGCTGTCAATCGTCACTCTTGCCGCGCAGGTCCCAATCGGTGTTATAAGATGGCCTCCTGCTGTTCGGATATCTTGTCCTACCCAGGCAGTCTTAACCTTCCTGAGCTTGGCGGCGAAGGGACCGCTGATGACAGAGTAGTCGGCGCCGGTATTGACTAGGGCGGTGACGCAGTGGCTGTCGATAATCCCGTCAAGGGCGGTGGTTCGTCGTCTGGCGTTCCGGTTAGGTGGGGGCGTCGGATCACAGCTGCGTCGGCTTGTCCGGCGCTGCTATGTCGCGTCGGCGGCGAGGCTTTGTCGTGAAGACTCTGGTCAGGCGGTGTACTGCGACGTCGGGAGCGTTCGTGCGTCGTGGTTGTCATCATTGGCGGCGGCGGCGGAGGAGGAGGATCTTGGGCATAGCGTCGTGCAGCAACCGCACCTCCATCGGTTGCTGCCTTTAGTTTCCCGGATAGGGGCTTGGAGATCGGCCCCGGTTGGAGCCGGTGTACTGGCGGCGATCGGGGAAGAAGTAGCGGCCAGGCGAAGATGAACGGGACGGTCGTTGTCGTTGCCACTGTGATCCGGCGATGTAGTTGGCGATATCGCGAGGTCGCTCACTTGGGCGCGGACGCGGCGCGTTCACGTCGAAGCCACGCAGTCTCATCTCACGGTACTGGCAGTAAGCGGTAGGTGTGCCCGGCTTCGCCACAGTGGTAGCATAGTGGGCGGTGGTTCAGGGTGCGCCAAACGCCAGTTTTCCTCGGCGCGCGCCGGACTACTGGCGAGCGGGATGGCGTCGGAAGTGGCGGCGGTGGCTAGCGACGGAGCTGCGGAGGCGTGGGGTCCTGGCGTGGACGAGGGGCGGCGGCAGGTCGGCGTGCAGCAGCGGCGTAGATCATCGCCTCCGGTTGGGGTGTCGGTGGTTCGGGAACACTCAGCGAGCTTTGTACCTCCTCGCGAACTATGTCTTCGAGGGAGGCGATTGGGGCTGAGACGACGAGAACATACGGCAGAGTTCCTCGTGAACAATGGCCCTTATGGTCTCGCGTACGTCGTCGCAGCCCAGTCCTTGGACTTCAGCGATGTCTGGGCACATGGGTATCGCCGGGTGCGCATCTCGAGGGTCTTTTCAATGGTGGTAGCCACAAAGAGGAACTCTTGAACCGTCTTTGGCGGGTATCTGATCAGTCCGGTGAAGAGCTCCTGCTTCACCCCTCGCATAGGCAGGCGAACCTTCTTGCCCTCAGGCATGTCGGCGTCGGCGTGGCGGAAAAGTCGCGTCATCTCCTCCGTAAAGATTGTTACATTTTCGTTGGGTAGCTGTACCCGAGTCTCAAGTAGTGGTGCGGCTCTTTTCTTCCGCAGGACGCTTGCAAAGGTGGGCAGGAAAGCAGCGCGGAAGTCTTCCCTGGTTCGAATCCTTGACTCACTGTTCTCGAACCAAGTACTTAGGGCGTCTTCCAAGTAGAAATAAATATGACGCAGCTTGTCGTGCGGGTCCCACCTATTAAGGGCTGAGACGCGGTCGTAAACGTCAAGCCAGCTTTCTGGGTCCTCATAGGACGATCCGCGGAAGGTAGGCGGCTCTCTGGGCTGGTTGGCGACCACGGTTGCCGGAGACCTTGCTTCCGTCATCGTGGATGCTGGTTTCGTTGCAGCCCTTGTCATCTTGTCCTTGTCGGGAAGCGTCAAGTGTTCTGGCGGGAGTCCCCGTTGTCTGCGGCTAGCTCGTAGGACCGGGTTGGAGTCGTCCTGTTGGAGGCTTGGGCTTGGCTCACGGCTGGACGGGGGCGTACGGTATATGGGCCGAGACGCAGCTCCACCGGATGTCACGGGGTCGTGACCCACGCAGCACTCGAGACGAAGCACGCCGGAGTCAAGGTGATCTCAGGCGAACTGTTTATTGGGCGAACTTGTGCCCAGCAAAACAAGGCGTATCACAATTCACAGCAACAGCGGCGCGAACAGTCGTCGGTCGACGGAAAGACTGACAAGCGGCGTAATGCTTCTGCTTTTATAGACGCGTCATAACGCGTTCTCGCATTATCTCTGGAGTTCCAGAATTCACTGAAATGTGCGCGTCAAGCATGCAAAGTCTCAAGAATGGTCGACACGGTTCCAGACGTGGCGGCCGAGACAAACTCGGCCTGCGTTGCGCGTAACAGAAATTGATAACAGCGCTCACCGCAAACAATCAAAACGTGCGCGCGTGCCACTAGGAAGTGATAACGCCTTTCCACTTAAACCGAAACAACCGCACGTGTCAGTATAAACACAAGTAAAACAAAGGGGGTACTATTCAGACCAACGAACAAACCGGCAAACGATAATTTACATTTTGTGTACGGTGATACCGATATAGAGTTAGTAAATCATATAAAAATTCTAGGAGTTACATTTTCAAGTAATATGCTTTGGAACGACCATGTCAACGGCGTGTCGGAAAAATTATTGCGCCTTGTGGGCATGATACACAGTTGCAAAACAGCGTTACCATATAATGTAAAGCTTTTACTGTATAAATAACTTTGTTCTTCACACCCTACCTATTGTTTTTTGGTATGGGGCACTACAATTTATACAAACGTATAAAAGTTATACTTGATGCAGAACAAGTACATAAGAGTACTCTCCAATTTGCCGTATGATGCCCACGCGCGCAGCTTGTTTGATCAGGCTGGAATATTAGCCGTTTATAATCTGTATGGATTTAAATTGACTGTAGCAATCAGACACGAAGTCAAAGAAAATACATATTTTTTACATGAACTTTCCAACCTACAGCAAAACGCTATCGCTTGGTACACGAAATAAAGGCATGTGGAAAGTAAAAACACCCGGAACATATTACCCAGCAGGTAAACTATCGTATATTCTTCCCAAACTACTTAATAAATTTGTGAAAGCCCGTGTTGATCCCTATAAGTTTACACTGCCTAAACTACGTGACCTACATATGCTAGGAATCTAAGTTGTGTTACTGTTATATATGCCTTTTTGTTTTTGTTTAACTAAAGTGTGCTATGCTTTTTTTTGTTAATGCATGCCACTGATGTATGTAGTACACAAAGGTTGCTGCGGGTTCTTGTCAAGCTGGCTCTACAAAGAGCAGCTTTTATCCCCAGTTTTCCTGTGAGTGAACTCAATAAAATAAAGATTATTATTAATATTATTGTTATTATTATGTGTGAATGTGTGCAGACCGCTATGCAGCATCTACGACCTGTAACGCATGGGTAGTCACTGTAGATGAACGCGTTTTCTCCGTCTATCGGTGTGGTGTAATTTATGTGTACATTACAATTTTTAAAAATACGCGAATTGTTTGTTAGAGGCAATTTGCAGTTCCGTTGTTTTATCTTAGCAAGATGTATACATAAAAATTTTCGTTGTTTAGTTCCGCTGTGCCCGGTTCATGTAGAGAATAACTATTAGCAGCCTATAATGCATTAAGCCATATTTTTCATCCACGGCCTTTTTATCCAGGCGATAAGCAAGTGGGAATGCGTATATTATTTTTATTGTTAGCGAAAGGCGACCTCCGCAAGCTCACACTACACTAGCTACCATCTGAGCTCAGTCTGGGTGGCTACTGACGTATTTCTTTATTTGAATGTAATGGTTTTTCAAGATAGCGACAACATCCCAGCCAATTAAAAGCTTACAGATATTCGCAGCACCACATAAGACAAGGAAGATAGACGAAGCGCAACCTAAAGGCGAAGGGAGATTAGAGTGAGCGCCGTGTTCTGGTTTCCCTTCGTCTTTCGCCCTTGTCTTATGACGCTGTACAAAATAATCCGCACCATTTTGGAACTATATGCTGACCACTTCGCTGAAAAACTAGGGAAGCAAACCACCGACAGTGATTATTCGTTTTAAAAAATGGAAGAAATAAAAACCTACCCTGTACACGATACACGTCGTGAGTAGAAGAAAAGTTCCTCTCCAAAGAGACGCCTTTTTCGCTTACAGATGTCCTGAATGCATGCGCGGTAGTAGGTGCGTTGGAGGCATTCCTTTCGCTAGATTTCACAACATCCATGCGCACTTGGACGATGATCGTCCGGGTACGCCTGGGTCATTGCCAGCCCTTGTTGCCTTACACTTCTGCCGTGGATAAGAAGGTCTTCCCTTTGGTTTCACCGGTCCAGATTTGATGTTGCGAATCTCCACCTCTTTTCTGGACTTCACATAGTCTTGCTTATTTTACGGTTGTTCCTGCTGAACATATCACATTGACTCTAAATTCACGTGGAATCGCTCCTTTCCTGCCGTGTCGACACTATTGAAGCATCTATCACTGTCGGTAGTTGCAATTCCAAGCAGCTATCCAATGCCAGGCAGCTATGTCTGTCCAGTTCCTGTAAACTGTCGCCACCTAGCTCATGCTACGGTAGAGAAAAAGCGGCTAGGTCATACCGAAATATCGTTCCTGACATGAACGCGTGTGTCCTCTTGGTCGGTGAAAGGAGCACTATGTCGAGTACTTGGCTTTGTGCCGAGCAGGATATAACACTGCGATCTGCTTTCCTTCTACGGCGCTACCGGGTAGCGCACCAAGAACATGGCTAGTCGACACTGCAGGTAGCCGGCTTTGTTTCTCTCCATTGCTTCTTTCATGGGGCACACTGCACGGTCTGCTGCCTGCCACGACACTACCATGGAGCGGTTGTCGCTTGACTCACCTGCGGCCTCGGATAGATATGTTCACGCCGCACTGTCCTAGTGGCTGCCCTGTGTCGGAAACGAGTGTATGGTGGAAGTGGAAACAAACCTGAACACGCCGACATATTTCTACTGCGGTACAAATGTTTCGAAGAAACCGCAGTTGTGCGCGCCACCACTTCTACACAGCGTCCGCAAAGAAAAGGATCGTGTGCGCTTCCGCTGCACCCCAAAAAGATGACGCCCAGACGCAACTAGAGCTTGTCGGTCACCGACGATCTCGGAAAACCTGGATGCAGAGAGTGTCGAATTTTGCACACACTGTAGGCAGCTCTTTAGTGCATACATCGCCGTCCTGAACAGGCTACCAAAGCGATGTGCGATCAAAGGTCTTCATTTTTGCAATGCGCGGATGGGCATCGCGCAACTCTTGCAAACTTAAGGAAATGCTCCCACTGCGGAGGGATAGCGCCGTTGCCATAATACATTGATATGTCACTCAGTCAGGTCATCCATACTAGTAAACAGGGAAGAGCAAGAAACACTTCTTTCGTGCACGCCGTTCACCTTTCCTATCATGCTCAATCAAGGTCTTCACTTGAAGAAGCATTCCACTGTAGTATGCCTTGTAACATCTAGGCATACAGAAAGTATTGGTAAACGTTTGTTCAATCGGCACAAACTGTAAAGACGCATTTTCCCGAAGCTTTTCTGTTAGGAAACAGCGGCTGAAGGCGTCAGCGTTATTTCGTAGCTGCACATCCACTACTCCAATATGTACTGATGCGCTGACACACTGGCTTACAGGCATTGAATACTTCCTGACGCCTCGATGAGGAGGCCGAGTAAGCGCTTGTCGTCGTGTACCACTAGAAAAGGCTCGCAATACGTTAATTCCGAACCAATGTGAAACGATTCCCACGTATGCCAATGCTTTTACAACTGGTCATAGTTTGCATGCTACCATCAGTCTCCTAGATAGCAAACAGATCGCGTGATCTTTACTCTTGGTGTGATCAGACAGAAATACACGCAAGCTAAGCATCGACGCCTCTCATTTAAGGTGCAGAGGGATTACGGAGCGATAATGAATGAGAATGTCGAACTTTTTCGAATTCATCGCTTTCTCAAGTGCGCTTTCTTACTCGCATTCCCGCTTACGGGCAATATTTTTCACTAACGGAATATGTACTGAAGCTGGCCTGTTTGACAGGATCTTCAGCAATTTAGCCTAGTTTGCAGTCAAACGAAGAAACAATTCCATCTGGCTCATCGACTTTCGTGCTGGTGGTTACGAATGGAACCAGGATATTTGGTAATTTCTCGCTGGTCCTGGACATTCGTGGTTCCTATCACGTCGAGGTTGCCTTCCAATTTTATGCAGGAATTTCTCCTCATTGCTGTGCCTCAAAAACATAATGCTTTTTTTATGGTGCACTTAGATTTGTTCAGCAGCGCACACATAATAAGTACTCGAATCTTATACGTCCGGGTCACTGCCATGTAGTGCCTGCTGAATGTAACAATATTCAATGGAATGTCCACGAAATGCTCAGCCTGGTTTCATGTCAAACCACCAGCCAGTCCTTGGCCATTGCCAACACTCCTTGTGGAGAAGTTAGGTGATAGCAGGCATTTTGCTACCATTGTCGCCGCTTTAACAAGATCAAGCGAAATGATATATCCTCGCTACGACACGTTCATGAGGTCAGCAGGACAAGCCCATATCCCAGGTGCTCGATCGTTTCTCTCGCGACCATGCAACAGCCACTCGCACACCGGCGCTCTTTCAGCCGCGTACACCTTGCACAAGCATTAAGATCTCGCGCAGTTGCCTTCCGGCACTGTGCACTAAACACAAATAGGCGTCGGCAAGGCCGCTCACGCACGGAGTCAATCCTCCTACTACCGTCTGATAGTAGTCCAAAGCAACGCCCTTTCGTTTCGCGCACGCTACGTCCCCGCAAGTTCTTGAAGGATAGTGTATGTCTCTAATGCGAGGCTACAGAAGAAGCGCCAGTCTTTGATACTTTGACGACAACATTCCTTTCTCTAAAACGTTCAACAGCGGCCTCACCCGTGGCGTTGCAATGTTTGCACAGCGGACCTCTTGGTAAATTTCACACAGTTCAATTCATGCGCAGTAAGAATCAGATAACCGCACTGGGGCATGCAGAAAAGCGATCCGGTGTACTACCAGGTGGTGAACTGCTTGAGGGTATCCGGTAAGGGGTAGCTGCTGAGGGTGCCCGTTTGGCCACGAAATACTACGACTTCGCGATCGAGACACTCACGGACTGTTTTGGACTCTGAGATCTTATTGTGAATCATCAAGTAGATCATCTCTTCGCTTCGAGCCCTGTGAAAAGCTCATCAGGCGACTGAACCATTAGTTATTTTACTAAAATGTAGAGTTTCACGTCAGTGCACTAGGATGCCTTGGGGTCTCACAAGAACAGTACCCTTTTCAGGGAACTGTGTCTTAATGCAATGCATGCCAAAATATCTCGCCCTATTGTAAGTAGAGAAAGGTAAGAAGATAACCATGCCATTTTGTCCTAGCCCTTTTAGCCCTGGATTTTCGATTTTCAGTGCAGAATTTATTCAACGTGATTTTTCTTGCGTCTATAGGCTAAATAACATCCCTTGCAAATATGAACCATGTGGGCAATCTATTGAGCGAGTTAGCACTATGGTGTCAAAATCGTACATCAGGGCTCAAAGGTTGTAAAATGATACACGTTGGTGCTCTATGACCATAGTGGTACGAGGGCCTATTTGAGCCATATATTTGCTACGTGCACGCGTTTAACACTGCGAAGCTTCTCCTTGGTAATTACAGACACAAATGGACCATGGGTCCCAGCCATGGTTCCAGACCTGGGGTCAGGTAAGCGGTGGGGGCGGTAACCAGCGCGTATGGGCATATGAATGAACGTGTGTATGTATCCACGTTTCATAAAGCCGAGTGTACATGGATGGATGCAAGGAAACATCAAAAAGATTCATCCTTCCCTGTTGCACGCCTTTGAAACGGCGGTTGCCCTTGCCGCATATCGCCGCATTGCAATCTACTAGAACATTCGTAAACATTCTCTAGTAAATCTCTGACTGTATAATAAATATTTTTCATCCACTGTATTCAAATACCGTGCTTATAATCACCACCCACTCTTTCTGCCACGGGGATGGTCAAACAAAGGCGCGTGGCCTCATTAGCTTTATCGCGTTTACCCTTTACATCGAGCATATTTCCCTTACCGACCTTCTGAAGCAGTGCGCTAGCGGCTACATTGACTTATCTGGAGATATTTTCATTTTCATGTTGTTTGTGAAACAAAACTATTGGCACGATATACATGCGATAAAACAGACGCAGAGAACAAAAAACAGCGCGCTTCTCGTAACTCTGTGGGTTTCATTCGCAACCGTTGAGCCCTGACGGTGTCAAAATCGCACATAGAGAAAACAAGACTTTACCAAAAATTCGAGCTAACCATAACAAAACTTCTGGCGGCTGTGCACTAAGGTAGTTATAGCAAACACCATATAAAAATTGGATTGCGTGGATCCGTATATTTATTGAGATAGAACAATTCAAATTCAGACCTCACGTGGCGCATCGCGTGCAAGGGTTTCGCGGCGGCATTTTCTTCTTCCTTGCTGCCCGCATGAAAAGACGCAGCAGGTAATCATGTGGATGGCAGCAGGGATTCCTAAATGTCATCCTGTCACTAAAATCGGCAGTTCTAGTTCTGTTTTCAAGGCCCCTTAACGAACATTTTCTTGCGGTGTCAAATGACACCGCCAGGGCCGAAAGGGCTAGGGATATAATCCCATTGGTCACGGGCCTTTTGAGGTTTGTTGGGGGATAAATGCAAGTTCGGGTGAGAAGCCGGTTACTGCCACGCCCTAATGCATGAGCTGGGAAAGACACCAGCGACTAATATGTGTGCAGAAGCACGCATCCCGTCAGTATTTTTGGATGGCCCAACTCTCTAGTGCTCTCAGCTGCCAACAGTTGTCTGCATTGGGAACGATGCTTCAAGAGTGAGGATAAGAATGAGAAAACGGGTTAAAGTGAAAGTTATGGACGTTGTAGTGAAGAATATCGACGCTATATACTCAGACAGGGTGAGCTACTCGTGGAGGAAGACGACGTTTGGGCAGACCAACGTGCGTCCTGACTTCGCAATTCCCAAGGCTTACCCCCGTATTCATAAACGCTCCTCGACTCGACTCTTCACTCGAAAAGCTTCTTGAGGGTTGTTTTCCAATTAACATTTCGCCCTCCACTCGAGGCGATCCTCGACTGGAGGAAATCTCGAGCGTTTTACTTGAGATAGTCGAGGTAGGGCCAGAGCTACCTTGAACCTTTCCTTGAGTGAAGTATCATGGCGGATTACGCTTCGTTTGTCGACTATGTGATATAGAAAAGTGCGAAGGGCATACCACGACGAGATTTTAGGGACCGGATAAATCCAATGGAGCGCTACACCGATAGCGAATTTCTGGCGCGCTATCTCTTCACGAAGTGCAGCGTGAAGAAGCTGCTTGACTACTTGACCCTTGAGGAGAGCTGCAGCAACTGTCGCCACCCTCTTCCACCAGTGATGCAGCTTCTGATGGTGCTGTGCTTTTATGGAGCAGGCACATTTCAAGTAGTGACGGGCGACCTGGTGAATGTGTCTCAGCCGACAGTTAGCCGCATCATCGAACGTGTGTCGCGGGTGATCGCGAAGCAATTATTCCCAGCCGTCGTGAAGTTCCCCGATAACGATGACGGGTCCCGTGAGACGACGGTGGAATTCCACCGAATCGCCAAGTTCCTCGAGGTGACAGGGTGCATAGACTGCGCCCACATCCGTATAAATGCACCACATCCGTTTCCCCGCAGACACTGTCCTTAGCTCGCCTGGACACGTTGTCTGTTTTTCGGTTATCAATTACCGATCTGTGGCGCGTCACCAAATTACACAGTTGCTGCCTGCGCAGATTGCAGTCTACACAGGGGTCTAGACTGCAATCTGCGCAGGCATCAACAGAAAACACGGAAGGAGGAGAGGGGGAACCGTGGCAGCGCGTTGTTTGCAACACTTCTCTCTTCTTACAAATGGAACCGTTGCACTGGTTTGCCTGGCCTGGTGGAATGTCGTAGCACTGGCTCCGCGCTCGCGGTAGCCGTCTCTGTAGCACAAGCCTGAGGCACCGTTGTCCGCTGGTGGTCGTGGGGGATTGCGCCAGTGGTGACTTGAGGATGAAGTGCTGCGGCGGTTGTATTCGAACACTGCCGGTGATTTTTCAGGCCGCTTGGACAGCTGAGGCTCACATGATGCCACGCCCGGGGAGGTTGGCGACTGCGATTCGGGTCGATGGCGTACTTGGTCAACATGTCGTGTTAGTAAAGAATCAGGAGTTTTGATGGTCACCATGCGAGATCCTGATGTAGACTTCACACGTCCTGGTGTCCACTTTCTCCGACACCGTAGTTCCGCACGTACACGCTGCTGTCGACGGGGACTACCCAGTCATCCGACCGCGGTGGCGAATCTGCGACAGTTGAAGGAAAACATGCGTCCAATCGTGATCGCAACTGAAAACCTAGTAGCAACTCAGACGGAGACTTCCCCGTCTTCTGCGGCGTTCTCCTGTAGTTGAACAGAAGCTTCACGAGGTTGTCTTCCAAATTCCCCTCCCTCATCTTTCGAAGCCCGTCCTTTATCGTACGTACCGCTCGTTCTGCCGCTCCATTAGACTGCGGATGAAAAGGCGCTGTTCGCAGATGCATAATGTTATTGTTTGCCACGAACGTGGCAAAATCCTGGCTTGAAAACTGCGTACCGTAATCTGAGACGATGGTTCGCGGAACACCGAATTGGCTGAACATTGCGCGCAGACAGCTGATTGTGCGTGTTGTTGTATGCTTTACAGGCACGGCTTCGATCCAGTTAGTATGGGCGCCTACCGCCACTAGAATCATTTTCCCTGGTATTGGTCCAGCAAAATCCACGTGTATCCGCGACCATTTTTGTTCGTTTTTGGCCAGTTGACTGGTGGTGCTGCAGGCGGCATTGGCATGTTTTGGACACAGTTCGTGCAGCTGGCTGATAGCACTTCGATGTCATGGTCTACTCGAGGCCACCAGAATTTTGACCTTGCACTGCTTTCATTCCCGACGAGCCTTGGTGAGACTCGTGCAACAGTGTCAAAAGTCGGGCCCGCGCTTTTTCAGGGATGACTACACGATGCCCCCAATAAACTAGACCATGAGCTATGGACATCTCTAGCTTACGGTCGAAAAACGGCCGCATCGTTTCATCCAGCTGTTTAGAGCTTTTGGGCCAGCCATGCAATATGTAATGCTTCACCACCGTTAGCGTAGGATCAGTGGCCGATAACTGCTGTAACTCCCGTGTTGTGATCACACCGTCGTCAAAGTTTTCAAGGGCAAGGACATATTCCGGTGGCTCATCCACTTCGTCAGTCTCCGTAGATCGCACCGGCAGCGGGCTGAGGGCGTCCGCATTGAGCAACTGCTTTCCCGGTGTGTATTGCAGCTTGTAACGGTAGCCTCCCAAGTACAGTGCCCAGCGCTGGATACGTGCTGCAGCCAGGGGCGGTGTCGGGCGGTCACACCGCAGCAAGCTCACCAGAGGCTGGTGGTCCGTCACGAGGGTGAATGGGCGACCTAGAAGGTAGTCACGGAACTTAGTGACTCCGAACACCAGAGCAAGGGCCTCTCTCTCTAGCTGGGAGTAGTTTTTTTCGGCGGCCGTCAATGTACGGGACCGGAATCCTATGGGCTTGGGCACGCCTTCAATAGTGTGGAAAAGCGCTGCGCCCACGCCGTACGGGGAAGCGTCACATTCGAGCTTCAATTCTTTCGATTGATCATAATGAGTGAGAACCTCAGCTTGCAGTAAGCTTTGTTTTGCTTTCTCGAAGGCAGCTTGCTGTTGCCTTCCCCACTGCCATAACGTACCTTTCTCCAGGAGTTTGTTGAGCGGAGAAAGTAGAGTAGATATGTTTGGCAAAAATCTGGCGTAAAATGTCAGCATTCCAAAAAAGGAGCGCAGCTCACCGACGTTGTACGGGCGAGGGGCCTGAACAATAGCCTCCAAATTTTTCTCGATGGGATGAAGACCCTCTCTGTCTATCTGATGGCCAAGATGTGTGACTGATGGCTGTCTAAATCTGCAGTTGTCTTACCTTATCTTAACTCCGTGTTCACGGAAACGTTCGAGCACCTTTCTAAGGCGATCACTCCCATCTCCCCGTGTCTCCGATACCAGGGCATCATCAAGGTACGCCTGGACGCTAGGCAACCCGGAACAAGATGGCACCTATTTTCCTTTGAAAAATAGCCGGGGCTGAGGATATACCGAAAGGAAGCCTATTATAGCAAAACAAGCCTCTGTGCGTGTTAATGATGCAAAGCTTCCTAGCGTCTTCATCCAAGGGGACTTGATTATAGGCATCTCGCAAATCAACGAATGCTGAAATACTCCCCTCCATTTAAAGATGGAAACATGTCCTGAATAACTGGGCGAGGGTACTGCTCAGCTGCACAGGCTGGGTTCACGGTGTCACCACCCAATCCGAATGTAGGACTGGTGAAAGTACGCCGGTAGGTACGCCGAAAGTAAGGCTTCCACTTATCTTTCGTTTCGTCGTAATCCGGCAACTGCAGGGAGGCCATCGCGGTCGTTCAGGGGTCGTCTGCCGACAGGACCTTCGCAATCCTTCTGGTGCCGTGGGTAAACAAACCGAACTCGTCGCCACTGTTACATCGCCGGACACTCAGCCAAGGCAAGCGTACGCAGACAGCCGGAGGCTAGCCAAAGAAATCAACGTTTATTCCACCTTGCAAGCTTATTTTACAGCTTAACCAAGGAAAGAGGGAGAGGGGAAAGCAGGGGTGTAGACTGCAACCTGCGCAGACATCAACAGAAAACACGAAGGGGGGAGAGGCGGAAACGTGGCAGCGCGTTGTTTGCAACACTTTACAAGCAAGACCCTTGCCTAAACGCCCTGTTTCAAGCAATAGAAAAGGACCCTTGCTTCTGCAAGACTCACAAGAGGCCTTTCTCTGGAGTCGTGATTTTGCCGATCTTCATTACTCGCGTTCTTCGCCCGTTTGTCCCTGAACCGGAAAGGAGAACGAGGAAACCAGGTGCCGAGAGTCAATTTCGCTGTCATCATACGGGCTTGACTGATGATTGGTCATCGTAAAAAGATGCTCGAACTGCCTACGTAGGCTCCTGCTGAAGTCTCGCGAAGTCCACTGTCCGATGTTTTCCCCAACGCAGTTGTGACGCATGCTCGGAGAAATTCCAGCTGCCAAACTGCTGTGATCAATAGCCGTTTTGGTTGGCGCTCTACTTCCTTCCGAGATAATCCTTCAGTGATCCCCTAAACGAGAAATGAGTTAGTTGCATTGGTGCAATGGGTGACACAACAGCTCGTAGGTGTGGGGCCAGGCTGGCGTTGTCTCTTCCCTTCGGCCTATCGACTAAACTCAGGGGCTCCCGTGGAGAGAGGACCGCCATACATTTTTAGGCTCGTGAGAGACGTCTTCTTCATCCGGGCCCCTGCGGCACTTTGGCTCAACACAGACATTTGCACACGTGGGTTGTCAGACTGCATGTACACGACGAGCGACTGACTTCCTGCTTCTCCATTTCTTCTCGAATGTAACAATGTCAGTCACAACGGGGTCACTTGAGTGCCGGGTCAGCATGTACATTTTGTCGCTGCAAAGATCCCTACTTCTCTCTCTGCCATGGCAGCTTATTGGTTTAGGAAAAGCGGCAAGGCTGGGGAACGCTAACTGCTGTTTCTGTTGTGGCACACACAATCACGTAAGAAATTTTTGCAAGAAATCACGCAGTTGCAGTAACACGTGCAGCACCTGCCGGCTGCACGATGTGATGATTCTGCGCGAGTTATCGAGGCCAGCTGAAACTCTACCGCCCAATCCTGATCGCTTTGTATTTCAAGGGCTGCAATCTACAAGCTTGCGAACCGCGACAACTGCTGAGAATGGCAACTCTATAGATATCGGAGTAATGTCAGAAGCAGGGCGTACTTGGGCAGGATACCGGGGCCGACGGCTCCTTGCACGTGTACTTTTCAACAGCGGCAGTGAGTGCAGCTATCGTCACTGTTCTGCTCTGGACAACGAAGAACTTTGTCTCGTTACCCTCGGAATCACCAAGCCATACAAACAAGTCTCTCTTGAACTTGTAGCCGTGCTACTGCGCAATCAGTTCAATGACATGGCAATGAGCTTGGAAGTGTTAACTATTCATGAAATCTCTTCTGTGACGAATCTACTGCTCGATTCCAATGTCTAGCAGCTGCTCCGCGGAAGCAACTACAACATGGCTTATTGTCGTGCAGTGTACCGTTAGTGTCGTTGAGTACATTTCAGCGTAAAATCCTCTGAAGAAGTCAGTTTCCTTTCTTCGAAAACAAGCAAATACGCTGAGGAACATTATAAGCGTACTGGAAAAGGTAAAAATAAGAGATCAAGAACGTTCTCTAACAATACACATAAACCAATTGCGCACCGTTCACGAGAGAGCGTTACGATGAGCACCCGTAATTATTGCTCATCGTTCGGATGTAAGAAGCCGCCCGTTACGGCGATGCGTTCGTAGGCCGAGTCAGCGGTCACATCAACTGGCTGTAGCATGCCAGTGACGCAGACGAGGTTGACGACTATCCGGACCCCGCCGTTGGAGTCAGCGCCGGTAAGCGGAAGGGTCAGAAGCTGGCAGGTGACCTCTCAGTGAGGTCGCTGAGACTTGGCGCCGGATGCACGCGAGCCATGTTTAAGCGATGGCGTCCCAGCAGCCGCCAGCAGACTCGATTCCGTCACACAAGGCAAAAGATACTTTTTTTCTTAGCGAGCTTGAGAACGCTCAGCTGGTGTTCCGAGCGTCGCCGCCTTTCGTGCTTCGCGCTCCTCTTCGTTTCTTGACCAGTGCCGGAGCCTGCAGTAATCAAAATTCCCGGCGGCGCAAATAAGTTAAACACACAGTTCAAGTGGATAGAGTCTTTGTATCAGCCTGATCGCGAGACCTCCTTGCATCTTGATCTTGCAAGAAAGAATCAGACCATCAGCACTGTGGTAGACTTCCATGATCCGTACAAGCTTCCATAGCTGGCGTGGTGTGTTGTTAGCATGCAGTAGCACGACGTCTCCTTGCTTCACTGCGGTGTTCGACCTTGTATCAACAAAGTGCGCTGATTGTAGCGGCAACAGGTATTCCTCTTTCCAACGCTTCCAAAATGTCTCGGTGAGTAGCTTTCGGTAGGGGTACCTGTGTATGGCATTCGTTCTCGTTGAGGTATCCGTGACTTCGCCTTTCTCATATGGGATTGCAGTCAACCTTCTCCCAATGAAACGTTCGCCCGGTGATGACGTGCATGTTTCTCCTGCATCTCTTTCAATGGAAGTCAGAGGTCTAGAGTTGACTGTGCTGAGAAATATTGACTGCAGCTCTCTGAGGTTTCAACCTCAGAGAGCAGAGTCAATATTTCTTTAAAGTTTAGGTGAGCTTCTTCAGTAACTTTTCTCAGTGGAACCTCCACTGACCGTACGAGGCGCTCCCACCAATCACCCCACCAAGGCACCTTGGGCGGAATAAACTTACATGAAATGCTATTGGTGCTCAAGTGAGCAGCAACTTCTTGTTCCGTGATCATTTGGTGGTAGTCGCTGTATGTCTGCCAATGCATTGTGGAAGGTTCTCGCATTGTCAGTGTATATGAGACGAGGTAATCATCTTTGAGCCTCAAATCACTGTAGGCACAGTACAAAAGCCTCGGATGTCCTTTCTGAGATGAGCTCAAGATGTACTGCTGGAGAAGTAGGGCATGTAAGATGGTAATGTAACATTTTATGTCGCTGGTTTCCGTACGTGCACAAAGGGGCCCGACGAAGTCACCTCCTACCAGTTCGAAAGGGTTGATCGGCGACACTCGACAGCCTGCGAATGGAGCGATCTCAGCTTTCTGGGCCCACAATGAAACGCTTACACACGTTGCAGTCGTGCAACACTCGTTTCAGCAGAGTGCGGGCTCTACAAATCGAATCACGTTCTAGAAGCTGTGTAATTGTCTCTCGCTCCTACCTGCAGAACTTGAAGATGGGCTCTACTTGCCAAGAGTGTCAAAAAGTGGTGCTCCGATAGCAGTATAACGGTATGCTTCACGTTTTTTGAGGAGTCCAAGAACGACAAGCGACCTCCAACGCTAAGAAACCCCTCAGCGTCTAGGAAAGGGCGTAGGTCTGCAATTCGAGATGGGAATCCTGCTGGTTGACCCTTTGTGAGACAATCGAGCTCTGCAGGAAAGCCTTGTTCTTGGTACGGCTGATCCAGTACAGTTCAGCATTCTAGATTTCTGTTTCGACGACGTGCCCGGTTGGATCGATCTTGTGTTTGCAGCGTTGAATGAATCTGAATACCCAAGCAGTGACTCTCAGTGGGCACTGAAGTTTCCTTAACCATTGGACATCCATGATTGGATTCTAGAAATGGGCCACATCAACTGCAGCAACTTCACTTTTCATGGCTTCTTCTGTGTCAGGAACTTGGAACTGGAGAGGCCACTCGGATACTGGTCTAGCGAGCCACTCAGGACCATGACACCATTTAGAGATGCGCAGCAGTTTTTCGAGCTTCATGCCACGCGGGAATAGATCAGACGGATTTTCCGATTCAGGGCAGTATCTCCATCTTGATGGATCCGTGAAGCACCTGATCTCTGTGACTCGATTGGCCATAATCTGCTTCCATTTTATGTCACCTCTAATTCAGGATAATACAATTGCAGAATCAGTCCACATCGTGCAGTCAACTTGCAGATTTGTGAAGCCATCACTCACGTATGCTAACAATCTAGAACCGACTAAGGCACCCAAGAGCTCCAACCGCAGGAGCGTTGTAGCCTTAACAGGAGCTACAAGTGACTTTGCGATCAACAACAATGGTTTCGCAGTACTTTCTGTCACAGCGTAGATTGCTTCTTCATATGCCGCTGGACTGGCGTCAGAGAATACGTATACTTTAAATACGTTGGGCATCCTCCCTTTGCAGCACAAATACCGAGGAACAGCTACGGTTTGTAGTTGCGGAAGCTGAAGTACCCAATCACGCCACTCTCTTCGTAGATCATCGGGTAGAGCTTCATCCCTGCTGATCTCCCGGATCCACAGCTTCTGCAAGAAGACGCTTACGCCCATGGAACACGGCCCTACGAGTCCCAATGGATAAAATATTCTTGACGCTGCCTGCGAGCCAAGGCGTCTCGTGTCCTCTTGCATTGTCAAAAAAAAAAAACCATGTAGATTTCCCACCGAAAAGCTAAATTTGTCTATTGCCGGGTGCCACACAAGGCCGAGGGTCTCGACAGGTGCTTCGTGAAGAACGATCATTTGGCTGCTGGTAGACTCTTGCTTTCGTTCCAGAATTGTCATCAAGTTCTCCGAATGATCAGTCCATTTTCGTAGTGTCATGCCTGCCGCTTTCATAAGTGTTTGCACTTCTACACAAAGTTTCACGTTCTCCTCATCTGTATTGGCACCGGTAACTACGTCGTCGACATAGCCTGTCGGGAAGAGATTTTGGTGTGTGTGTCATCGTATCCGATGGTCTTTTCATCTGGTAGAGGATGGTAGCTGTCAGTAAGAACGGGCTGCAAGTTGCTCCGAACGACACTCATGTCATCCTCCACTCTTGCACGTCAGTTCTAGACAGGTCTCCTTCTGCAAACAAGACAAAGCCGAAAGCATCCCTGTCATCCTCTCGTATCGCAATCTGAAGGAAGGCCTTTTTTACGTCTGCTATTGTTCCCACCCGACGCATCCTGAATCTCAGCAGAATAATAGGAAGGTCCTGGTATAAACTGTCACCTTTGTCGAGGCAGTCGTTTAGTGACTTGCAAACTTTGGCATGTGACGAAGCGTCAAAGACTACTAGAATTTTCGTTGTGAGCGCTTGCTCACGTATGACCTCCTTGTGTGGCACATAACTTGGTCATATCAGGAGGTGCAGTACTGACAACTTCGGCATATCCAGCTCAAAAGTATTCTCTTATTGTACAGTCGTACCTTTGTAGCAGCCCCGCCTTATTCTTGAGGCAGCTGACAAGCCCTTGAAGTTGTGTAAAAGCGACTTGCCTGTTTGTAAGCTCGCATCCATCTGTGCAAGGAAGGGCCACTTCATATCTTTCGTTGCGAAAGCTAATGGTGCTTTCAAAATGTGACATGGTCGCGCTTCTTTCGAGTGGTTTGCCGAGCGCATCTGTAATTATCACATTCTCAAGCTCGCAAATGACCCTTGAAACTTGTACTCGGCACTTCAACAATCAGCACGCACACCATCATTCGTGACGTTGTCAGCTGAGACATTGGGTGCACTGTGCTTCCTTGAAATGTCCACGCAAGCTTGAAATTCATGGCACTCAACAATTCATTCTCTTCGCACCGAGAAAATTCGCCGGTCAATCGGTCAATACTTTCCACATTTGATCAGAACTGATCAGTATGCGACACCGCTCTGCGTTACAACAGATGGGTGCACTAGCTCATCGGCGGCATCCTGTCCAAGCTTTTAGAAAGACGCGACAAAAACCACTTTCGTTGCAGTCTGTCTGAAGTCCTGGCAGATGTGCGGGATTTTGATAGCGAGAAGGGCTATCTCCTCATCTGAAAATTCACTACGCATTCGGACTTTATGATTCGACGCATTTCAGCTGCTTGATCTGACACACTGGCGAAAGTGTTTAGTGCTAGCCGAGTCAATCCCACGCACTTCAGCTTGGAGTGCTCGGACAAAGCTTCCGTTGTAAAGGTTCTCTGGCTGCCGCCGTCGAAAACACCTCTTATATAGCGGTAAGTGTCATTTGTTGCCCAAGCTCGCAACGCATAAACGAAGGCACGTGTGATGGAGCCCTCATTTTTATTTTATTTATTTTATTTTATTTCTTGTAATACAAGAAAAAGGATACAGCGGCAAAAGGCGTTTCTCACGCCTGACAAAGGCCCCTGCACCTGTAGTTCGTCACAGATACACATTTTCCCTTCTTTCCTTTTTTTTGCAGATACAACACTCAACAACAACACCCCTACATGTCATGTATCACATGCGCGCGGAATACAATAATAAAAAAAGCAACACGTTTATACATTTAACATAGTGCGGATACACTTGTCTTGCACATGAGAACCAAAGCTCGATACATCCTATACCACAGTGGAACAACACACCTTCAAAACACTAGTGAACATGTCACAGCCCAATTCTACCTACTCTTTTTATACAATATAGCTTAGTGATGATAAGTTATTTCTGTTTTGATCAAAATTTCTTTAACTTGTTTTTTAAATGTCCCTAGCCTGTCGTCAAACCGCAAGACATTTTGCAATTCGTTAACTAATCGCGTTGATTGGTATTGTAGCGTCTGTTTTCCATAATTTGTCCTGGTTCTTGGTAAACGCTGTAAGTTTCTTCTATCAGGATAACGTTTGTCCTTTTCTTTTTCTTTATACCACTTGTTTTTGTGTACCTCTTGAAGCAGTTTAAAATAATAGATTTGGTTTGCCTTTAACATTTCATGTTTATAAAAGAACACCGAAGTGCGCAAACGGTCTACTCTACCCTGGTAATTTTCATAGCAGCGAAGTATTTTCTTTTGTAGCATTATAAGTTTGTTATAATTTTTTGTTGTTGTCGTACCCCATACTAGTACGCCATAACAAAGTCTTGAATAGAAGAGGGCATTGTACAAATTTTTCTTTAACCACTGAGGAATGAGGGATGCAATTCTGTACAGGCATCCTACCGTTCCCGCAAGTTGCCTAACTAAATGATTAACGTGGACGTTCCACGATAAGTCTTCGCTGAACCATACCCCAAGAAATTTTTGATGTTTTTCACGTTTTATGGTGTTCCCATCAAAGCTTATCTTTATATCATATTTAACGAGTTTATTTATTGGGCGAAATATAATATATGTCGTCTTCTTGGCATTTAACTGTAGCTTGTTTTGTTGAAGCCAGTTTGAGAGTGACATCATATATTCATTTACATTTTTTTCTAGTGTTTCCAAATTATTTGATGTAAAAAATACGTTTGTGTCGTCTGCATACATAATAAGCTGGGGCGAGGCGGGTATGCATACAATATCATTAACGTAAAGCAAAAAGAGGAAAGGACCCAATACAGAACCCTGCGGAACTCCTTGTGTCAACTTAAGCTGACTTGATGTAGCCGTTTTCATTTGTACTAGTTGGTACCGGTTATGTAAATAATTTTGTAAAAGCTTAAGGGTGATCCCACGTATGCCATACCGTAGACTAGTTTCCGTAATAATATGTCATAATGTATTGAATCAAAAGCTTTCTTTAAGTCCAAAAATAAACCAAGCGTAAATTTCTTATTTTTCATATTTGCAATTATTTGATCTTTAATGATTGTTAATGCTTGTTCAGTAGACTTATTTTTCTGAAAACCATACTGACATGTTGTGATGATGTCATACTTATTTAAAAAGGATACCAACCTGTCATGAATAATGCTTTCAAAAACCTTGGATAATGTCGGAAGTACTGAAACGGGTCTATAATTTGACATATTATTTATGCCACCTCCTTTATAAATTGGGGTTACCCTTGCAACTTTTAACTGTGCCGGAAACACTCCTGTTGTCAGTACAAGATTTATTATGTAAGCAAGCACCTCTGATATTAGCGGACAATACAACTTTAGTTCAGCTGCGGTGATTTCGTCTATACCTGGCGCCACATTGCTTTTGAGTTTATTTATTACGCTAGCTATCTCAGCACTGTCAGTAGGAAGCATAAAGATTGAATTCTGTATAGCTGCAGTTTCTTCGAAGCACGAGTCGTCTTCGCTTTCAGAACAGCCACTGTACGCGCCCGCGCCCGCATTGACGAAATGACGATTCATGGAATTGGCTAGGTTCTCGCCACGCAGCATCACGTTTCCCTCTTGCATTTCTGTGATATCACATCTTGCTTTCTTTCTGCCGGTAAGTGCATCCACTGTTTCCCAGACCTTCCTAGGGTTATCACATATGTTCTGAAACTTTTTCTGATAATATTCTCGTTTAGCCTTTTTTAAGTATGACGTCAGGGCGTTGCGGTATTTTTTGTACTCTGCAAGTGCTTCGGGTTCTCGTAGGCGTAAAAATTTTTTAAAGAGGCCATTTTTTATTTGAATACATTTATAAAGCGAGCTGTCTATCCAAGGTTTCCGGCAATTTTTTCTCTTTCGAAAAGATACTTCTTTAGGAAATGCCTTGTTGTAACAGTGACGTAATGAATCCATAAACCCATTATAGGCATCTTCGGCATCTTTTATCTTATATATATCACTCCAATCTACTGCTTTGACGAGCTGAAAGAATAAGTTTTTACTTTCACTATTTATTTTGCGTCGGACGAAAGTTTCATTCTGTTCCTTTTGGTGCCTCAAACAAAAGGGTATGAAACAAAACACTGGCAAGTGATCGTTAAGATCACTTGACACGATACCGCTTATGGTCTCCGATGGATTCGAATTTGAAACGCATATATCGAGTAACGTTGCACTATCCTTGGTCACTCTGGTAGGGGAACATATATGATTTACACAACCAAATGCAGAAAGCAGCGTCTCAAAATGTGCGGCAGCGGTATCTTCTGCAGCGAGATTAATATTGAAGCGGGCACAGGGATACGCTTCTGATGGTAGTATATTTTAGAACAGGGAGATTAACCGGTGCAGCCCCAATGGCGGACCGTCAGCCTGCGCCCCACTCCTGCGTCTTCTCTGTTCCCCTCGAGGTCGTCGTCTTCGTCCGTGTTCTTGCACCGTGACATCACCCCCCGGCGGCAAAAGCGCCGACCCGGCGCCACCTAGATCGCGGCTACGTGGTAAGGCTTGAGACGACTGACGTGGACAACATCAGACGACACGGACGACGAGGAAGCATCGGCAGGAGCTATTTCGTAGGTCACATCACTGAGTTGTCGGACAACGCGATAGGGGCCGGAGTACCGGCAGAGTAGCTTTTCTGAGAGGCCGACGTGTCGTGAAGGAGTCCAGAGGAGGACGAGGTCATCTGTGGAGAACTGGACATCACGGTGGCGGCTGTCATACAGAGATTTCTGTCGTGATTGAGACTCAGAAAGGCGGTGATGAGCGATGTGACGTGCTTTAGCCGCTGCAGTCATGGCGTCGCGAGCGTATTCAGACGAGGACTCGAGGTCGTTGGGCAAGATTGTGTCGAAAGGCAATGTCGGCTCACGGCCATAGAGAAGATAAAACGGGGAGTAGAGAGCGGTGTCGTGACGTGACGAGTTGTAAGCGAACGTCACAAAAGGGAGGGCTACGTCCCAGTCACGATGATCGGAGGAGACATACATCGATAGCATATCAGTAAGTGTGCGGTTCAGGCGTTCTGTGAGCCCGTTTGTTTGAGGGTGATATGCCGTCGTTAGCTTGTGTTGGGTGGCACAAGATCGAAGTAGGTCCTCAATAACTCGGGATAGGAAGTAACGGCCCCTGTCCGTGAGAAGCTGGCGAGGAGCTCCATGGTGTAAGATAACATCCTGCAGCAGAAAGTCGGCAACGTCAGTAGCGCAACTGGTCTGGATGGCTCGCGTTATAGCGTAGCGGGTAGCATAATCCGTTGCGACGGCGACCCACTTATTTCCATTTCTGGATGTAGGAAAAGGGCCCAACAGGTCAAGACCGACGCGATAAAATGGTTCCGTGGGTATGTCTATTGGCTGGAGTAATCCAGCTGGAGGCAAAGCGGGCTTTTTGCGACGTTGGCAAGGTTCGCAAGCCGCAACATAACGTCGTACAGAACGGTAGAGTCCTGGCCAGAAAAATCGTCGCCGGACACGGTCGTACGTCCTGGAAACACCAAGGTGGCCGGCGGTGGGTACGTCATAGAGCTGTGCGAGTACAGTTGCCCGCAGATGCGCGGGAATGACTAAGAGCAGCTCGTTCCCTTCAGGTCGCATATTTCGGCGGTATAAGATGCCATCCAGAATGAGGTACATACGAAGCGAAGTCTGACGGATGTGCATGGAGGCGGCTGATGAGGTCGAGTAAGTTTGGGTCACGTTCTTGCTCTTGTGCGATGTTGTGGAAGGCCGAGAGCGTGAATATTCCAGCAGGCGCATCATCGGAGCCTGGGCTGTCGACAGGGTGACGAGACAAGCAATCGGCATCCTGGTGTAGTCGGCCGGACTTGTGCACCACTGTGTAGGTGTAGTCTTGCAGACGTAGGGCCCAGCGACCTAGACGACCTGTGGGATCTTTAAGTCTCGAGAGCCAACAAAGGGCGTGATGGTCCGTTGTAACGATGAAAGGTCCCCCGTACAAGTATGGGCGGAATTTCCCCACCGCCCATACAAGTGCGAGGCACTCGCGCTCCGTGATTGAATAATTGCGTTCAGCGGCGGAAAGCAGGCGACTGGCGTACGCAATAACTCTGTCGTAGCCCCGTTGACGCTGGGCTAAAACAGCGCCAATTCCATAGCCGCTATCATCTGTACGGACTTCTGTTGGGGCAGATGAGTCAAAGTGAGCAAGAATCGGCGGTGTGGTGAGCAGTGTGATAAGGTTTGAGAAAGCAGCAGCTTGATCAGGGCCCCATGAAAAGGGCACGCCTTTCTTGAGAAGGTCGGTCAAAGGTGGAGCAATGTTCGCAAAGTTCCTTACGAATCTACGGAAATAGGAACATAAGCCTACAAAACTGCGGACGTCTTTAGCGCATGTTGGCACAGGAAAATCGAGGACAGCGCGAACTTTTGCGGGGTCCGGGCGGACGCCAGACGAATCAACAAGATGGCCGAGGATAGTAATTTGGCGGCGACCAAAGTGGCACTTTGAAGAATTTAACTGTAGGCCTGCAGTGCGGAACACTGAAAGAATAGACGAAAGACGTTCAAGATGGGTTTCGAAGGTCGGAGAAAATACGATGACGTCGTCTAAGTAACACAGGCAGATGGACCATTTAAAGCTGTGCAAGAGCGTGTCCATCATACGCTCGAAGGTGGCGGGAGCGTTGCACAAGCCGAAAGGCATGACCCGGAACTGGTAAAGGCCATCTGGTGTAACAAAGGCGGTCTTCTCGCGGTCCATGTCGTCGACAGCGATTTGCCAGTAGCCGGAGCGGAGATCTATGGATGAAAAATACGTCGCACCGTGGAGACAATCCAACGCGTCGTCGATGCGCGGCAGAGGATATACATCTTTTTTGTAATCTTGTTCAGATGTCGATAGTCCACGCAGAATCTCCAGGTGTTATCTTTCTTCTTTACCAAAACGACAGGAGAAGCCCACGGACTGGATGATGGTTCAATAATGCCCTTGTTGAGCATCTTATCAACCTCCTCCTGGATGACTCGGCACTCGGCGTGTGACACGCGATAAGGCCGTCTGTGAATGGGCGGGGCATCGCCGGTATGTATGCGATGCTGCACCAGCGAGGTTTGTCCGAAAGGCCGACCGCCTATGTCAAAAATATCGGAGTACTGGCTCAGCAGATGCCGGAGTTCGTTGGCTTGTGAGGGTGAAAGGTCTAGGGCTATCATTTTCGCGATGTCGTCGTGCGCTGGAGGTGACGTAGCCGCAGGCGAATTGCAGGTGCCCGAAGAGCTGGTCGAAGACTGATGCGGCGAGAGGGAGAAAAGCTGGTATTCGAGTGACGGTGACAGAGTGGCGAGGGATATGCCTTTAGGTAGTACCTGAGGGCAGAGTCCAAAATTCAGTAGCGGTATATAAGCTTTTTGGTCCGATATGGTCACTACCGTGTGTGGGAAAGAGACGCCATGCGAGAGTAAGGTGCTGACGTCCGGGGGGACCACATAGTCGCCATCCGGCACACAGAAATTGGGCACAACACTGATACACGTGAGTGCCTGCGGCGGTAGACGAACAAAGTCAGCAGAACAGAGATGGACCTGCGCTGTGTCGGGAAGTTCGGGAGCATCAGGCAAATCAAGCTGAACCACACCAGCTGAACAGTCAATCACAGCTGAGTGAGCCGATAAAAAATCAAGGCCGAGGATCACGTCGTGGGGGCAGTGGTCAAGTACGTGGAACAAAACGGATGTGTGACGACCCCCAACGCTTACACGAGCGGCACACATTCCCAGCACAGCCGGTGTCCCTCCGTCAGCGACTTGTACAATGCTGGACTCGGCAGGCGTGAGAACTTTCCTCAGCCGCTTCCGAAGGTCAGCGCTCATGACTGAGATGTGTGCGCCGGTGTCAATCAGGGCATTTACTGGTAGGGCATCAACTTCTACGGCGATTTGGTTCTGGTCGGTCGGCAAAGTAATCAGCGGATTTGCAGGTCGGGGGTCCAATGCAGCGTCACCTCCGGGAGCTGCATTTATCAGTTTTCCTGGGGTGATCGTACGGAAGGACGCGGCGACGAAGGACGACGGGGCAGAGGCGAGCGGGATCGACGATCGTTTGGCGACGGTGAATGGCTCGAGCGTCTGAACGATGCAGGAGGGCCACGGTACGAGTCGCCATAGGACTGGTCACGGTACATCAGGTCGCAGTACGTCGGATCATTCGGCGCTGCATTAAACGGCGGACGTCGGCTGTCATTTCAGCGGTAGAAAAACGTAGATCGTGAAAACGTGGACTGGCGGTGAGGGCAATAGCGAGAAATGTGACCCACGCCGCTACAATGGAAGCATATGGGCCTGTCGTCATGTGTTCGCCACTGGGCTGGGTCTCGGTATCGTCGAAACGTCGGTAATGGCCGAAGAAGCGAAGCGGCAGGTGTGACTGGAGGCCCGCTAATGGAACACACCGGTTGAATGCCGGCGTTCGCAAGTTCCTCGCGGACAACTGCCTTGATGAGAGAGACCGTCGCCTCTGCGTTCTCTGATGGTCGTACGAGAGATGGTGCCGCAGCCTCGATTTCTCGCCGCACGATGCGCACAACGCTATCCACAGTGCGCGGTTGAAGGGATGGATGGGCGTCTTCGCAGGAAGACGTGGCAGCGGTGTTTGGAAGCCGCGTGAACTGTTGGGTGATGCGACGGCTCTTGGCGTCTTCGAAACGGCGGCACTCATTGATGATTTCGTCCACCGTCGAGCAGTCTCTAAAGACGAGCAAATTGAACGCGTCATCAGCGATGCCCTTAAGGATATGGCCGACTTTGTCAATCTCGGTCATGGTGGAGTCTACGAGGCGGCAAAGAGCTAGCACGTCAAGGATATAAGCAACGTATGACTCTGTGGCTGTTTGGGCCCGACAGGACAGGTCTTTCATGGCAGCGGACTTGCTACCGGCGGGCGGGCCAAAGAGATCACGCAATTTCCGCTTACACAAGTCCCAGCTGGTGAGCTCTTCTTCATGTGTGTCAAACCAGATGCGTGCTGACCCCTGGAGATAGAAGACAAGGTTTGCGAGCATCACCGTGGGGTCCCATCGGTTGTGAGCTGCAACTCGTTCGTAGAGGCCAAGCCACTTTTCCACGTTCTCGTTGGACTTGCCCGAAAAAGTTCCAGTGTCACGGGGGTGAGTCAGGACGACTGAATGTTGTGGCGTCTGGGATGCTGACGGCGCCGATGCTGGCGCCGTGTTTGATCCAGAGGCCTGTTCGTCGGTGGGCATGGTACAGCGGTTGATGACAAACCCGCTGCGGAGTTCCGTCTTGTGCGATACCCCGCACCTCTCACCAAAATGAAGCGGGCACAGGGATACGCTTCTGATGGTAGTATATTTTAGAACAGGGAGATTAACCGGTGCAGCCCCAATGGCGGACCGCCAGCCTGCGCCCCACTCCTGCGTCTTCTCTGTTCCCCTCGAGGTCGTCGTCTTCGTCCGTGTTCTTGCACCGTGACAATATTAACGTCTCCCATGATAATATAACTAGTGTTGTGAAGTAATGGGGAGGATAACAGCGAGTCTATAAATTCTAAAAAACGTGTTTTGTGCCCTTGAGGCGGCCTATGAACGACAATCGCTACCACTTTATCAACCTTTATGGCCAGACATTCAAAATCTGCTGTTATTTCCGACAGTTCTAGTTTTTCATGGGCATATTTTTCTTTTAAATAAATTGCAACTCCACCTCCTTTCCTGTCCGCGCAAGGACAGGTGATCTAACAAACGATGCACAAACTGTCGTCGTCTCGATGTCAGTCTTACTGGCATGTGTCTTCCGCGAACCCTTCTTGAGGTCACACATTCTCGTAGCGTGCTGTCCTTTACATTTCATATAGATCTTTCTTGTGCAGTCCCGGGCGGGAACACCTCTTGTCCTTGAATAGTACAGCGGAAACATCTGTTCTCCTTAAATAGTAATTCTTTCTTCTGCGTTAGTAGCAAAGGACCTGTGCACGACTCTGGTCTATGTTCACCTGACGAGCAAAGGACCCAGTTCTGTTTCTTTGGATTGCACGCAGATATATGTGGAGCACAGACGACCTAGGTTTTCCATTCCGGATATGCGTGAGCTGACATGGCGACAGCGTAGTTTCGGCTCCTCGTCCACTGCTGCCTTTGAAGTCGCTCTTCTGTAAGCTTTGCAACTAAATGGGCAGAAAGGTGAGCAGACCATCTAGCTTTGAGGAAATTGCGCTGCTTCCAGTGTCACATGCCCCCTGCTTGGCGCACGATCGGTGGTACTGGACGACGATGTCTCGTGGAAGCGCGCGCACAAGAATGTCGCAGAAGGATGACTTTTCCACACCTAGAAACTCGAGTCCTCAGATGTTAACGAGTACTTGGTCGTACAAGATACGTAGGGCCCTTGTGTCATTTGAAGATCGAACAGGGCTCAGTATCCTTGGCTTAGCGAAATGTTCTTGCTCTAGGCGCGTCTTCTACCAAAGCATTTCTGCAGCATGGCAGTAGCGTCCTTATAGGAACTCTCAGTCGTAGGAAGGCCCGCAATTACTGATGGAGCGTCTCGTTTTATATACCGTCGAAGGTAATAAAACTTTTCTGTGGCGGCTATGCGGGTACTACTGTGAACAATTTGGTCAAACAGTTTCCAAAATTCCGTCCATTCGCACAGCTCTCCACAGAAAGGGGCTATTTGAGCAACTGTTTGGGCAACCGTTCTCTGGTCTACTGGTGATGACTGTACAGTTCTACTTTTCTTTCTCAGGAGCTCAGCGAGAATAGGCGTCGCGTTGTCTTCATGATCTGTAACCGGTTATACTCGGTTTGGAACTCGTCGTCTGGACTATGCAGCTCGATCTCGTTGTTCAAGCTTCTGAGTTCGTCGCTGTTAGCCTTGAGCCTTTCATGCATGGAATTGAGCTGGTCGTAGCTTGCCAAGTTAGTGACAACAGCACTTGCCTTGTTTATGATCCGTGCGTTCTGTGCTCGTCGCGATGTCCGCTTCGACTTCAGGTGTTCCATTCTTGTGCAGATGGCTGGTAGTCGTCCGCAGGTTCCTGTCCTGGTAATCCCGGGTTTCGACACCAAAATGTTTAAGCGATAGCCTCCCAGCAGCTGCCAGCAGACTCTATTCCGCCACGCAAGGCAAAAGATACTTTACAAGCTTGAAAGCGCTCAGCTGGTGTTATACGCGTCCCCGCCACTCGTGCTTCGCGCTCTTCTTAACCCGGCCCGGAGGGTGCAGTAATGAACAGCCCTATCGAAAAACGTCATGCCCCATGTCCAGTAACGTCGTATGAACACATATGAATCGTACGTGTTTTCGTATGTTTTATAGGAGGTAATTGGGTACGTGGTATGTGGCATATGAGATTTTGCGATAGAGAAGCCATTACAGCGCCCGGACGGCGCTGTAATGCGCGCCCGGACCGTTCCTGATCTTCTCTCGCGGTCTTCCTGCATCCTACTCATTCGTTCCTCGTCCGCTGACGTAACCATGACACCGCCCGCCATCGCCGTCGTCCTTTCTCTGACGCTAGTCTCTTTCTTGGCGCTGCGGACGTGTTTTGCACTTTTGATGTGGTCGTTCACTGCGCTTTCTACCAGTGCATGGTCGCACTATGTTTTCACGTGCGCTCAATTGTCACACTGGCAATACGTTCTACAAGACGGGTACAGAGCACGGCATTGTTGATATTATGTGTTTTGGCACCTGAGTTGAATGCACGGCATCTACCCGTCCTGTCACTTGCAGTTAGATTTAACGAAAAGGAAAGCGTGGTTGCTTTGAGGCGACCCCCGTAAAGCCTACGATCCGAAGCACGTACAACACCCTCGGGACTCGCCAGCACGAAGACGACTAATCGTAGACCAGTGGTTTATGCTGTCGAATTCGTCACGGGCATGAAGGGTACAGCAGTGGCATAGAGATAGAGCATCCGTGTTGCTCGAAAAAATGGACCGCGGTGAGAATCCTGCTTACCGGCAATTCCCCACCGGATTAAAAAAATCGTGCGTTATTTAAATTGTAGGAGCCTTGGAAGGGCGGTCCGATCCCGCGACCACAGGCCGTAGCGCACTCCCTCACCGGAGCAGGATTGGCCAGCCTGCCACATTAAAGGCCATGACCTCCCACGAATACGACAATTAACCCCCCCGGCCGTCAGTTCCCAGCAGCCGCCAAGCAATTGACCGGGGCGGCGGTCAGGCGTGTGTCGCAGCAGAGGGTGCTAGGAATATCTGGAACTGGACAGGCCTCCATTGGAATCTGACCCTGGAAAAGTTTAACGCGAGGCCTTTATTTAGTGATGGGAGTCCAGAGGTACTCTTTGAAGAAATAGCGCGCGTGAAATAGGAAGTTATATGGCTCATTGTGTGGTTAAGAGGACGGGGGAAGCAGTTACATGCTGAAAAATGGGCACGTCGTTTTTTACCGTGGTCTAGTGGACAAAACACAATTTATGACCATCAAACCATTGGCAGCATAGAGGAATACTATAGCGCTATCGAGAAGGTAGCAGGTCTTCTAATTAAGCTTTATAAGAGGTACAAATTGAACGTGATAGAGGACTATGTACCAACACCATCCATGATGACCTGCTAGTTGAACGCTTCTGTGAAGATGGGGAATCGGCAATGACTGAAGACGCAGCATACCATAGTGACGGGAGACTTCAGTGCTAAGGTAGGCAAGAAGCAGGCTGGAGACAACGCAGTCGGGAAATAAGGCGTGGGTTGTATGAATGACGGAGGGGACCTACTAGTAGAGTTCGAAGAGAGAAATAATCTGCGAATCGTGAATGCGTTCTTTCGTAAACAGGATAATCGGAAGTCGACGTCGAGAAGCCCGAATGGCGAGAATAAAAGTGAAATATTCTTCATACTACGCGATGACCCTGTCGTCGTTGAGGATGTGGAAGCGCTGGGCAGAGTTAGGTGCAGTGACCACAGGATGGTGAGATCTCGAATTGGGCTCGAGTTGAGCAGGGACCGCAACATGCTATTACGAAAGACATCGATCAGTGAAATAACAATTAGACGGAAAGCCGAAGAATTGAGAATAGCACTGAAAAACAGATGTTCAGCACGAAGCGAGCAAGGAGACCTTTGCCTTCATGAAGTCAGCAATAATCCCACATGCAATATCACGGAGTGTGCAAGAGAAGTAGCAGGTAAGGTCGGTAGAAGATTACCAGCAAAGGTTTCCAGGAAACGATAGACTTGATTCGAAAAGCGGAAGGAATGACAGTATCTAACGCAACTGACAAAATAGAACTAACGGAGCTTTCGAAGTCAATCAATAAGCGTCAGACAGCCGGTGCATAAAAGCATAATATGAAGTGGATTGAGCGTGCTCTAGAAACGGAGGAAGCCTGAAAGCGGTGAAAAGAGATCTAGGCATAGGGAAAAATCAGACGTATTGAATAAAAGACAAGCAATGCGATGTGATCACGGATATTATATGAAGGAAGTGGACCTGCACAAGACATGTCATGAGAAGGAATAATAACAGATGGACAGTAAGAGCGACGGAATGGATACCAAGAGAGCGAAAAAGAATCAGAGGCATGCAAAAGGTCACATGGAGCGACGGCATTAAAAAGTTTGCGGGAATAACGTGGAACCGACTCGCTCAGGATAGGGTGGATTGGAAATCGCTAGGAGAGGCCTTCGTCCTGCAGTGGACCTAAAAAGGCTGATGATAATGATGGTGGTTAAAATAGCCGACGGTGGTTAAAATAGCCGATTTAATAGAGAACTCTAGAGTATCTGCGATAACCAGGACAATAGTAAACTGGGAAGCAGATCAGAAGGGGTTCGCTTTCCAACAGTAATGACAGGGGAAGTAATGAAAGCTTTGAAAGAGAAAGCGGCAAAGGCGTTGGGTGAGCATCAGATAACAGCAGAGCTCTTAGTGAATGGAGACCACATTATAAAACTGGCAAGCCTGTATACGCAATGCCTAATGACTGCAAGAACACCGGTATCTTGGAAGAATGCCAACACCATCCTAATCTATAAGAATCCTAATCTATAACAGGACTTAAAAATTACAGGCCGATTAGCTTACTGTATCGCTAATACAATTCGTGCCGCCTTTTGTTCCAGTCAACCTCAAGAACAAGCAGTGTTTCGTAAAGTCAACTGAACAGTAGACCATAATAATAATTAATAATAATATTTTAAGTTACTTCCACCAATACAGTGTTGATGGAGGGGGTGAGAAAAAAAGAGACCTAGCCCCTTGACTAAGTTCCCACCCCCCAGTTACATCAGGCAGAGGTAGTGCTGGCGATAGAATGCATAAAATGGTCGCAATAACTCGCCTTCGTTACACAAAATACAAGGATATACATATACTGGATAATATTAATGGAATCAGTACAGGTTTTGCACTTTTCTTATAGCAAAAGGCATAGACAAGCATGTCTACAAACTATGTGTGAAAAATGCAAAGTGAAAGTATTAACAGCAAGAAAAAAATAAGAAAGAGAGAAATTGAACATGGCAACACATTAGATGGTACACATAAGGAGCTAAAGCTAATGATATACTTCAGCTGTTTGAAGAGTTAATGAGAAAATCGCATAGTTGCGCAAGTGTGATGTCTGTAGTATTAATGCCCGCAAAATTGAGTTGATTTATTTGTGATACTAACAGATATGATACTCATTGCTGTCCATAATTTGTTCTTGCTTGAGGGAGTACCCCAGAGGCTAACAACTTTGGTAACGTGGCTTACAATTCAGAATAATTATTGGATGTCAGTGATGAAACTGCATCCTTCCCTACATTTCGACAACGATCAACACTATTCCTTCTAGATTGTGTGTAGTTTTTATTGATGCGTTCTCTTCGTATAGTATTTTCACGTTTCTGGTATTTTCACATCGGCCTAAATAGTACTATGCATTCTGTCGTGTGTAGTTTCCTTCCGTACCAGCAGAGTTTTTGAATTAGCCTTCTCTCCGTACTAGAATGGAAGCTCAGAGCTAGATGGAGGCTTGAATCGATGGTCAGACGATCAAAAACGATGGAGGACAACGAATTTCGTTCGAGCCAACATTCGGAGAACTGGACTTGTCTTCGTCAGGGCGGCAGCGAACGCGTCTTCAGTTGCCACTCTGATGAAGACAAGTCCACTTGTGGTACCGTTGGCTCCAGCGACATTACTTTTCTCATTCGTGTTTAACGATCTGTTCCCTCTTTAGCATCAATTGTTAAGTAAAGTTATGTTTCTTTATAATGTTTTCGTAGGATATAATACTTCACTCATTAATGTATGCAAGTTGCTGCATGCCGTTCATTTTATGTCGTTTTTGTGTTATGAGTACTTCCACGTTTGTGGCTCTTCTCTCAGTGTGTCTACTGCAATGGCATTTTCGTCAGGCGTGTCCTTTCACCTTTTCTTCCATTGCCATAGCAATCGCGTAGGGAACCCAAGCAGTGGAAGCATCCAATGAAGAAAAAAATCAGTTTCGCCAGATGGGTGAAGTACCGAATGCAATAGCAGTGCATATTATACAAAGTAAGCTTCAGGGTAACCTGAATTGCAGTGAACGTTGGCTTATTAAGCAGGCATGCGGGTGTACTTAGCGTGGCCAGACTCGCACGAAGGAGTGGAATGACCACGGCATGCAGCTCGAAGAAGAGGTGTACTGATGAGAAACGGCGACTGTGGGCAAGTCGTCAGATGTCATTTACGTTTCATGTTGCTGCTGTGCGGTCAGCATTGCGTGTGTACCACGCTCTGGAAATTGAGCAGAGGAGAAAGAGCTAACATTACGGCGTGGGGGAAATAAAGTACATAAAAGGTACAACATTAGCAGCTGCTTCGGCTCGCTGTCGACCTTGTGTTGCTAGGATGTGAGCCAGAGTATATCACACTGCATTCTACTTTGGAAGCGTATCCCGAGGCGCATTTGCCAGCAGTTGCTGCAGGTTCGGACTCAAATGTGCTTCGGATGACAGTGTCGCAATGATTACGTGAGAAGTAGAGCCCGCCTGGCTTCAGCGAGGGTAGCATTCTGCTTGAACTCCTCGGTAGCCATTCTGATGAGACGCGGTGGCATGATCACGGTCGATCACGGTGGCATGATCACCGACCATGTCACGGTCGAGCGGCAGAGACAACGACCAAGCATAACTGTGGCTAAGTAATGTGTTGATTTCTTCTGGCACGCGCTTCACACTGCGCGACCGCCTTAAGCAGCGTGAACTGTGCCCACTTTACGCCGTCGAGAAACTTGGCCCAGCACAGCAGCAGCAAGGAAGCGGTTTCCCTTCGGCGTTCGCACACATGTTCCCCTAAGCGCTATGCGGCCTAAGCGCTATGCGATATCTGAAACCAGACCGACGTAACAGAATGTCGCGTCACATGTTCCCGCCATAATCACGGAACACAATGTCATCTGACATGTTCCCGCGAAAGTAGCCTAACACATGCTTGTGCCAAAATCACGTAATGCAATGTCACGTGACATGTTTCCGCTGACGTCCTGTTACTCATCATCACGTGACATGTTTCCGTCAACATGACGTAACGCAATGTCACGTTACATTTTCCCTTCAAAATCGCGTGACGCAATGGCACGTGACAGTTTTAAGGCAGCATCATGCAGTGCAATATCACATTACGAGCTTCGGGCAAAAACAGGTAACGCAATGTCACGTGACATTTTTCCATCAAGATCACGTAAAACTCTCACATGAGGAACAAAGTATAGCTTCTGGGGAGACGGGATCCGACAGTTGGGCCGCTTAGTGCATTGTTTTTGAAGAAAAAACCAGCTATAAGCACACGGACACAAACGAAGGCACACAGGACGAAGCTGGACTATCAATTGAAATTTTTTTTCAAAAATTCTGCGCACGAGGTATAGGATATAGCATTGATACTTGTTCCACGTTTGACAGTGTAAAGCCACGAAATGTCCTGTCTTTTATGTCACAGCATGCGTGATCTTTTTTGCAACAGTCATACTGAAGTTTTGTACATTATAAGAGGGCTAGGTTTTGTGGCGACCAAGAATGCTAACCGCTCCTGGTTGTATAGTCTCATAATTCACTTTTCTTTATTGCTGCTGCGCCATAGGTTTTAGTGCTGGATGAACCGACAGCGGCTTTGGATCCCGAGACTCGGCGCAGTATATGGTCCTTGGTGAAGGAACTGCGTGGCGGAGCGAGCATACTACTGTCGACTCACGACATGGAGGAAGCAGATATTTTAGGCGACCGAATTATTGTGATGTACAGAGGTTGCGTCATCGGTTGGGGTTCACCGAGTTTTCTCAAAAACGCTTGCGGTACGCAGCCATTCACGTCTCTGTTATTTATATCTCTTTCTTATATGGAATATCAACTATACAACCCTTTGATTATGCATACTGACGCTCAGCGCGAAATATGAGGAAAAAAATGTAAGGAAGGAACAAACAACAGCACTGTCTCGCAGCTAATTTTTATTAGGCAACACACGCATATAAAAGCACTGACCAAACCCACGTGGTCCCATGACAAATGCCCAAAAGTATGCAGCAAGACATAATAAACCTGTTTAGAAATAACCCAACATGTGTGAATTGATGAAATGAATCAGAAATGAAATTTCTTTGTCATGCAGGGCCATCGATTGCATGCTGACGCATCGAGAACGCTTTTTATTGAAGCGATACGCTTGGACAACATCTCTCGTTACAAGATCGCTGTGTTTGAACAGACATTTTGTATCAGTAAAGATGGGGGTGCGGTCTAGTTCCTACACAGCGATCAAGTAACGAGGGAAAATGTCGAAGGCTATCACATCAACAAAAATGGTTTCCACCGAAGAAATCAGTGACGCACTTCCTGTAACAGAACTGGATTTGAAAAAATGGTATTGCATTCATACCGAGAAAGTTCCACCTAGGTGGACTCGAAACCACCTTGAACCGCGATTTGACAAAAGGAGCTGGAAGCTCTACCGACACGCGACCTCAGTATCGCTCATGCAGGCAAGCAGTGGTCTTTATATGTTCAATATAGCGCTTTAGAAGTTACATTTGTCGTCTGGTTAAAAAAGGTGTTTAGTACAGTGAACTATGGTGTTTAACAAGCGAAATCACTCATAAATTAAGATCGCCTCTCATGTAGTGCACTCTTTGGTGGCTTAGGTTCGCTGCGCTGATACCGCCATCTAGGAACGATAGATAGAACGATGCAGATTTTCGTGCTGATACGCACCGGCAGTCAACGCTTCGGTAGTGTTCGCGCCTCGACCGCCGAGGAAGTTAGGGCCGTAACGACGGACGCGTTCCGGGCACAAGGTACAAACGCGGCCGCTACAAATTTTGCCTCGCGAGGCCACGTGTGCTGAGTTGCCAAACGCGCTGCTCCAGGATCGCAAATACAGCCATAGACAAGAAATAATTGACGGCAGATCCACGAGGTGAATGATGATGAGATTGGGCGAAGCTCCTGGAAGTAATCATCGGTTAAACCGTGAAATTTCTTCCGTTAATTCGCCTGATAAAAATGACGTGAAACGATTGATTAAATGTTTTATCAAACTTTTATTGCTGGTTTCCGTTGTCCTTTCATTATGACCGCTTTGTGGTCGGTGAAATGTAAGCTAAGTGGTTCTTGCACTGCTTACACCATTGCTTTACGTGGCGTCTTTCGTTAAGCAGCTGGCGTCTTTTCGTTTTGCTTTAGAAACATCTGGCGTCTTTCGTTAAGCAGCTGGCGTCTTTTCGTTTTGCTTTAGAAACATCTGGCGTCTTTTCGTTTTGCTTTTAGGAAACATCTGGCGTCTTTTGTTGGTTTATTTCATCAATCAACGGCGTTTTGAACAAAATTTTTATTGTTTAATCACGCACAGGAGAAATCTCACCAGGCACTACCTTGGAGGTAAACAATGGCTGCTACTGGGAATGAGAGACAGCAGAAGTCGGCTTTTGACACTTCTACTTCTACTAACGTTTCCTACTGGAACATGCTAATGGCTGCTAATGGGGAATGAGAGACAGAAGAATTCGGCTTTTAGTTAACGCGCACGCTGCGAATTTTTTTTATTGTTCAACAACGCACAGGAGAAATCTCCCACCGGCACCACCTTGGAGGTCAAAGCGTAAGACTGGTTACGCACTACGACTACGACTACGAGGGACGAACGTTAGCCGCTTTAAGGAGCTTCGCCCCTAAAATCATTGGCATTTCACGCCCTAACCTTGCGTTCAGAAAACGATCAGCTGACTGCTCGTTCCGTTTCGCTTGCAAGGCGTCACCGTTTGCGGACGATCCTCGTTTATGGCAGGCTTTCACAGGGCTCTGGCGCGTCCAATTCAGTGTTTCCAGAGCAATGTGACTCGCTCGAACACTTTCTCTTCTGTACAACAGTGGAGAATCCCTGTGCCGTATCGAGGTGCCGCTGATGTGTAGATTTCACGTGTTTACATGTTCACAATACCCAAGCCATCTCTCGCCTCTCGATTCGCCAGATTGCCGCTTATGCATTCCATAACTTGGCGAAGACAGGTTTCACTTTGGTGTTATTCAGATTCCTATGACAGAGGGATCAACTACATTTCTCTGTCTTGTTGGACACTTTTCCTCCTTCGTCATGGGGTCACATGGGTTCGGTCAGTGCTTTTAATATGCGTGTGTTGCCTAATCAAAGCTAGTTCTGAGACGGTACGGTGGTTTGTGTCCTTTAGAAACGTGTGAAGTTCGGCTTGTTGGTTCATATCGAACACGTAAAGCGCAATAGGACAAGGTGTACTCGTTTTGCCCCTTCTCCTTTTGCGCTTTACGTGTTTGTTCTTGTCCTTCCTTACATTATGTCCCCGTGTTTCCCGCTGACCGTCAATATGCTTAACCAGCTGCAACTCGCCCACATGACCGTCCTTCCTTTCACTGTGTTTTGTTTTTGTCACTAGCAACGGCTCAAAATCACGATTGTTAAACTTTTTTGACGTATAGGCCCACACTTAGCACCCACCGAAATGCAGGTGTTGGCTACAAGCTGCGCATTAAAAAGGATCAAAGGGCCTTCAAGTCCGAGGAACTCCTGGCTGTAGTGAGGAAGACTGTACTTCAGGCTGCGGTTGAGGAAGAGAAGGAAAATGAAGCGGTAATTGCATTAAACACGATGCAGAGAGACCGCTTTCCGATTATGTTCCGCGAGCTTGAAGATCAGAGCCAAAGGTTGGGTATTGCAAGCATTGGCGTCTCGGTGGCGACGATGCAGGATGCCTATGTAAGGTACGCTCGAATATCGACCTGAACCATTTCGGCTTTGTACTACGGCGTTAGCAAATGCTGTGTTTACGCGGGCGGCATAACGCCGGTCAGATACGCGCCGCCGCGCCGTTACCACTCGTCGCTACCGTGTTTTGTATTTCGAGGCATTGTAGGTATATTAGTCGACATTGGCGTAAAGGGCATTTGCCGTGGAAATAAAGACTTTCGCTGTATGTAACGCCTAGTGTTTTATGAAAAACACGCCAATAATGCACAAGTATACCACGTTGTCAAATGAGGTACACAATCCGGAAGCAAGAGCAATTATGCTCCCTTTTTCTGAGGATATATTATGCTGAAGCAGACAGGTGAATGAATAGCGTTACCTTGGTCTCTGGCCACCAACACTTGACAGGAAAACAAAATACGTACTGCGTGCGATTTACTACATCATTTCGTTAAGGAAAAAATTGGCAGATCCCACGTGCAGTGGGAATCAAGGAAATGCGAAGCACGCATCATGAACGTAAAATGTATTTGCATTGTTGTCTCGCTATGCCGAATTTGGTACATATGAAGTTAACGAAACGGCCAAACCGCATCAACACTTTGGAAACTAAAGCTATGCCGCTCACACAGGCATGTCATGATTCTGATGTTATGGCCTGTCGTTTACGTTCCTCATGCAGTCGTATTGTGCTGTAGCAATTTTCGTCTGCAGCCCATTAACGAAACACGTGGCATGTAAATCATGCCGCTCATGATATGCATGTAACGATTTTCACGTTATGACCTGTCATTTATGATCGTCATGTAATATTGTGCCATACCGGTTTTCTTATGCATCACATTAATGAAACGCCCAGGGGAGCACCAAGTAGTGGCATGTAAATCATATCGCTCATGACATGTACAGTCAACAGCAAAACTTTGCGGGATCCGAAGCTTCGTAAAATATCTATATTACCGCTTAGCCTCGTAACATAGCCTCGAAGTAAAGATTTCAGTTGGTAGATGTTTTGGCGATGTACAGGCTGTAACATTTAATTCGAGGGTATGTTGCGAGGCTAAGCGGCAATATAGGCTTTTCCGAAGTTTCCGATCTCGCAAACTTTTGCTGTTGACTGTACGTCCTGATTTTTATGTTATGACCTGTCATTTATCTTCGTGATGCAATCATGTTGTGGCATGCTAATTTTCGTGTACATCCCGTTAGCGGAATGCGTGCCACGTAAATCATGTCGCTCATGACGTGCATGTCATGATTTTCATGTTGTGACCTGTCATTTATGTCTGCCATGCAGTCATGTTGTGGCATACCAATTTTCGTGTACATCCCATTAACGAAGCGCGTGGCATGTAAATCATGTCGCTCATGACGTTCATTTCAAGATTTTCATGCTATGACTTGCTCTCTATCTTGATCATGCAGTCATGTTTTGGCATACCAATTTTCGTATACGTCTCATGAATGAAACGGCCTGGAGAGCACAAAATCGTAGGCGGCTAGAGATAGATAGATAGATAGATAGATAGATAGATAGATAGATAGATAGATAGATAGATAGATAGATAGATAGATAGATAGATAGATAGATACGCTCAAGTCGCCGCAGTTTTCTAAGAAATGCTTCGTATTTAAAAAAATTCCGGGCCGCTGCGCTTTAGTCGTGCGAACAATCAGAATACAGCTAGCTGGCAGCGTTCCCCTCATTTACATTCACACTTCTTTTTCTGACTGCTTCCTGCATTATACTCTACAAGACTATTGGATGCTCTACCCTCACCACTCCTTCTTTCCCTACTCCTCGACTCGAAAAATAATTCCTCACTCACACTTCCCCGTATTGCAAAACGCAGTGCCACTGTGTGCCAGCGTCCAGCGCCGCACCTGATTATGGGGCCAGTATGACTCTGCATACGCTGGCGTGCCACGGGATACTGCGGGGCACGGGCTAGTAGCACGCAAAACCGCTCCAGAGAAATAGAGCGTGCTGCTTCCCTGCCATGCATGCATAAAATATAGACACATAAACAAGTGAGAGGATGCACTATTATAAAAAAACATTATGAAGAAAGAAACTATTGCTGCCAGGATTCGAACTTGCCACCTTGATTGAGATCTGCGACCCAGAACACGGCGGTTTCTGCTAAACAGGCTGTTAAGCACTGTATCTTGCCGTTTCACTTCATCGTTTGCTTTTTCTGTGCAATGGAACCTTGCACCTTTATTGCACAAAATAAAGAAGTCGCTGAGAGTAAATGGCATCCCAATAATATCAATAGAAGGTATAATGTTATGCCATTCGCATCTAATACCGAAAAAATATCAAACATACCGAGGGGCAGGGACTATCAACTGTTTTCTAGCTCTTTCTACACTATCAGCCTTTTCTAGCTCCATAGAATAGCGACACACATGTAAACGTGTTTTATGTGCACTGTAGTGCCGTTCGGTATCTAAACGTCTACTTCGAGAAGCACTTAGCAGTTTTCTCACTCAAACAGTGATATTTCAATACAGCGGCAGTGCCATTGTGTGACATATGTAGCTTAGTCCAAGCTCACAACTATTGTTTGCTTCGCAAAAACCAGGCGCAGTACACTAAAAAACATCCCATCATTTTTGTTCAGCAAACCCTACTGATCACAAAATTTGTGTCATTGCATCTGAGTCAGAGAAGAGGGCAGAGTAACCTTCCGTGAAACACGTGTTTGCTCAAAGCGCGCCCCTTCGATGCTCACCGCTTCTTCTTTAAACACCGCGCAGAAATAAAAATTATTTGTACAGTTTAGCCGATGCCAAGCCATTTTGTTCGTCGGAGTTTCGTATCCTTAAGGCTTGGAGCGCCGTTTTCGTGTAGACAGACTCGGCCTGTGCGCAATGCCTTTGCTTAGCTTGAGATATACTATTACATACCGATCGGGAATAGCTGGTTTGCAAAAGATAATGTTATTATATATGAGCTGAAGATCCGTTCTCATGATTACCTTTTGACACATCTAGAATATAGGAGCAGGTATCGCTACATGTGTTCTTGCCACGTGGCGATACGGATCAGTGCCTTTTTTTCTGTACTTTTTTGGAACTCGTTGAGAAGTTCACTAAATGTACGTTACTAACTTCACGGCAATGTAAAATTTTTCTGATATTTGCACCGCTTCCTCCAGACATTTAAACACTACAACAAAACTATATCATCGCTGTTGTTCACAGACGCGACACAAACGCACAAAGTGAAACAGTCACAGCGGCTAGCGCTTCGTGGGCAGGGATCCCTTACGCCGCGAATTACTTACAGAGTCGCTCACAGCGATAAGTGCGGTCAGGCCGTAAATGTTCGCAGCGTCCTCACACCTGGCGAAGCCGCATTGCAGCACCCGCGCATTGGCAACCAGTGTCAGCCTATAAGGAGCTGCGTCCAATGTGTTCCGCGCTAGTGCCAGTGCAGTCGAGAGAGCCTTTCACTGATACCAGTGATATTCCAGCCATGCCAGCCTGTCCCAATACAATGCATGCGCACACGAGTGGAAGCAAGCGAAGACCGAGCGCTGCCAGCGCCCCTCTGTGTGCAGCCCAGTGAAATGTCATCGTCGTCAGCGTGTTTCCAGTCTTCCCAGTACAAAATGTACTGGAAACGCACTTGATGGGCTGGTTTTTGCAGTAGGACGCTTTCCCACTCCTTTCTGCAATATACTGTACAAACCAATATTGTGCTTTATCCTCTTCCCTTCACCTCACTATCCCATTATTCTTCCTCACCTCCCATTCCCACCATTCGTCCTTTCCTTCCTACACACCCTCACTATCATTTCCGAGTCCTTTTCTGTTTCTGCAACGCATGCGCGGATACGTCGAGGTTGTGCCAGGTGGTGGCCAGCTCGGGCGTGGCTGCTAGGCGACGCGAGGCGAAGTATTCTCCGTGCTCCACACGTATTACACCCAGACAGAATGGCTTAGCTGGAAAAGATCCGGCAGATTCCACGCGTTAAGGTAATCGGTATAAAGCAAAGGAGCTTGCGAGGTATTTCCTATGCCTCAGCGTCTCAGCGTAGCCTCAGCCTCTCAACCGCAGTGGCGGTTAGAGAAGTGGGCGCGTCCATCCCGGTCGTTGCTTGACCATGCAGCACAACCGCGGCCGCTACTAACTTTGTCTTTGGGGGTCAGCTGTGTTTCGACGCACTGTGCTCCAATGAGGCAAAGACGGTCAGCAACAAAGAAGTGAGGTTCCTCTGGCTTAAGGGGACCATGTATTCAAAATATCATCTCCTGACAATCACTTGGTTTCGGGTGCAAGGTTTCCCTCTTTCTGGACCCTCCTAGTTTAGGTAGCTTTGCACAGGGCTCTGGTGCGTGCAGTGCAATGCCTCAGCAGAGATGTCAGTCGTTCTGGAACTTTCGCCTGTGTATAAATTTCCAGGATGCCCGTGCAGTGTCCAGGTGCCGCTGATGTCTAGTTCGAACGGATTCCATTTCCAGAGTACCCAACCCATCTCCCGCTCCCCGACTCGCCAGACTGTCACCAAAGGGGTCCACAGCTTGGCGAACGCACGTGTCAGTATGGGTAGGAGGCAGATGTAAGCGTATCGCCATTAATTGCGACAGTATATAAACAAATGTGGAAAAGGCGATGAGTCAAACTGCCTGCACATTGTTGTACGGGTCTTATCGTCTTCAGGACGGTGCGGGCTCCGCTCACGGCTGGATGAGGGCATTCGGTAGATGCGCCGGTGAGCACCTCCATCAGATGTCACGAGGTCGGAATGATGAAGTATAATGCCGGCTTCAAAGCATTGGCAGTCGAACTGTTAATTGCGCGAAGCTGTGAGCAGCAAAGAAAAGCAAATTATACAGCACGACGATAAAAGCGTGAGCGGTCGACGGGTACAAAAGTTACCAGCGGTCAAATGCGTCCATTTTTATGTGTTTCTCACAGCACATGCTGATATTATTATTGATCTTCAGGATGCGCTCGAAAATTGACATGGAGTAGGTTGGGAAAAGCTGTCACCATTGCTTGAAGCGGCGTGGACGAAGTTTATGTTGCGCATGTGTACTCACACGATGAGCCATTCCTGAAGAGATGCTTCCTGCTTAGCTCTCGCTTGTTAATGATCATTGTTAATCCTGGCGTAGATACTGCCGCGTTCTCGCTTGCAGACGGCACTCGATTGTGTTAGCTTGGTGACATTTCTTTCGTAGAAGTGCGGTGTAAGCGGAAGATGTTAGGGTCTTCGCAGCGTACAACAGATCTTAGCCTAGTGAGTAGTTCGACTGAGCTCACTCATGTGCAGCACGTACACTTCGCCGTGTGCAACGGCTCCAGCCACAGCACGCCCTGCTAACCTCACGCACCAGGGTGACGCACCAACCACCTCCGGCCGCTACTGCAACATCGCACGTGGACGTCAGTCAGTGCTGGACAAACATTACATGTCTACATTCCAATTAGTCCAGCCGACCACTTTGAGTTCGACCACGCTGAGTGTGTTCGGAGCCTCAGCGACTGGAACCAAGAGCGATAGCTGCACCATGTGTACTTCGCTGTTGAAGATTCCGCGAAAACGTGGTTTAAAAACATTGTGGGGACTCTCACTGCGTGGGACGAACTTCATCGGCAGTTGCTGAATGTCTTTGGTACAGTGTGCAGAATTGAGGGGTGGAGTTAGGAATGTGGGTCAGAATTCGAGGCCCGAACGAACGAGTGACAGCCTACGTAGAAGACATGAGACGGCTCTTCACACGTGCGGACACTGCAATGACCGAAATTAGAAAAATGCGCCACCTAATGCGAGGTGTCAAAGTGCCTCATTCGGAAAAAGATGTCGAAGAAACTTGAAGAGTTTCGTGATGAATCCGCTCGCATGGAAAAGGCTGTTCAACAGCGGGTTAGACAATAAAACCGCGACGCCGCGATTTCAGGGGAGCTTTCTTCCATTACCATCGCACCAAGGAAGAGCTCACCAGAGCTGTTGATAAAGAGGAACTACAGAAGATGCAGGCGACTGCCGCCGGCCCGTAGAGCAACTTCCCATAGCGGGAATGGTGCGCGACGAGGCAATACAAGCCGTCCAAGTTCTTGGATATGACGAGGTGACACAGCAGGCTCAACGAACTCAAATGAGTTACGCTTAAGCCGTACGCCGTCCGCCATCCAGCAATGCTTAGAGCATCGCACCCCCCAGATATGCAAGTGGAAGTAAACTTTGCGCCTCGCATCCAACGTTCATCAGCGAAGCAACATCGTAGGAAGTGCGACATCTGACGCATACCAAACTAAACGCCCCTCTCCTTTTATTGTTTGGGGAACCAGACGCATATGCAGAAGGTCTCCTTACTGGCATTCGGGCTCCGTGGGTTCTCGCCGAATGCCCCTCGTCCATGGCCTGGTGAGCGACCGCCGCACTGTCGGGAGAGTTTCTTCGCGGCTCATGCTAATGTTGATGAGCGATAGCATGAGCTCTGCTCTTTCTTTCGTGCTCGTTACACATTGACAAGCCCCACCTTCCCCCACAGCATTTCGAGACAGCGCTCGCCTAGCTCTGCAGGACGGGAAAACTAAGTTCGGCAAACTCCGGAAGTGCGGCCATTGACATTAGCTGTACCGAACATCCTCTTTGCGACGATAATGACAACAACAGAACAACGCAAACATGCAGACCCAGTCGAATATTGTACAAGGGGTGGTAAACTCAAACATTACCATCACTGCCGAGGACGACGAAATAACAGCGTTAACCTAGACTAGAACAGACACCTCTGTTATGACCGTGGCTCTTCCCTGCGGGCCGAAAAAAATCCTACTACAAAAAAATTCATGGGTTTTGATTTTGTCATGCTAGCTCATTCTGCTAAGGGAATTTCTGCATGGTAATGGAGCCGTGAATAACTTCGGAACATGGCGAGGTTTCTGACAGCGCACACTATAGTAAGGAGCACTTACAACGGCACTCGTGTCAATAGTTTAATTATCGGCTGTGTTTTTCACTGAGGTTGCAGCGACCCGGTTGGTTGATATTCAGAGGGGGGAAATGACGCGCAATTGGAAAGCTATGTCAGCGGGGACTTGAAGCATGAAGGACACGAAGTTGGTCGGTCAGCCGAAGTATCAGTGACTGCTGAAGACAGACCTTTGGTGCTTGTGAACAGGTATTCCTTGCAATAACTTGTGGACACTGCCGCATACTCGCTTGTGGATGGTTCTTGTTTGTGCTACCTTGGTCCTTCTTTCGTGTCCGTTACTCCGGCTCTTCCATCCGCAGATCTGGCACTCTTGAATATCTGGTCTTCGCCGCACGGCAAGTCGGTGGCCGCGCCTGCCTCGCTCCTTGCAGAAGTTTGTCTATTCCTGGCACAGGGATACTCTTAATATTGGTATTGAAGTATACCCATGTGGAGAATATTTTCCTTGTACAGCAGTATCACCGTGGTCGTACTGCCGGCGCTTATGGCGTATGTAAGAGATGGGTTTCTCGTTTTCACCAGCGCCTTCACCATCTTGTCTTGCGCATATATGAGGGGTATGTTGCTGATAATCCTAGTTGCATTTACTTGGGCGCCGAAACGTATGCGTTAGTCTTGTGTTTCTTTACGTTGATTGTGAAACCTTGAGCTTGGCTATTTTTGTCAGTGTTTGTTTCGTTCGGGGTACTTATTACGAAGATGTGTTCCGTGGGGTTGGGACACATCGATCGTGATCACCTCCTCGTGGCCCACTCTCCCTTCGTGACCCATAGCCTTGTCGAGGCTTGTGAGTGAGTGAAACAACTTTATTTCGAGATCCGGCTAGTTGCTGGTGCCGGCCAGACCGCTCAGATGGAAGGCGGAAGACCCTGTCTTCCTGTAGCCTCCCTGGCCTGCTGGATAGCCCAGGTTTGGTCGTGTAGGTCGGAGCTGAGCAGCGGTTTCCACCATCGCTCCCGGAGGGTTCTGGGCAGTCTGTTTGCTGATTGGTGCAGCCCTATAGTATATGACTTAGGGAGGCCTCTTCTGTTTTACAGACTTTACATATACCGTCTGCGAAGAGTTCTGGGAAATCCTGTTTATTTATTTATTTATTCATGTTACCCTACAGGCCCCTGAGGAGCATTGAGTAGGGGGGTTACAGAAAAAATCACAATACATAAAGCATAAAAAGAAATTATAGCCAAGAAGAAAACAAAGAAAATTGTAGAATGGAAGGGAGAAGACGAAACAGTATAAGCAATTGCAGTAAAATACAATATCAAGGGGACATGTGAACTTGCAGTTGCTCACGAAATTTGGCTGGATCTCTGAAAGAAACAATTCCATCAGGAAGACAATTCCAAAGTGCGATGGCGCGCGGAATTGCAGAATTATTGAATGAATGTGTGTTGCCGAAGATGCGTCTGCAACTGAGATGATTATGAAGTCAACTAGATGTATGCGAAGTAATGTCAAGCGAGAGACGACTGGTCCACGAGTTGTAGTAGTATTTATGGAGGAAGCATAGGCTGGTGACAGAGCAGCGGGAATCCAAGTTAGTAAGGAGAGCAATATCGCGTTTGATTTGGGTGATGCTATAGAGTGGCGATTATACATTGAAGTGATGAAGAGGGCTGCACGATTTAGGTGGATTCCAGTTTATCTATTAGGTATTGTTGATGTCGAGACCAGATCGACGAAGCGTATTCCAACTGAGGGCGTACAAACGTTTGGTAGGCCTGTTGCCGAATGGTAGACGGTAAATCATGCAGATTCCGGCGCAATAATCCCAGATTTCTGTTTGCTTTCATGCATATCTTGTTGATGTGAGTACACCAAGCAAGATTAGTACAAAGATGAACACCAAGGTATTTGTAAGTATATTAACGGGGAATTTCAGCTGAACAGGTAGAGTATGGACAGTTAAAAAACGATTTCTTACGGTTGAAAGTACGCAGCACTTGGATGTGTTAAGCGTCATTTGCCAACGGTCACACCACTCATTATTAAGTCAAGGTCCTTTTGTAAACGTACGTGGTCTTCTTCAGAGTTAATAGTTCTATACACTACTCAGTCATCCGCGAAACGACGAATTGAGGAAGAAATGTTACAAGGCAAATCATTAATATATATCAGAAAAAGAAGAGGGCCTAACACACTGCCCTGGAGCACACCTGGTGAAACAAGTGAAGTAGACCAGCTGAAGTTATTGACAAATGTAAACTGCTGTCGATTGCATAAGAAATTTCGAAGCCAGGATAATATTGTTGAGTCGGGTAAGTGCAGACAGTTTTGCTATTAGGCGACAGTAGGAAACTCGGTCAAATGCATTCGCGTAGTCTAGAAAGACGCAGTCAACAATTTTATTGCTATTCATGCCTTTATGTAAATCAGACGTAAATTCTAATAGCTGAGTATCACAAGATAATGCTTTCCGAAAACCATGCTGATTTAGAAAGAAGAAGTTAATTGACTCAAGATGGCTCGGAGGTGATGATGTGTTCAAGCAGCTTGCAACAGATGCATGTTAGCGAAATGGGGCGGTAGTTACCGGGAGAGTGTTTGTTACCGTCTTTAACTATCGGAATAACCTTTGCTATCTTCCAGTCAGTGGGAAGTTGACCAGTACATAAAGACTGTTGAAAAATGGAGCATAACCTTTCACTGGACGAAGCGGATGTGTTTTTAAGTACCACACGATGTTGACACCTTTAGACCGCGTATCAGTTTAGATATGCCTTCAACAGTAATGCTGATAGGAGACATGAAGCAGTACTCAAGATCGGAGACACAGGGAAATGAAGAAAAGTCTTGATTAGTAAAAACCGAGCAAAAAAACGAATTGAAGCTTGAACCACACTTAGATGCAGAGACAGGCACATTATCGGCGTTATGTAATGAAATAATGTCACTGCCACTGTCAGGCGAAATGTCACGCCAAAACTTTTTAGGCATATTTTGTAAAAGTGAAGACACGTCAGCGGAAAAATATTTCTTTTTCGCTTCGCTAATCGCAAGGCAGTAAGATTTTAAGCAGTCTTTATACACAGACCATGACTTAGAGGATGATAACCTTTTAGCGGAAGCATATAACCTTTTCTTTTTATTTCTGAGCGGTCTAAGCGATTTGTTAAACCATGGGTTGGATTTGTCATTAGAGATTGTTAATAGTGGAACATATTTTCCTATGAGGAGCGCCATAATATTCCTGAAAAAATTCCAGTTGTCCTGAACAGACCTCTTAATGAATGTGGGAAGAAACGAATTGTGTAGGAAGGCATCAAGTTCTGCGTTCATTTGAATGTAATTTGCCTTGCTGTAATCCCTGATTACCTTGTGCTGAACGCCCGGAAATTTTAGTGGAATATTGATTGAAAAATTTAGAAGGTTGTGATCGCTAAAACCGTCTAATTGCACAACTGGACCAATGGTATGTGGCTCTGGTGTCAGAATGAGATCTAAAATATTAGTATCGCGAGTGGGCTCTGAGACAAGCTGGGTAAAATTGAAGTCAAAACATAGTTCGATGAGTTCACTTGATGTACTGCTGGAAGAAGACATGCGAGACCAATTAATATAGGAAAATTAATATCACCAAATAAGTAAATTTTCCTGGTGCAAAACAGGTCAAGAGCCTTGAAAAAAAATACTTTTGTGAAGCTCAAACACGAAAAGGCGGTCAAAGGAAGGTGGGCGATAGCATACGCCCATCAATAATTTTCCAGGTAAGATTGGACAGGTGACCCAGACTATATCAAGGGGAGTGTCAGTATCAACCAGAAAAGAAGATATAGTTCGTTTGATGGCTAACGGCACGCCGCCGCCCTTTTTATATGCCCGGTCATGGCGATAAATTGAATACTGATTTGAAGCATGATATAGCTCGGTGTTGTTGCATACGTCAGCGTGAAGCCAAGTCTCGGTTAGCAATAGAACATCAGATTGACTGTCATCGTGATACGAATCAAGCAAGACACGTTTCGGTAACAAACTGCGAATATTAGTAAATGATACTGAAAGTGAAGGAGAACATGAAGTAGATGGCTGCTGAACATTAGCACTGCGTACATCGGCAACTAGCTATCTAGCGGTTACTACGGTGTCAGAACGAGTGTCATAGGTATCCATAGTATTATCGATACGAAGTTTATCGATATTCAGTTTTAAAGGACAATTCCGTTCCCTAGCAAACTGAAGCAGTTTCCTGCGCGCTTGCCGTGTAGCTTGCGAAAGACCTCTAATGGACAGACAGACAGACATTGAACTTTAGTTAGGTCCTGAGGGACTAGCCGGAGGATCCGCGCTGGGGCCTCCGGTTCGCCGCTGGCTGCTCCCATGTCGGAATCGGAAGGCCAAGCCTCTCCGCTCTTTCACGGGCCCTCTGGACGGCCTCAGACTGGTGCTTTAGTTCTGAACTCGTGATGACCTCGTCCCAGTCCTGTTCGCAGATGAGTGACGTGTCCTGTAACGCAGGACACTGCCAGAGCATGTGGGCTAGAGTTCTCTAATGGAGATGCCAATATTTTTCAGCCGATGCGCTCCCGCGAGGATTGCTTGTTTGTCCTTAAAAAAAGTAAGCTTAGCAATTGTCGGCCTACATTTGTTTGAAGCAAATTTACCCAGCCGGTGCACACGTTCATACTGAGAACTAAGTAGTGGTGAGCGCCAACTTATCTGTGCATACGGCGATAATTTTACTTTCAGAAGTTTCCCAGCTTTCTTTGTCCTCATCGGAATTCCTGTTTAGCTGGACAGGGCTGGGATAAGACTTTGTTTGCAATGTGCGCCAGTCGGTCGCCTGTTTCCTATCTAATTTTGGATGAGGTGGGGGGAAACTCCGCTTCGAGTCTCGATAGTGCTTTGTGTGTTCCGCATAACTTCTTAGCCTGTCCTTCACTGGTTCGTCTTCGGCAACATCATCTCCCGTTGAGGATGCCTCTTGGGTTGCGCGGTGGGTTAGTGCTCGCGACAACGCGTGGACAGTCTCGTTCGGGTTGGATGCGTCAGTGTGTGTGTGCCGGGAACCAGGTTACATATCTGGGTTCCTTCGAAAGCTTCAGTTCATGGCTATTTGTTAGAATTCGCAGGGCCTGTTGCGAGATGCGTCATTGCGCAAGATTCCTGATCGCGACCTGCGAATCACTCAGAACGACGCTATGTTTATTCGAGATGAGGGACATGGCAATGGCCACCTCTTCTGCTTCCTCTATTCGGGATGTTAGGAACGCTTCTCTGGTCTGGACAATTTCCTTATATCTAGGCTCTCTTTCGGCCGAATAACTATCTTGATATCCTCCCTCGGTAGTCTGGGTATTTTGCTTGCTCGTATAGCGCTGCTCGGTGTGCCACGGCCGCCCCGGCGCGTCGCTCTTTGTGAGCACGCGCTCTCCTTTGCCGCTGGCTCGTTGGCGTTCGCATGGCTTCTTCTGTGCTTGATTCAGATCCATCAGTCCGCGACGCCGTGCCCGTCTTCTTTCATGTGAAACGCTGCCTGCTTCTTCAAATCTGTTTGCAGGGGTTCCCCCAGTTGCTGACTCGACTATGTCCATCTCCGGGGTATTTATTTCAGTTCCCGAGTCCGACAGATGATGGGACAGTTCTAACCGTCGTTAGGTATACCCGCGCGCAACCGTGGGGCATGTGGGTTTTGTGCGGTAAAAACAGGTAAATATTGCGCTCACCCGAAACGTTTGTATCCTTGGGTTCGCGATGATTGCTCTGTCCGATGATGTGCTGATTTCAGGCGTAGAGCACTAAATGACGTGAAGAAACACTCACAAAGCAACACAGCCGATGCGGGACACGTCCGCTTCGATCGGCGACTGCAGCGCCATCCTGCCATCCGTCATCGTATTGATATTTAGGCAAGATCACACGACGGGTCATAAACCGAAAAACATGGCGCGTGCTTCGTCACTTACAGCGCGCATGCGTAGACACCCACCTGAAAAAGCCCATTGTTTCCTTCAATAATTCCTTGAATGGTTCTGCAAGGTATGAAGAACTTGGTTAGTGACCGCCTACTTTGTTTCAAGCAGACATTGCATAGACGTATCACTTGGTTCTAAAGTAATGGTATTCGCTCTTTATAGACATTGCAAGCTTACATTTGTTCTTCGCTGGCGCTTCTTCGATTGTTGCGACCCCCTTGTAGCTGTTGCCTTTGACGCTCGTTTAGTTGTTGCCTGTGGTGGCATACGCTGCATTGTACAGTGCTGACCGCACGTAACCTCCTTGGAATGCAGATGACATCAGAAATAACTGAACCAGCAAACAAATCGCCTACTTTAATAGTATCACGTAAATATAGTCATCAATTGATATATGTTTCCCTTTCTCACTCGGCGAGCAGAATATACAAGGAATGGACCGGTGGCGAAACAGACGAGCCTTCTGAATTTAAAAGTAAGTTAATAGGCTTCTTTTTCTTTTTCAGAAACTGTTTTTTTTTCTGCAGGATGATCTTGGCAGAATGCATTTAATGCATGCGCGGCTCGCTAGCGACATTTTCCTGAGAAAATGTCTAAGTGCTAATCTCTAAGCTCTTAATATAATCGCATGTTTTGTCGACTATCTTTCTCCCGTTTTTGAATCGCTCATTGAGATTATCATTCTATATAAGTTGGTAAGCGAATGCTAAAAGACGAGTTCTGAAATAGCTTCCATTCATTTTCCTATATTTCGCTGCTGCTACTGCTCTGACAAGCCTTCTCAATGTAAAATTTTCATAGGCTTCTTTTGTTGTTCCAAAACGTCTCTTCTTGTACAAAATTATCTTGGCAGCATGCATTTAATGCATGAACGGCTTCGCTAGCGACGGCATTTTCTGAGAACAGGTCTAAAGCTCTAATCTCTAAGCTCTTAATATAACGGCATATTTTGTAGACTACCTTTCTCCAGTTTTTGAATCGCTAATTCAGATTTCATTCTATATAAGTGGGTACACTCAAGCTAAAAGACAAGTTCTCAAATAGCTTCCGTACATGTCACTATATCTGACTGCTGCTACTGCTCGGACACGCTGAATCATTTCGCGTAATATGCATGGCCAGGCGTTCGTGTATTGCGAGATGTCGTGTGGGATTGAGCAATTTCTCTTGGCGAAGTGCGGTAGTGAGGCCGTTTATAACATCACGACGGACTTTCGGTAACTTATTATCTTTCGTGCGATCGAGCTTATATACATAATTTCGCCGGCATCACGCATTAGAAATTTGCAAGTGGTACGAAGAAGACGAGACGCTGCTCTAGCGCTCGTTCGTAATGTTTATAAGACAGTGTGGTACACGACGTCGGAGGTATCGGAGATTTCATATGGCACACTTATTACGAATCCATGCCAACTCGCTCGATTTCATATGGCATGGCAACCATGAGATATGGAGCCCTCGTTCACGGCCGTCCTGAGTTATTTGAAGTGGTTTGTTTGTAATACTGTTCTCCTGCTGAGCCAGGAAAACGCCCGCGGAGGATTTCGAGAAGGCGATGTTGGGAGCTCTCTGGCTGTCGAAAGCCACAGCGATTGCTAGCAGAGCTTGCTATAAACAGAGGCTGCATTAACTGATGAGCTCGTGCGTGGCTGTATTGAATATTGAATAAGAGTGCGAAAATGACCTTGCCCCAGCGGCTGCCGTTGTTTCATAGATCGCACATTATACTGTATCAGGGAGGTCAATTACAGTTCTCTTATAGGGGTGAGTCTAAGTAGGTAGCAGAGGTTTTTCAGCCATCCAGTTGGTCCGTATACCATAATACGATGGAAGATTAAAAAAAGTAAAGGCGTGTGGCCGGGACGGTCCAAGCCTCATGTAATGTTGAAATTGATGACCTACGTATCGTTAAACTCAGAACGGCGTTTATCTGGTTAGCCGGATATGTATTCAAGGAGTTTGGAGCTTGAAATCTCCTGACGGTATCTTTCATGTGTACAGTTTTTGGTTTGAATGTGTCGGGGACGTTGAACTTTAGACTACGTTGAACACCCCGACCCCCAGCTTCGACATTTTGATCTTGCGACGTATTCTGCGCGCATTATGATGGAGTCGGCGTAATGTGCATTGGTGGCGTTCTCTAGAGACAAACTCTTTAGATTTTCTACGCCCTTAACCACACCACTTGGCCAGGCGGAGTGTGGCTCAGGGGTGTGTCGTCGACGATGAGTTGTGGAGCAGGTATGCTTATTGGTATTTGCGGCCTTTAACACCCATTTTTCCGATAATGTTCCTGCAGCGCAGAGGTGCTGTCAGGTTTACTGTAAATGCCTATAGCGCTCCGAAGGTGAATGCAGTCCTTGCAGTGTGTTTGCAAGGCAGCAAGTTGGGCTAGTTGGTATAACGTCATGGTGGAACAGCGCGCACACACACGGACCGAAGCGAAGAAGAGACGACACGAGCGCTGACTAAGAACTGAAATTTTATTGAAACGATAGCACATATATAAGGAGGAAACACACGTGAACATACTGGTCATGACATACACAGCGGCTAAGTGCAACAAAACTGATTGTCCTTATGTGCCTTCTAAAAACCGGATCTCTTTATCTAGGAGATTGAGCGACGCTTGGCTTATGCAATTCTCTCCCCCTTTTTTTTATAAGAAAGGCTTCCATAATCTCTCTGTGTATGTCATGACCAGTATGTTCACGTGTGTTTCCTCCTTATATATGTGCTATTGTTTCAATAAAATTTCAGTTGTTAGTCAGCGTTCGTGTCGTCCTCTTCTTCGATTCGGTCCGTGTGTGTGCGCGCTGTTCCACCATGAGTGTGTTTGCGTTGCAAAGAGGACATTGCACTATTTCGCTAATCATTCGTGGTATTAAGTCTGTTCTTAATACATGTGTGTTATTCAATTTTATATGATATTTTGACAATATAACAAAATATGGCAAACGAAAAGGAACTACCCAGAACTGCTACAGGAGCGGCACCACAATCAACTCAACAGAGAAATAAAACATCGTCACTGGCCGATTGCTGTTACCATTACAGGTGGACGTCTGAAGTATAAGTCTAGCGAAGTTATCTTCTGTGATAAAATGTGTTAACCTGTCGTATAACTACGGACGTGTAACCCAGCAAAAAACTAGTGGGAGAGCGTAGCTGACATGGAAACTTGTCCTGAGTAGTAGTCTTTCTGAAACAATTTATTGAACTAAACGGGACCGAGATGAGTAACTCAGTAGAATGGAACCAGCAATATATAAAGTGAAGTTTGTCACCAGTGACGCAAATATTGATTATAGGCTCGTTGCACGTGCACACTTGCGAGACGGAGCAAAACAAAAAAAAAACCGGCCGACCAACCGCAATACAATTGGGTTGGGATCACATCCTATGCACCTTTATTTTGTTCCGGCTCAGTCCTACTTCGGAGAAATAAAGCTTTTAGCCAATTAGCAAGCCGTTTGTGAAACCTGTTCACGAACCAGTGAAGTGCACTTAGCTTCACTCTTGACTTTGACATTACTCTTAGTGCACTCTAGGCACTAACACTACTGTCGGAAGTTCACAAGGACTGGAATTCAAACACAAGAAAGAAAACATATCGCATCAGAGTTTCTACACTAAAACATATAGCCTTTATAAGCCTCACGCACGAAGTTTGAAGCAGCCGGACAATAGCAAGTGCTACCTACATAATTCAGTTTGCGTGGATGTAGCAAACCGGCTGAAAAGTTCTTCACTGAACTACATCAGCCAGCCAGTACAAGCAGCAGTTCCATCCCCTTTATTTACACATTATATAACTGAAAAACGTATGCGTCGAAATAAAGCACAATAAATAGGAAAACTATTCTTAGTTTTTGAGAGCAAAAAAGAGACCGTGCAGAAAAGCAAGTGTTGTATAGATGTAGCATTATCTTTTGACAGATTATGTAATACACATTACGGAGCACGTAATACACAACAGTGCATAACTTACCCAAAGCCTAGAACTCAGGAAGAAGTAATTATTTTAACGTATTTTAAATTGTGATGAAGATATTCTGCTTACCGACAAGTTTAATATACCTTAGCATTCGTGTAACACGTATAGAAAAATTCTGCTAACTTTTGCAGGCCATACATTGTGCTTCGTCTCGATTTGACTCACATATTGTTATATAGTTCATAGGTTGACAATCACACGTTCATGTGACATTTGTTATAGATCTTTCTGTTACTTGTTTATTCGTGCATTATTTGCAGTGGCAAGCTTAGCTAAAATAAGCGTTTTATCGGCAATATGTTCTTGTAGCTGAAATAAGCACTTGTACTCGAGAGGTTGCACATGCTTCCAACTGCTCCAATTTCCTTCTTTTAAAACAATAAAGATGATTTTTTATTATTTTCAATATTCTTGCACTACATGACAGAGGAATACGTGAAACGTGATTGTATAAGGGCACAGGAAACCTGCCACTTAGTGTCGGGCGGTAGAAAGTGCCATAATTAACTTACTAATCCGATTGCTTTAGAGGCACCAGCTTTTAGTCAGACAACATCTACTTCCACGGAAGCAGCATCTGGCTGCAGCAGCAGGGAGCGACGTATGCTAATATGCAAAATCATCCCCATATCTGATACGCTCACAGCCGGCCTCAATTGTTATATCCGCCGTGCACTCCCTGTGGTGCTAAATGACGGAAACGAGGCTCGTTGATGCCCCGCAGCTAATGCCCGGTATCTGGCTGTGCTTCCTGTTGCAAAGGAAGGAAGGCGTCGGTCCGGGCAGGTGGCAAGGAAAGATTTCTTGTGGCGCTTTGGTTTGGCTAAAAACGTGTAGAGCAGGGCTAAGATGCTGTATCTGCCACACGTTGCTGCTGCTGCAAAAAATCGCTCAAATAAGGCATTCGGGCCAAAGTAAATACTTTCGGGAGATCAACGAGAGTGGGGATGGAGGGAAAGGCCGGCCCACTATATAGAAGAGAAATTGTCCAACTTTGCATTTTATCTCACGTCGATTATGAATGGTTGACTGCCAATATCTTAAACATTTTTCTATTGGTAGCAGTGCATTCATGCTTCGTCACACTCTTCAACATTTTGCAGGAAGCACAGTGACCGGAGTTGACATGGCGGAACGGGTACCACGAACGCTACAGCGCTTCCGTGCATTGATCCTGAAGCGATTGCTGTATTTGTGGCGAACGCCCTTCCTGCTTATTACTGGCTGGATCATCCCCATTGCGATTGCAGGCATGAGCAACCAGATTTTCTACATATACAGTAGCCGAAACGCGCCGGAACAAAGGTACTTCCTTTTCTAGCAAAGTACCGCGCGAAGAGCTGCAACGAAGTGCAGTCTTTCGGGAATTTTAGAGATTACTCTTGTTGCCTTATTAAGCAGCTTTCGAAATATGAACGTTTCTATACAGCTAAGGATATTCGCAAATAATATAAAAACACCAATCAAGGCTCAGGTTGGTGAGATCTGACGTGTCGAAGCCTGTCCGGCTTTTTCCTCAGGGATGACTGGGGCTAGGTTCGAGCTGTGTGTCGGTTTTCATCTCCGCCTTAAAGACCGGCCACCAAAGGACAATATCAGCAAAAGAAGCGCCTCAGTGTGTTCGCTTTCTCCCTCAGCCGAGAGACTGGCCGCTAAAGACTGGCAAAAAAAAGTGCCCTAGTGTGTTCCCTTTCTTCCCCACCCTATGGTTGATTTCTGGGGTTTTTACGCCTGAGGGTAATTCCACGCAAGATCGAACAAAGCATGGCCGGTCACCCTCTTAAATTTATTTTAAAATTTTATATATTGCTGCCCGATGTGTGGAAAGACGAGATCCGAAGTTGGTTTTGCCAGAAAAAATTTTGTCGAAGCGTCGGGAGTCAATAATGACGAAGAGGTGGAGTGCCGCGCTTACCTGCTCTTCTGTTTTGGCCAAATTTGGTTATTATTTACACGAACTATACTAAGGTTAGGTGGCTGAAACTTTTTAAACTAATTATATGCATGCTTCTGCTTGTGGTAAATTATTTTTCCTCTTTATGGGGAGTGCGCGTATTTTTATAAAAATCCTCAAAATCAGCCCAGGCCCAGGAAGCATTTTTTTGTCCACCTTGCGGGATTTTATCTCAAAAAAGGCTTGTGGGAGAGCGGCGAAAATTCCGCATTACGTTCGAAGCATACTCTTTTGTCAAACTGCAAAAGCTTATATTCATATCACTTTTCAATAAAGAGATATGGGCGGGCTAACTTCAAAAAAACACCGAACAGTGGAAATTTCTGACGATTAAAAAAAAACCGATTTTCGGTACTTTTTAAACTTTGTACACTTATTCTCCTTCACATTGGCTTTCACAATCACAAAAAACATATTGCATAATTTTGTTCCACTAGGAGTTACAGGCCGACGAATTAGACCCTTACGCAGTGATAGGCAATTGTTGTTGATCCGGCATCTTGCCCGCTGAGTGTATAGAATGAAGACAGAATTGAATTTCTGGCCCTTAAGAGGCCAGCAGCACCAAAAAAAGAGGTGTTAGTGGCACTGATGACGTCAATTTAGAAACGATTTGGTCACGTAAGCGGCCATAAGTGCGGGGCTACCAAGCAGGTGCGCGCCCCCCGCCAGATGCTCTTTCTAGAGAGGTACAGTCAGAGCTCCTTTTCGCCTCCTTAAACCAAAGGTTCGCTAATGCTATAGTGGGGCGTGAGCTAAAGGTGATTTTGCTGCTCGCGCTGGTTAAGCCTAGACGCCATCGTGTCTGCCAGTCCGACCTCGTCGTCCACAACCACGTCGAGCTTCCTTATCACAAGCGCAAGAACGCAGCACTCCAGCGGCAAAGCAAGGCAAGAACGCCAAAGGAAACAAAAGCAAAACAATTAATAACTGGATGCGCGCACCTATTTCAGATTAGATTGTACACCTTGCGACCGCGCCAGGTAAAATGTTATCCCCAGCACGATGTGTGTGTGCTCGTGCCATTTGCGCCAGCTATAAACTTTGCCTTGCTGCTGTTGAGAACATTACTGGCCACAGAATCGATGCTGATGAGGTTCACTCAGCGTTCGTCTGCATTCCGTAATCATCGGAGTGCCTTTTAGGCGAATGCAATCAGTGTCCATGAGACAGGTCCCTGACACTGGAGGAACTTAATATCCCAGAAGACGAAGAAATATTGCTAGAAATTTGGGAGGCAGGCGACCTTGTAAAAAAGTTTTGGGGGGGTGACACTTTTTTTAAACATCTTCGAGTATTGGTGGCAAGGTGGATCATGCACAACCACACCAGGAAGACACAAAGTAGAGCTATATGTATGAGGAAAAGTAATGCACGCAGCGTGGAAGCATTGTATTCCACTTTGATTCTGCCGAAAACTGGACTGTCGTGCTTCTTGCTGAAGTTCAGGCATACCACTGGCACAAGTAGCAAGTATCCGTCTTTACACGCGTGGTAACAACGAGAAAATCTACGAAGAGTTTCGTTGTTGTTAATGACGATTTGAGCCACGACTCCGCTCATGCCTGCTTGGCTCTAGTGAAAGTGAAAGAATGTGTGGAAGACAACCTGCTGGTTTACTCCAAGCTGACATATGTGAGTGATGGACCCGCCAGTCATTTCAAAAAATAGATATAAGCTTTTCGAGTTCGGAAAGAGCTGTTGTCCGAGTACCCAATGGGTATTCTCAGCAAACGCGTCCGATGGAGTCGGAGGTCTCGTCAGGCATCAGGCAATGCTCAACAACTTGAGGTCAAACCCTGAAAGTGCAATTCGTACAGCCACAGACTTTGCAACCACTTTATCACAGAAACTGAAAGGTGTTCATCTAATACACCTTGAAGAAAAAGAAGTTGTTGCCCTCCGTGAGTTAAAGAAGGAAGAGTGGATGAGAGTACCCGCGTTCCATGGTGTTGGCATGCCTGGCAGCTATCCACGTCAACGGAAGCATCTCCTGGCTTGTACGTAGCGCGAATAGCCGGGCCTGCTTGGAAGGAGTTACGTGTACATGAAAGAAGAAATCTGAACTGTGTAATCAATCGAATAAACTGCGATTTCAGTCCAGAAACATGATTTTTGAAGTGGTTCTTCTTGACCTTCACAAATTTTCCATTTTGCTAAAGATTATTTGGAAAGCGCTCTTTGCTTATTGCAATTTTATCCTATCTTTTTTTTGCAGGGGGGGGGGGAGTGTGCGGGATTCTCAGCTACGCATTGAGTTCTTACTGCCCCTTTGCTGAGGTAAAGGCGCAAAATGTCTGTCTGCACTGCGATACCGCAGCGCATCAAAGAACACCACGCGTAAAAAACTGACCTCTAATCATTCATTATTGTGTTACTCACAGCTAATATGCAGCATTCAAACATAAATCACCAGGCACATTATCATGCCAAAACTTAAAAGCCGTACGCGATCCCAAATGTCAGAATAATCAGACGTGCATGGTTCGCTGAGCCTTCCATAAGGGTATAATCTGTGAAAGCCAATGTGAAGGAGAATAAGTGCAGAAAGCTTTAAAAGTATCAAAAATGGTTTTTTTTAATTGTCGTCAGCAATTTCCACTGTTCGGTGTTTTTTTGAAGTTAGCCCGCCCATATCTCTTTACTGAAAAGCCATATGAATATAAGCTTTTGCATTTTGACAAAGGAGTATGCTTAGAATGTAATGCGGAATTTTCGCCGCTCTCCCACAAGCCTTTTTTGAGATAAAGGCCCTCAAAGTGGAGAGAAAAATGCTTCCTGGGCTGATTTTGAGGATTTTTATAAAAATACGCGCACTCCCCATAAAGAGCAAAAATAATTAAACACAAGCAGAAGCATGCCTACATGCCTATAATTACTTTAAAAAATTTCAGCCACCTAACCTTAGTATATTTTGTGTATTTAATAACCAAATTTGGCCAAAACAGAAGAGCAGGTAAGCGCTGCACTCCACCTCTTCGTCATTATTGACTCCCAGCGCTTGGCCAAATTTTTTTCTGGCGAAACGAACTGCAGATCTCTTCTTTCCACACATCGGGAAGCAATATATAAAGGTTTGAAATAAATTTAAGAGGGTGACCAGGCATGCTTTGTTCGAACTCATTTGGAATAACCCCTGAAAACCACGATTTGATTACGAGAGACGCAGTTGTGGAGGGCTCCGCAAATTTCGACCACCTGGGGTTCTTTAACGGGCACTTACAACGCAGAGTACACTTGGCTCGGCATTTCGCCTACATTGAAATGTAGGCGCCGAGGCTGGATTCGACCCCGCGACCCTAGGGTCAGCAGCCGAGTAGCATGGCCACTAGACCAACATGGCGGGGCAGTCCCCGCTCTAAGGACCAGCCGCCAAAGTACAAGACTGGCAAAACGAAAGCGGCGCAATGTGTCCGCTTTCTCCCGCCCTAATGACCGACTAGCAAAGGACTAGACCCCGGGTGTCGAGTACAAATTTCTGTGCGCCGAGTGCCCTTCCTCGTACATTGGGTAGAGAAAAGCTACCGGAACAAATCTGACAACACAGGAATGTTTTCAGGAAACAAGACAGATAACGAAGCACCGTCACCGAGCACTGTAAAGAATTAGACCGCAAAATTGACATCAGGGGAATGACAATCCTCGAAACCGTACTCCAATGGAGAAAAAGATTGTTGCTTGAATCGCGGCACACCGAGACCAGCAGCAAACCTGAACCGTTCTCTGCGAACTCTCCTCGCGGTAGAGTGTGGTCACTGACCAAGGAATATAAAACGCAGCTGTATTCTTGCACCTGTCATCCCTGTGGATGGAACTGGACTGGCTTCGAAACGTCAGATCTCCGCATCTCGAACTTGGTAGGTGTATCTATTTTCATTCATTCATTCATTCATTTATTAATACTGTCAGCCCTGTTTAGGGCTATTACAGGAGTGGAAGACACAACGTAAACATGCTGTCAATGTAGGTACAGATTCAGAGAGAAAAGTTGGTATATCACACTTTTGATGATACTTAACATATCTTTATAACACCAGAGTACTAACAATAGTATATAACGAATATATGAGACACTTGGGAACAGTTGAAAATGTAGAACAATAGTTTAAGGAAAACAAACAAAAACAAAAAGCACGCACAAGAGAAATCAGGGCCCGTATTCACATAAACAACTTACGACAAAAATGCTGGTAAGAGAATATTTCAGCCAATCCTGATGCTGGACATATCATTACAGAAGCCCGCTGACCAATGGCAAGAAGCACTTACGAAAGAGAAGCTTTGTGAATTCGGCCCCAGATAGCTAAATGGGGTCACGCTTTCAGGTAGTCACTAATTCTGTTCAAAAAGGAGCCTAAGGTAGGCGAGGTCACAATGTCATCGGGTAACAAGTTCCACTGAGCAATGGTTTTAGCGAAAAAGCTAAACTTAAAGCAGTTATTTCGGGCAAACGGTGGGGGAATATACATGCTCTGGCGATGTCGAGAAATTTCATTGTGTTTAACTTCAAAGTATTAGTCGTGATTTATTTTTGTCTTGTGGTAAATAATTCCATAGAGGCACTTCAATCGCTCGAAAGAGCATCGGACCTCGAGCGAGGAAAGCTCAGCACGTTTGCACAACTCAGAAGGTGAATGGCATCGCTGGTATTTATTAAAAATAAACCTGGAAGCAAGCCTTTGCACTCTGTCCAGTTTGGTTTTGTTTGATTATGTATAGGGTCCCATACAATTTTAGCGTACTCAAGAATAGGGCGTATCAACGTTTTGTATGCTAGGCTTTTAATATCTGTAGTGGCATATCCTAGGTTTCGCCTGAGTGCCCAGAGAGCTTATTGGCTTTAGAAGATACATTATCGATGTGGGTATCCCAGCGTAGGTCATGCGTAATTGTCAAACCAAGATATTTAAATTCTTTGATGTTCATTAGAATGTCGTTGCCAATAGAATACTGAGAGTTGAAGACATTTTTTTTTCGCGAGAGATGCCCATGTAGACTGTTTTATTTAGATTTCATTCCATTTGCCAGCTATCGAACCAGTGTTTAATTTCTTGTAGATTTGCATTTAGTTCAACTTGGTCTGAAGGAGTTCGTATTTCTTTATACAATATGCAGTCATCAGCATATAGACTGACTGGCACTGTGAGATCGCGGGGTAGGTCGTTTATGAAAATTAAAAGCAAAAAAGGCCTCAAGACGCTCTCTTGAGGGATTCCTGAGAGGACAGGGCACATGGTTGATTCTGAACTCCCCAAAGGGACAAATTGACGGCGCCCGTGAAGGTATGAATAAAACCACTGGGTTATGGAAGTGTAGTTGAATATCAGAGCAATTTTCTGCAGTAATTTACGATGCGACGCCTTATCGAAAGCTTTAGAAAAATCTAAGCTTATGATATCTGTTTGGCTGCAAGAGTTTATGGTTTGGATGAAGTTGTGCACTAGCTCGATTAACTGACTAATAGTTGATAGGCCTTGCGGAAACCGTGTTGGTGTGGGTGTGGCAAATTGTGATGGTCGAGGTATGTCATCAGATGATTAGCAACAATGTGTTCGAGCACTTTCGAGCATGTAGAAATCAGAGCTATTTGCCTGTAGTTTTTAACATCGGATTTACAGCCAGACTTGTGTATAGGTATGATCTGAGCATACTTCCACTGACGCGGAAAGCATCCTGTGTTGAGCGATATCTGAAAAATGAGCTTCAGGTATTTCGCAACCCAACATGCGTATCTGTACAAAAACTCGTTGGGGATCTGATCGGGCCTAGGACTTTACTTGATGTCGATGTGCAACAAAATATATAGGATTCCCTCTTCGGTAATTTCTAAGTTCTCGAGAGGAGTGCGCACTGACTCATCAGCAAAAGCAGCATTATCTCGGGTGAAAACCGACACGAAAAAGGAATTAAATTCTTCTGTGCACGCAGCGTTATTCTGGGAGGCCAATGACGCTGTTGACCTTGTGGGCGGGTTTACAGAGCTCCAAAACTTTGGAGGAGCCTCTTTCCGGAATTTAACTAGTGTAACGTTGCAAAATCTGAACTTAGAATGAGTAAATAAGTTTCGTAGCTGTTTGCTTAAGCTTTGAGTAGTGCGTTTGTTTTCAGGCGAAGTAGTGGCTGAAAGGGCTTTTCTTTTTCGCTTCAGTTTCCGCATGACATGGATTAATTCTCTCGTGATCCAGGGGTTTCCCTTTTTCGATAATTTTATTTATGAGCTGCTTCCCAGCTAGAGAGACACCGTTCAACCGTTTACATTCTAGCTAGATGTTATTGCTTCGAACTCGTCCAGTAAAAATATCTTGAGGGCCTTCTATTTATTTATACAAATTTCTGTATATCGCTGGCGGAAATCCGTGGCCCGACGAAAGGGACTGGGTAAATGTAGCATTATTAGAACGGAAAAGTGTGCAAAAATTTTCAATATTCATAAGAACGTAGAAAATCACTGCGGCAAAGTACAAGGCTTCCAAAGAAGTTTCCCACAAATAAACCTCACTTATTAGGTGGAATAGCTGCTCATTCGTAGTGTACAATTTCACTGCAAGTTCTTTCGCATGGGATATGTTGACTTCTTATAGCCAGCAGTCTTTAAAATATGTTGTCTTACTACAGGGCTAAACACAGGCATTCTCCATTTATAGTAGGAGAAAGGGGGCAAGAGACACCAACTCCATTTTGTAGAACCATTCTTAGCAATTTCACTCTTTGTAACGAACGTGAGTCTACGTCACATGATTGATGCCTCTCGTGGGACTATTTGAGAGTACGCTTGCGCTCCTGTTTTCTGCGTTCTCTCAGATTTTCCTCGTGCTTTTTTGCAGTTTTGATCTTTCCCTTATAGGATATAACTAGTGCGTAAGAACGCCCCACTAAAATACTCGTGCGTGCGCCACAACACGCTGAAACGGGTCACTGTTGCTTCAAATATTCCAACAATATATTGTGTCGGCTACAGAAAACATGCGTCGAAGCCGGATCTCTAGCCTTGTCTGTGAATTTGCAATACTAAGCAAAAGTTGACAGCCCTGCAGTAATGACGCCTATACAATATTCTATTCTAGATGCATTTATGACCGCTGCCTTCATTTGTTGTGTTATTACGTGTGCGTTTTTCAACACACGGTGTTGGAGTCGGCACCCGTCCTGTTATGTGCCTCTTTGTCAGGTCCTCATGAAATAGTAGAGAGATAAGTCCACTATACTAAATGAACCGGCAGTTGGGTCTTGGTGGCGGCAGCTCAGAGTCCCTAAACTCGGGCGGTATCCTCGGCATGCCAGAAGGCCCAGCGCTGGTCGTTCAGCTCCAAACTTATGAGGCCCACATCGCAGCGGCGGCGGCGCCGACGGAGAAAGTCTCCCACAGCTCCCGCATCCGGGGTGACGAAGGGAACAAGTGAGCTCGAGGATTCCGTTAACCAGGAATAGTCTGCCGTTAAAGGCGCATCGAGAACGGCGGTTGCTCGATCGACCGTTGTTGCCGGTACATTCCCAGAGCCTGTGACTCAGCGTTGCTCTGTTCCCATACAAGTTACACCTATCGGTGGGGAATACGTTCGGGTAGCAGTGGCGTAATACTACCAGGCTAGGGTAGGAGTGTGCAGTAAGCAGTAGCTCTCGGCATCGCGCCTGTTTACTTTATCATGCGGCTGCGGGAATTCACGTCTTTCGAGCCTATCGTGTTGAGTAATGTCTCAGAACGTTGCCATACGATAACCCCATGACTACTGTAAACCTTGTTCCTGCTGAAAGGCTGTCGAAGTGTCTCGATCCGGTAGACCCAAAGCACCGCTCTCGGGAGCGGAGGCGGCGCCCGCGTAGTGCGCCGCCGCTCGGTGAGTGAGACCTCGAGCCGCAGCGTGGGCCTCCTCGTTGCCCGTGATCGGGACGTTGTTGTGTTCCGGGGTCCATAGGAGGAAGACTGTCAAATTTAAGATTTGCGAGCGGGACGCCGAATCGCGATTGTCGCACATTTGAAGAATGCGGGCCGCTCTCCGTGAGACACGACCGCGCGCGAAGCTGCGGACTGCCGCCTGCGAATCGCCGATCCCCATCGCAGCGTTCGGCACCCCGGCGAGTGCTAGCGCTATCGCGGCTTCTTCGACCGCCTCCGTGGGTCCCGTGGTCACCGTGGCGCTCGCGAGGCATTTTCCTGTATGGTGAACGACCGCAACTGCGTGTGCACTTCTCCCTTCTCCCTATTTCGAGGCATCTACTTATACACATCATTGCTGCTGCCGTACTTCTTTTGAAGGTCTTTAGTTCGCTCGTTACAGCACCGAAGTGGTGCGTCGGGTGTACATTCTTGGGATGCAGTGGAACAATCAGGCGCCCGCTGACGGAAGCAGGAACCTCCGCTTTTTCTCCCTGCTGAGTGTGGTATCTGATGCCAAGCGACTCCAGCATGTGTCGACCGGCTTTTGACTTTGATGAGCATTCATATTGCGCAATCGTATGGGCCTCAGTTCGAGTGAGTTGTGAAGTCCGAGTACTACAAATTTTTCGGTGCTCGCGTTGAGCGGAATGCCAACCGCTGTTTTGAAAGCCTTTCGTATCGTGGCGTCGCTTTTGTTTTTGTTTTTTCAGATCCCGTCCACTTGAGATAGGGGGCAACGTATATTGTCCGCCGCGGTGGTGTGGTGGCTACGGTACTCGACTGTCACCCAGATAACACGGGTTCGGTCCCGGCTATGGCTTTCGCATTTTCGATGGAGGCGAAAATGCTGGAGGTCCGTGCACTGCGCGTTGTCCGTGCACGTTAAAGAACTCCAGGTGGTCAAAATTTCCGGATCCCGCCACTACGCCCTTTCTCTCCATTCTATCTTTCAGTCCCTTTCCCCCACCCCATCGTACGCTTTGCCGTACTCCCTACGTGGGCTCCAGATTTTAGCGTCCCTGGCTAACCGAACCACAATCATCATCAACCTATGTTATAAAGCTTATTGGAAACGCCTGCACCAGACGGTACGCGCAGTGTTCTTGCATACCGTTACGCCTATTCATGATACGACGCAAGATTCCGATCGTCTCGTCTACCGGACGACGGAGTCTGCGCACCATCAGTGTTATTGCCGTTTCCCTGCAGGTTTAACCCTAGAATTTTAACGTTTTCTACATGTGGTGTGATAGTACCATCTGACAATGTAACTTGGAATTTGAAGTATTCTCTTTCCTCGTCACGTGGGGTTTTGCAGCTTGTACTTGTGGGCTTGTAGATTAAACGTTTGGACATGGCTGTCAAGCACTCGAGGCCCGTTCCTCCAAAGCACACCTGAATTCTTCTACTCCTGCCTGTAGCGCTCTCTGGACATGACCGTCGCACCTACTCCGGGCACCCAGAGGTCGATATCATCCGCGTAAATGCAATGATACAACCCGTTTATGTTTATTAATATTTCTGCTAGTTCCAATAGAACTAAATTAAAGAACAATGGTGAAATTACGGAGCCTTCGGGCGTTCCCGTCGAGCCCATCTGAAATTCTCGCGATTCCTCGTCGCCAACGACGACGCGTGCGTGCCTACTTGCAATCACGTATGTAATTGTATGTTTTTGACCTAGTCCTAACTTTTCAACTTGCTTTAAAATTAATTTGTGTTTAAGGTTATCAAAGGCCTTTTTAATATCTAAGCCGAGAGTTGCTTTTGTGGCGCTGGTAGTGTCGTCAACAATATGGTGCTTTAGCTGAAGCAACGCATCCTGTGCGGAGAGATTGCGGTGGAACCGCAACATGGTGTGCGGGAGTACGTCGTGGTCTTCAACATTGTCGGTAACGCGAGTGAGAACTGTGCGCTCCAGGACTTTTCCTACACAAGATGTGAGCGTAATTCGCCTGAGATTATCGAGCGCAACTTGCTTGCCAGGTTTACAAATCATGGTGACGCGAGCTCTTTTCCGACGCTTCGGGAAGGGAGCCGTCTCGCCAGCACTGGTTGACTTAAGTTTTCAGTAGGGAGATTGACTCACCGTCCAAGTCTTGGTGCGCCTTGTTGCTAACGCGGTCTGTTCCGGGAGCCTATAGGGTCTCTAGTTCGAAAAAGACAGTCCGAATTTCCGCTTTGCTGAATTCGGCGTCTAGTTTTTCATTAGCTACGCAGTCGCAATCGGGTTGTTAGACGCTCTTGCCCGTCCTGAAGTAGAGGTCACGTATTGCGCCGAGGAAGTCATCGCGTTTATAAGCTTTCGTAAGTGTCCGAGTTTTATGGTCTTGAGCGACCCGCGTCTCCTCTGGATCTTATAGATACCGAAAGAGGCGCCAAGCCATCGCCCGCTCACGTGCTTCCCGAGGCCGTTGCATACGTCTTCCCACTGTGCTCTACATACTTGAGACGCGTGTTCCTCGATTTGTCTGTCTAACTGTGCTATGCGTTTCCGCAACACCCGGTTATGTCTTTCGCGTTTCCACCTCTTAAGAAGAGTTCGTCTTGCATCCTACATATGCCTGCTGTCAGTTACTTCGAGCTTCGCCTCAGGAGGGACGTCGCGCGTTAAGGCTTCTACGTCTCTACTGAGCGTCGTGGTCCAGTCGTCTATGCCCGTGATCGGCTCGTCGCCTCGCTCTCCTTCTGCTCGTTTTTGCGGAAGATGATTACACTAGCACTTGTACCAAACATTTTAAATAATTGATTGATGAGGATTACGTGTTTCATGTATATTTGACAGTTAAACTATGCAAAAGAAGTTCGGCAATCCCTGAGCGTATTCTTATGAGAACAGAACGCGAAAGCGTTTGTTTTGGCTAGATTGTCATTGCGGAGAGGTGCTGCAAACTGGTGTGGCCGAGTTGTGTTATAAAGAATCAGGCAATTTGGTAGGTCGGATTTTGTTTATTTATGTGATTTGATGCCACAAACTGGTGGCAACACTTCAAATATCACCTTCTATTTCGTCGTCCAGCCACTATATGCAGTCATGGTGAAACAGCGGACCGAAGACAAGGAATAGACGAATTCAGCATGGCAGTATACCAACTCGCCCATCTTGCTACCTTGCTCCAGTATATGCAGATATGCCCGGGCAGGTCTGGAGCATACCGAAGTAGTACGACCGCCGCGGCGTTGTGGGTGGTGTCATTAGACGGTCACAGGTGTCGTCACCCTCTTAGCGTTCCTAATGAGTAAACAACTATAAGGACATAACTTGGGAAGTAAAATAAAGTACAACAGAACTAGCTACCACTCTAACATTCTAAACCAGTAGTCAGTGCTTCGTCGGGTTATACACTGCTTTTAACAAATCAATATAAGCACACAAGAGATCTTAAAAATTTAAACATAATCAACCAAAGCACCAAGATTAAGATTGCTTTGGCGAGTGAATTCGTGATGGTTCGTTATAGAGACAATATCTTTAGGCATTTACTTCTGGTGATTAACAGCAACCACTAATGGTGAATATGAATACATCTTGGTTCGGGTGAAGAAAGGTTTAATTTGAATTTGTGCTCCAGTCGAGGAAACACTCGGTGCGCAAGTTTGATAAGCGCGGAACGATAGGCACCGTTGTGATAGATCTTATCAAAGAGACTCCAGAGAGACAGTGGCCTGTACGATTGAAAAGATGCAAGCTTAGGGGCATCTTTACCTCAGTGTTACTAGATCCGTGAGAGCAATTGTTTTGAAACGGGCACTTTTATTCTGAAGAGACTAGAGTTTACTTTTAGGTATGCTTGTTGAGGGCTCCACATCTGAGAGGCATAACCTAGCTTAGGACGGACTAGCGTATTGTAATAAAAGTTCAGTAGCACATCTCGCGAAATGCAAGTTACGTTTAATGAACTATACTGCTAATTATACTGCTCTGCCAATTATGCTGTCAATATGCAGGTTCCATAATAAATATGATTTCAAATGAACACCGAGGTACTTAAAGTTGTATATGTATTGAACTTCATTGTTCTTGAGCACATAGTAATTCATTATTTGGTTTAATTTCGGTCAGAAGGCGTGCCACCATCACCATGATACTTGGTAAATTCGGGCAGCCCAGACAGGTTCTTCGAGAAAGAGACATGAGTGATCTGGCTTCCCTTCATCTAAAGTCCATGAAATCAATAGCTCTCAAAGCGTCATAAAAGCATGCCCCCTCCCCCCATAACCAATGAATAAAATACGAGATATATCTAGGAAAATCCTGGCATACACAGAGAGCCAGTAGTACTTGATACTCATGTGAAGGAAAATATTGCTCAATAGGAGAGTGTTAAAAAAGTCACCGCATGTCCAACAAGTGAATGGTGGTGAGTGGGCGAAGCACCGGTGGGTCATTCGTACATTGCCCGTACATTGCCCACTCGAACAAGCAAATTAGTAACAACACATGTGTGCAGTATATAAAATGATGTTTCATTGGTCGTATATGGTATTGAGATGCGGACTTCGTGCGATCGCATAACTTGCAGTTGTGCCCGAAACTGCGGTCAACGAAGTCGCGCTTGAACCGAGCATCGGCGCCACCAACCTCAGGAAGGAAACGCTTCCAGCGTTTCGTCGCCACTTTCCGCGCTCTCGCCTCCTCTGGGTCCGCTTGCCGGCGTCGCCGTGCTGCTGTAGCTTCGCGAGCCCTCACAGCCTCCGGGTCCCCTTGTCTGCACAGCCGTGCCGCACCAGCTTCGCGAGCCCTCAACCCCTGGTCAATTTTCAGGAGTTGCAGCTTCACGTGCCTTCGACTCTGGATCCGCTTCTCTGCGTTGCCGTGCTGCACGCGCTCTGCGAGTCCTCAGTTCCACTTAAGAGAGATGATGATGATGATGTGGTTCGGTTCGGAAAGGACGCTAATTTCTGCAGCCCATGTAGGGAGCACGGCCAAGCATCCGTGGGGGTAGGGGAAAGGAAGTGAAAGAGATAGAGAGGAGAGAAAGGCAGTAGTGGAGGGCTCCGGAAATTTAGACCACCTGGGGTTCTTTAACGTGCACTGACAACGCACAGTACACGGGCCTCTGGCATTTTCGCCTCCATCGAAAATGCGACCGCCGCGGCCGGGATCGAACCCGCCTATTTTGGGTGGCAGCCGAGTACCGTAACCACTACACCACCGCGGCGGACTTCAGAGAGCGATCGCACGCCGGGATTGAGTGACACCGCGGCGTCCCTAGCGGTCTCCACTCAAACCCAGAGCACTCGCCAGGATCGAGCGCTGCTCCCGCAGCGCCTCTAGCGGGGAGCTGTAAGTACTATGTGAAGCTGACGGGGGACGAGGCTTGACTCTAAGGAATTCCGCCCATTAAATTCGATCACGCTGTTCTACAATGCGCACAGCTGGCACCCATGGGCTAGATAATTTGTTAAAAAGGCGAAGCTATAGTCATTCTAATTTCGGCGTCACACAGATTGACTGCAATACCTGTACTTGATGCACTACAATAAATAGCAATAAAGAAAGACAATTTTATCCAATTAGTAATCAAACGAGCCACACGCTCTCACCACACAAAGATTTGCCCCGAGATTTCTGTTGCCGAGCTGATGCTTTCAAATATTCTTTTTTCCCTCGAGCTGCTCGGGAATGTAAACAGTTTCCAGCAGGCATTGTGGATCGCTCATCTGTAAGAGATTTTGTACAAGGATTTGAAGATAACCTGTCGCCCATATAACGAAACGGGATGCATCTCTTTTTGTGGCGCGTATTTTGATGTTTACTTATATGTTTGATGTTTTGTTGTATGTGGACTTGTTTTGCTATAAGACATGCTTTTCTCTTTTTCATTTTTTTCCGACGTGGCCGTCAACACGAGAACGATATATACTGGGTTTCTGGAACGATATATTCTGTATTCGTTGTTTATAAAAGTTTGGGTTTGCTGTGCACAAAACGCTACCGTCGTCAAGCGTCTCTCACTCCCTCTCCCACGCTCGGTATTACAACCCTCCGAGATCTCCGCCGGCGGTAATTCATGACAAATTCACAGTAGTAGGCAACCATTTCTCCGAGTTAAGTCAGGTCACATTTGTAGTCCCTCAGAGAAGTGTTTTGGGTCTCTGCTTTTTTAATCGTCATCAGTTAGCTTCCCTACGAGATTTTATCTAACGTCAACTTATTCACAGGTAATTGTGTGGTTTATCGTAAAATTTCCTCTAACCACGGAGCAAGAATTCTTGAGGAGGGAAACTGCCCTTGCTCGGGCGGCCCAATAAAGGGCGGCCGAATGAGGATCGGGGTGGGGGGGGGGGGGGCGGCGACCATATGTTCGCGAAGAGACGGCGACCATATCGTCGCGACTGAAAGCGACCACACGCAGCAACGCGTAATCCGAATCAAGATCTGTTACACCGATTTAACTTTATTTATTTTGCTATCACGTGCCGAGGATCTGATGCCGCGCTCCTACTGTATGCGCCCCGGTACGATGACGCGACCTAGATCGCGCTGCCGTAGATTGATAGCGGCGAGCAGGACACATCGGATCAGATGGAAAATACTACGTATGCACACCGGCCAATCAGATCTGCCGTCCCTGCTTTGACTGGGAACTTCCCATTGATGCGTGTCCCATGTTTGAGAGCTAGGCTTATGCAAGTGTGCTAGAACAGTGCGGTGCTGTAATTGAACACGCTGGTAAAAGCCGCAGAATAGAAAGACTACGGCACCCTTAGGCATAGATACCCGAGTTAGTCTCCTCAGTGAAGCAATTGTCTAAGCCATAGCGTGCAAGCTAAGCACGAGAGCAAGGCAAAGGTGCACGGTTGCCCCGCCATGGTGGTCTAGTGGGTAATGTATTCGGCTGCTGATCCGAGGGTCGCGGGATCTAATCCCGGCCGCAGCGGCTGCATTTCGATGGAGGCGAAATGTTGAGGCCCGTGTCAGGGCGATGTCAGTGCAGGCGGTCGAAATTCCCGGAGACCTCCACTACAGCGTCTCTCGTAATCAGAGCTGGTTTTGGGATGTTAAATCTCACATAACAACGTGAAGGCACACGGTAATACAGAAAGTATGTCGTCTTTACCAACAAAGTATCTGGGTGTGCCTCTTGATAGGTATCGACATGCTGATGAACATTGGGCTGAGCCAACACCGAAACTAAAAGAAAAAGCAGATCCATGGCAAGGCAGGAAGTTGTCTAGGTTCTCGCGTGCTGCTTTTTGTAATGTGTTTCTGCTGTCACGTGTACGGTATGTTACGATTGTTTTATGTGCGTCTCGTTCTGTTATGCACAAGATACATCGTGTCTCTGCTGTTTTGGTTTGGGCATTCACTTGAGAGAAAATCAGCCAACCTTTTCAATCCTGTGAAATGCACAGGCGTTAGCCTTGTTCATTTACTTCTACGTCAGATTGTTTCTAGGTTTATTTATTTATTTATTTATTCGTATACCCTCAGGACCCAGTGGGTGTTACAGAGGGGGTGGGTACAATATATATCAACATGGCAAGTCATAATAGTAACAGTGAGGGAAATACAACAAATAACAATAGGTAAAAGGAAAAGAAATCAAAAAAGAAAACGAAAAACAATAGTGTGCAGTTATTCCAATATGTGTTTCGACACAGCGGACTTAAACAGTTCTGGGTCCTTAGTGGCAGCAATGGAGGGGGGAAGGTGGTTCCAGTCCCTGATTGTCTTCGGAAGAAAAGATTGCAGAAAGTGGTTGGTGCAGAAAGTGGTGGTTTATATTCCTTAGGAATATGGAGGATCCCTTTTTACGAACAGTCATACACACTAGTCTACACAGATCAATCCCATATTTCATAATTTCCTCATGTTGTGATTTGAAGGGCCCCGTAACTGGATTTTCGCGGGATGTCTTACTCTCATACAGAATGTCGAAAGTGAGATTTTCTTTAGAGTACTTGAGCGACGTCACCAGACAGAGATATTACATGGATCTAATTGAAGTGTTCCTCCCGATTCCTTTGTACCATATCGTGGAAAGCCAGGACACAATACTTTGAAAACGGTCAAGAAAATGCTAATATGTCCAGCTGCCAAAACTTTCTCTCTACCTGTAAAAACATGGCTACAGGAAAGTGGCATATTTGTACCTTGGACAACTAACTGCCTTTTATGTAATAAACCAGAGAATATACAACGTGCTTTTGTAGACTGCTGGGATGCAGTGTTTTTCTGGGATGTGTTTCAGCGCAATTTAAAGAAAGAATTGTAACTAGATGCTTTTGGCATAAGGTTTTTTACGAGTAGAAGAGCCGTGTTATATGATCATGGTCCTGGATCTTCATGCTCTGTTGAAAACGAGAATGGAGGTGCGGCATGCAGATGTTCATGTAAAATCCTCGGGGGAAACCTTCATTGAGAGCGTTGGGCAAATTAGAGAGATTTATGAGCCCAGCCTGAACCACCACTCTGGGTTACTATCCTTGATGTTTTGAAGGAAGGGGGAACGAAGGAAGGGGAAAACAGAAAGGCGCGGAGGTTAGCCAGAAAGCCGTCTGGTTGGCTACCCTACACAGGGGGAATGGGAAGGGGGAATAGAAAGATGGCAGAGAGAGGAAGAAGGGGAATAATGAAAAAGAGCCAGGCCTGCGCGGAACCGCAGGGCAGTGGCAGCGTAAGCTGGAGGACCGATGTTCTTAGAGACCATTTTAAAACATGCGCACTCACCCAAACCCCGTAACTCGTATTTTTTTCTCTATATGAATATAGGAGTTCCACAATTAAACGCTCGGGGAAACTTGTGCAACTAGAGGTGTTAGCTATCTCCAGCGCCATAACTCATCATTTCGCCAAGTAGGGATGTACCACCCACTATGCCATAATTACTGCGGCATTGTAACGTGCAAATCTGTATAACTGCACATCTTAGAGAGTCTCTTGGCGTCGTTTCCCGAGAACGAACAGAACTCTCGGCCCTGCGTCGACGGCGAGCTGTGGTTTGGGCTTCTCTCTGCACAGCTGTCTGTTGTGCCCGACGTTGCCTTGCTACAGCCGCGCGTTCTTCGATTCCCTTCTTCAGCAGCGGTCCGCACTTTTGCGAGGAGGCGCCGTCAGGTATATCGAAGACCCAAGTCAAGTTGCTGTTAGGGCTGCGCACGTCGCCTGCCGCATGTCGCATGGCACGACACGACACGGTAAAGGGCAGCGGTTCGTAATAATAGAGATGGTAAAGTTGAGAAAATTCACAGCATATCCACGGCGTGGATGATGATGAGTGGGCAAAGCTCCGGAGTGAATCATCGGTAAACCGTGAATCTTCCGTGTAATTCACCCAGTCGATCATCATGTAAAGACGTGAGAAACACTGTATTCGAACGCGGGGATCTCGCCTTTAAGGGGACGCTAGCACAAACGCGTTAGAAACATGCGGTACCCTCTAGTAAGGGGGAGAGGCCACAGCGTCTTACGCAGCACACAGGCCGGAATGCGCACCGCGTTTGCCGACGCCATCACATAACTGCTGAAAGAGAGGCCACAGCGTCTTACACCAGCTTCTTACACGCGCCGTAACGCGCTAGCACAAACGCATCATCATCATCATCATCATCGTTAGAAACGGGCAGTCTCGTTAATGTTGGGTATTTAATGTCATCGTGGTGCATGTTTCCATGTGCGCTTCGTGGCGTAGTGCATGGCTTCAGGAAAGAGGTAGCTGATGTTGATGATGATGATGATGATGCGTTTGTCCACGTAGCAGCCTGGACACACCTACCCGCTTTCTGTGCCGCATACCTTCCTTTATGCAGTAGTGGGCGGAGGGCAAGACAGTGGTTACTACATACATACATACATACAGGGGACGACCGACCCACGCCTTAATAAGGAGCTTCGCCCCTAAAAGATTGTTTCATAATGATGATGTAGATAGTGCCTCTGTAATGGGTGCAGAGCTACGAAGCATGTACCTCTGTGTCCTTTGAAATTATTCCTCGAACTCATTATGCAATCCACTTTACGCGGCATATAGTGGCGTTTTATTATTCTGCCACGTAACATTACATTTGTTAATGCGATTCCTCGGCAGATGTTATATATGTTTAGGTCCTTTAGCTCAGGGGTAGAATGCTTGACTGCCACGCAGAGAGTGTGGGTTCGAATCCACGCAGAAGACGAGTTGGAATACTCCTCGACCCTAGTCACTTTTTTAAATTTGCCGCGATAGCGGCTACGGACAGCGGCGGCGGCGGCGGCGGACAACTATGGCGCAAAAACGGCCCGTGTTGTGATCTCATAACAGCTTACGCTGTAGAAGACGTTGTAGGACATGTGCGGCATGTCAAAGGCGTTCGCGCAAACCAGTCGTCTTCAAAAAGCGCGAAAGTGCCTTCAGTGCCTTGTGGGCCGGCGAGCGGTGAGGGCGGTCTTCGACCAGCACCTGTGCGGAAAGTGGTCGGTCGTCAATTTCGCCACTTTCTGTACAGGTGCTGCTCGAACACCGCCCTCATCATGCAGGTGTAAAGGAACATGGGAAATTTTGGAGGTATATTTAGCCCACTGCAGAGCTTGAGAAACTATGTGAGCACACCTTGAATGGTTCTTGGAAATGGTGCCTAAGTGTCACTGGGGAGAGCACATAGATTGCTTTCAATTTTGCTGTGTTTCAGTATGTTTTTTGCCTGCTGACCAGCAGTCACGATATGATGCATATTTAATGTGCACCAACAAATAAGCAATGGCTGTAAGCTCATGCATGTGTGCCTTGTATTGTCCTTCATGCAAAAGTACAGAACAGTAAGTGGAAAGATAATTGCAGATTTGTTTTAGTTGCTTCCAACACCGTAATAGCTGCTTCAAAGTAAGGAAGCTCTTGTATGCGTTTATTTTCAATGCACTTTTCTGCACCTGCTTAATGCTAATCTAATTTACGCATGGCTTACTGATTGCCTAATCAGTTCTTTTCACAATAGGCATGTTACATTTGTTTTTAGCACCTCAATATGATGACTGTCTTGTCATGATTTGGCAATTTTGCATACATGCGACAGTGCGGTTTTTACATTCTCGTATGCAGATCTTACCTGTGAAAAGTAAATGCGTTGGAAGCAAAGGCTTCGTCAGAATGTGGCTGCCGGCTCACCCTTGTTCGTCGAGTGCAGACCATCAACAACCCACAAACAATACCTTTCTGCCAGGTTGCTGAATCCAGAGCCATGAACAGCTCGCCATTGCTACCACATACAGAGTGGCTGCTATAAGATTCTGTTCAACCAGCAGACATCAACAGCTCACAGCATTGCCCACAGCATTGCTGCCACTACCTGCCCGACTTCATTCGTGCAAGGCGTAACGCATCGCCTCTCGCGCAGTTAACTTATGTGGTTCTTTGCTTGTTTGTGTAATTCATATATGCATATCCACACCTTATGTAGCGCCCCCAAGAGGGGTCTTTAAGAAAATAAAGTGAAATGAAACACCTGCAGCCCCAGCCAACCCATAGTCCATGGCGCCTTGCCAAATTCCGTCTCGGGTTGTGGTACTTCACAGCAGTCAGTTAAATACTGTACAATTCAATTATTTTCTAATTTGCGTGTTCATAAATAAAATGTTAAATATTTCTTCCAGTATTCTCATTTCCATCCCAGCCTATTGCTTGTATACTGGATATATGCTTCCCTTATTTATATCATCGCTCTTTTACTACTGGTTGATCTTACAGCTTCAGGACACTTGTTATTGAAACAAAGGATATTGAGCAAAGGCAGGCCGTTACATAGAACAGTCACTAAAGAAAAATGTGTGACCAGATGCTTTTCAATCACAGTGCGACATGTATCCATTCGGCATTGACAAGTCATCACCTTAAAGACTGCGCAGGGTTTGTGTGGCTCTCATGGCTGATAAGCTGCACAACGTCCAGGCAAATTGCGAAACCTGCTGGCAAAAGAATGCCAGTGGGAAGACGTCTCTTATCAATGCCTGTATTCGCAGGCCAGTGGGAATAGAGACTAGCGAATAGTGGCTTAGGATGGCACAATACTGGCTGTATTGTGGCCCTGCATTAGCTCAATGTTTGTAATCTTGTCATTCGTGAATGGTTCCAATGTTTCTAACATCTCGGCATTCGTGCATTGGTCCTATGTTTCCAACATCTTAGCAGCTACATTGGCATAACGTCAGCGCAGTGTTGGCATGAATTCTGGTCCTACATTCTTGAAAGTTTCACTTGACCCATATGCCACTTTTCGACCAATGTTTGTGCCAATCCTTTTCGAACATTGGCCATTGCCTCGGCCAATGCACGTGTGCTGCCTGGGATCGTACAGCTCGTCTCATAGTCGGTGACTACAGGCGAGCATCAAGCGCGTCAGATATGAAGTCAAAGCTGTCACTTCCATTGTTGGAGTCACGTAGGAACATCACTCTCATTGGCCTCCTTCATCAAATAATCTGCAGTAACCACAAATCTACACTGCCGCTTAGTAATGCGCATCGTATATCTCGTCGTCTTCACAATCATCGAAGCTTGGAACGCCTGTTTGGACGAACGAAGACTTTTCTTCGTTTCATCGGCTTTAGCTTCTGCCATAGAACATTGGAACGATCTTTCAGATGAATTGATTAACATACGGGACCCTGACGCCTTCAAAAAACTTCACAATGTGTTTTCATAGTTTCTTTTAAATCTTCGTGCTGTTTCTTTCGAACATAATCATTGCATAAAGATGTATCGGTTTGTGCACAAGGCCTCGCTCTTCTTTAGTTTGCACTGTCTACTCGACTATCTTTTTTCTTTTTTTCGTTCTCAGAAGCAGCAATATTGTTGCGCATTTCCTCTGTCCCTTTCGGCCTAACTAATACTAATCCAATATTTTCAGTGTGTTAAAAAAGATTTGTATGTCGCACTACTTTGCAAAACTTGCCTGTTTCGGTATTCAGTTACTCATGCTCTATGTTGTTTGAATTAAGATGTATGACCCTCACTTCATGTTCCGATTGGAACCTGCGATGTAGTCGTTTAAATGCGTATATAATTCTATTTTTAATGTAGCCGTTCACTAGCAAACCAGCGAGGTGGCTGCTCCCGCAGGAGCTTTACCCAGTGTGAAAGTGATCACGCAAGGCAAAATGAGCAAGGAAGCGCGAGACAAAGCGAGGAAGGAGATTTATAAGTACAGCTCAGCTTGACTCCGTTGTATATACACCGGCTGCTTGTTTCTACTGAGCACTGTAACGTTACTTATTATAGGAAACATATGTTTACCTTATAGCTGTGCCGGATGTTGCTTAAATGTGTGACTAGGTCAAACTCACAAGGTTCTTGATTATTTTGATGCCATGTCTTAATCTTCGATGCCTAGATAATAAGAATTATTTATTCTCAGCTTTTTTGGCTTAATCATGGACCTACAAACTGCAATGATATGTCCCTTGAAAGGATCTTCTCAAAACATTACGAAGAATGCGTAATTGTTCTGCGTCTCGGCTCCGTGGTTCTGAACCAGTCACTTATAGCACATTTATTATGTTTGATGAGTTAAGCACGTAATCTGAGCCACATGTTGGGCCCTTTCTGTTGAGAGGTTTGCAAAACTGGAAACTTCAGAGAAACTTCAGGAGTGCGAGAGTCGTTCAAAGGAAATAAATCTTACATCAAAACACTTTGGTGAAGTCACACGGTTGTTTATTTAATGTAAATTGAGTTGAATTACAAGTGATGAGCATTAATGTATGCAATCATGTGGCCCTGTGGAAAAGTAACATCTTTCATTGCAGATTATTTTGTTAGGCTACGCCAAGAAATAACAAAACACCCTATCTACGAAATATGCGTTTCTGGTGATATCGGACATTAATTGAGCATGGAGGATTCAGATTTCATTTTCGTCGAACCTACGGGTTAGTGGAGGGTCATGCCAGCGTAGGTTTCCTCAAATAGCGCGTGGTGTGATTTCATGACCTCTTGTTCAGAAAGGAATTATATTGCGATTCTGTTTTGTTTCAGTTTCATCAACTTAAGCACCATTCTCTCTGAGGGCTCTGCAGAACCACCACCAAGAACGTTTACAGGAGAGGCGACAGCGGGGGACAACAACTCGTTGAGCTACAGGGTTCTGCTAGAGAGCCAGAATATAACGTACGACATCTTCACCGATGTTTTGAGCTCTCTCAAGGCAAAGTACAACGAAGACTATTTCCGATACCTGACCATGTACGCCTTCGGCAGCGTGTTCAACAAAACAGTGTAAGTAATCCTCGCTCTAAAGGCCGAGCAACAAAGGCGTCAATATTCTTTGATGCCGCACATAAACACCAGGCAGTACATTATGATATTAAGGATCGTTAACACAGGTGACAGACAGGAGCAGCACAACCTTTTTGCATACATGGCCGTTGACCCTGTATGGAGCCGACGACCCGAATAAAAGAAACCGATATACCAGAAAGCTTGTGCTGCCTGTCGTTATTAGAAATGCCTGTGAATAATGTCGACACGCCTGGTCGGATCGTTATCGTCACTGCTAATTAAGGTCACGCTATCCTGCGCAGCTGGTTGATTCATGCGCTTGCGATCAGGGTTGAAGGCAACGCAGAGACTATACGCACAGCAGCCACATTTCCAGTAAAGTAGCCATTTCCGACATTACCCTTTGCAACTAACATATCATTCCATGCCTGCGAATCTAGGGCATTAATGGCCACTTCATGTTATGCATTTCTGTGGTGAGCGCGAGCAGTGATACAAAGCACTCAGGTCTGGGGCTGAGTTCACTAAGTAAGGCTAACCGCGCTTTTTTAGACTGTCTACCGTCGGTGACGTCGCAGGCCGCAAGCAAATTACCTTACGTGTAGCAATGTTATGAGGGTGTAGTTGTTACAGGAAAGCCTGTGAAAACTCTCTTTAAGTCGACGCCTAGATATTTCAGCAATAGTGACCACGGACAAATACAATTCATGCATGGTTCCAAACGGAACCTTGTACTGAAAAGAAAATCCTGTGCAACTCGAATGTTCCACATCCAGACCGTACGTACCTCAATACCAAGGCGGCAGCGCTCAGTCGCATGGTACGCTTTTAAAGCGTCTAGCTGTCATTTGCGCACAAGGATATGCAGGCCTAATTCATCCTGCAAGAAATAAACGTTTATTGCGACGGAAACTTGCGTCTCAATGACAGATCGTCGGCCAAGCAGACGTTCTCAGTATTTACGAATTGTTTCTTCTTTTTTGCAAAAGCCACAGCATCTCCCTCCTCAACAGCAGATCTATGGTCCTAGCCTCCCCCAATTCGCCCCTCCTGTTTAACAGTCCAAGTTTACAACTGCCACTTAAAGATACAGAACGTAGAGCAGTGTAACGCGACCCAAAAATCCCCTATCCATCTATTCCGTGAGGGTGGTCGGAGAACGAATCTGTAGAAATTCATAGGGATGGATTATGTCAGCAGCCTGCAAGTGCTGATGAGTAGTAGATCACTTAAGATACTAGTCTTTGGAAGGCGAGGGGCCAGGTTTCAAACCCAGCACCGCCAACATACTTTTGCTTGTTACCTTCTTTCACTGCCTTTTTTCTTGGCTTATTCCTTAGATTCTTTATCCCGTAGAAAATACAGGGCCATTAAATACTTCCCATATGTTCATATCTATGGAGCGTTGTTGTCCACTCCAGTGGTTAAGGCACTTGTCCTCGTACAATGTAGGACGCCGCATAGCTCGGGCCCGTTCGTTATTGAAGTCAGTTGCAGACAGCCCGGACCTCGCCACGTTTGGCGATGCAGCACAGTACGGGCGTTCGATCGCTTTGCAGTGGTCTCAGTCGACCATAGTGGCAAACTCCTATGTGCTGCGTCGGTTAGAAACGTTTCGGCAACGGTTGCTGAGCAAATCGCCATTGCTGTAGCAATGAAGGACGCATCGCGTCCAAATGTATTCACGGACTCGCGGTCCGTTGCCAGAGTTTTCGCCTCGGGCTCGGTCTCGTGGGAGGCAGCATCTATCCTCGGCAGCGAGGGGGCTGTCGGGTTTCACACCATAAAAGGGTTCCCGGCCCACATGGGAGCCAACGTACACCCCGATGTCCCTAACACCAATAAGTTTGCCCATGACCGTGCGCGAGGTTTCACTCACCGCGGCGGTCCCGGCGATTTCGTGGGCGGGGACGCGGGAAGGTACAGGGACCCGCTTGTCACTTTTCACGAGATCGTGACTCATTATCATCTCTCTCGGAGGGTCTTTCCACTTCCTCACCCTAAACTCACTCGACCGCAGTCTTCGGCCTTCAGGATGCTCCAAACGGGGTCTTTCCCTTCGAGAGGCAGGTTTAGTAACTTCTCGCCCAACATTGAACCGCATTGTCCGAACTGCGGAGAGGCTTACTGCTGACTAGCTCACATGCTCTGGCAATGTCTTGCGTTACGTGACACAGAGTTCAGCAAAGAAGAGGACTGGGAGGAAGCCCTGAGAAGCGGCGACCTTTCGGTTCAACTTCGGGCTGTCCAGAGAGCCTGCGAGAGGGCGGAGGGCCACGGTCTTCCTGTCCCTGCGTGGGAGCGGCCCGCAACTGCTACAGGATCCCCTAGAAGGGGACGTCCAACTGCAGTTTCTCAGGACCAAAATAAAGTTCTGTGGCTGCCTGCCTGCCTCGTTGGGTGGGGCTTTCGTTGGAAAACTAGCACTAGCGACAAATTTTCTTTGTGTCGTGCTTTCTTTCATCACTCCGCATGCTGTAGAAAATAAAGGCAGCCATCCTCGAGAGATATGAGGCCACTGCTAGGCTTGAAATATATGCGCTTACTCCTAGTTGTGCAAAGTGACACCACGTGACCTGCCAGGTCGCGCACTGGAACTCACCGGACGTCTACTAATATAACTGCATATGTTAGAAAAAATCAGCTTCACTGTAATAGACAACCCAAAACTTTCGCTTCTTTCAATAGCGCCGTTTATTCATAACTCGCATATGAACCAACTAGCAGCATCAAGTTGTTAAGAAACCAAGTCCATGTCGTTTGCCATGTTGGCGCTTTTCATTTAATATGTGACGTCATGTTGCGTCATGTAGTCGCTTGTTATGGGCTTTCACTGGGCTGTGTTAGAATAACTGGCGACCATTATTTCTTATTTTCCTCCTTTTTCATACTATGGATGTGAGTAATGACTTCCATAGAATTTGTGCCCTTTCTTTCTTTGTATATTTTTACCAGTTTTCGTTGCTTCGCAAAATGTTCATTACTCCGAGTTTGTGCTGTCTTCCTCTATTCTTTTTTATGACCCACTTCTGCCTAAGCCCTCCGTAGAAGACTGGTAGTATGTAACAAAATAAGTAAATAAATAAAATAGTTTAGATACAATTATGGAGCAATTCACTAAGGCACCCGGCTCACATTATCTTATTGTAAATGGGGTTGTTATGATAAGGTATTGTAGTATTGTCGTTTGCCGTCTTTATACGCCTTACTGGCGCACACCACTTCACACGAAGAATTGGCGTCGTTTTCTTAGGCGCCCAAAGGAAATACGGGGGTATACAGTACCACCGAGCACTCAACACTATTCCGCTCTGGTCATCCTTCATCAGTAAGTGTTGCCTTCTGCGGCACGGACGACTTAGGACCAGCCTGAAACAGTGTTTCTTAGTAAAACACAGGCTCCGCGCATATGATTTGTAGTGAATCAGCCATCACACATGGTAAACTGCACTGTGATAAAATTTTAGATGTTCTGGCTGCGTTATATAGCTATTTTTGTCCTTGGAGTCTAAATTACGTGAATGGATGTCATTGTTGAGCAGGTTTTTTGGAATAATTACATTTACAAAACATAAACTTAGTTTTCGAGTCTATAGGCATTCTGGTTATGGTAGCGGGTACAATAGTGAAAGGCTCTTTTCATTATGCACCATGCCGAGAAATGTTAGTAGGACAGACTGTCATGGATCGAGAATGTAACAAAACTGAATAACCTCTGGAAAGTCTAGCCTTAGGACCAGTTAGTCTTTCAAGCTATATTGAATTAGTTTATTAGTTTTAATAGTATTATTAGTAATAGTTTATTAGTATTAAATATTTTATTAGTTTGAATGAAATTACGGTATAATTACGGGTCATTCAGTGCAAGATGCTAAATGGTAGCACAAGTCAACGATCTGCGGCCTTCCGCTAAAAAATGCGGCTACATGCATCCTTAGAGGATGGTAGCTTACAAGAATATTACAGCAATTCTTCCTTAGCGAACACTGCGATGTTGTCGGTGTAGTAGCAGTAGCTGTAGTACCTCGCCTGTTATCTTTGGCTAGAATGTCCTAGAAACACCGGAAGAGTTCCCAAGGCGCCGGCTTCTGCACAGCTCTTTTGCTGGGAATTGCACGCCACGGCGTTGCTCGGTTGGATTCGTGGGCTTTCTGGGCTCGGGAAGTGCGCGGAGGCGGATGACATCTGCCAAGAGATGTATTTTCTTATGCCCTCTCTTTCCTTGTTCAACTTCAATGATGTGGAATAACATGGAAATTAACTACCCGGTTCCAAATGTCCTCTCGGCAGTTAAGCAGCAAGGTCGTATTTCATTCCGCGGTATCGCTTTAATGTGCTGGTGTAAGCAAGAAAACGTGTTACGCAGGCAAGAGGGACGATAAAAATCTAACTACTAATTAACCACAGCAATTAGGTGCAGTGAAAGCCCAGTTCCTCCCACCCCTGGTTAACCACCATACCCACGCGTGCCCCCATTCGTCTAGTTGGTAGCTTGACTAGTGCTTTATCATGCAGAGCCCAAAAATATCGTTCGAGGATAATGACATAAAGAATGAAGATGACTGTAAACACCTAATAACGTGCACACATTTCATTTATGTAAAAGTGTCCACGAACGACGTCTGCCATGCCCAGATGAAGGCTGTATTAAATTCAGGCATCAGGAAGAAGACGAATGCCAGACCAGATGAAATCGTTCTACATGTCTTTTGCGAAACGTGCGGCAGAAAGAAGCTGTACGAACTGTAGGTAAAGGAATAACTGCACATAAAGTACCCGCTCTATAAAGTGCATCAATATGATTATTTATGGACCTTTACATCCCCAAACCATGATAAGAATATCAGACAGGCCCTCTAGTGGAGAGCCCAGGAATGTTCCTCTACTTGGGGATCTTCAATACGCCTCTAAATTTATATACACTGGTCTCATTTTTCTTTAAACCTTATCGAAATTCGGCTGCCGGGGCCAGGATTTCATCCCGTGGCCTCAAGATGTGCAAGCGAACACCTTTTCCCGTACAGTCTGTCACGGTGGGCTGCTGTATAACTGTTGCATCGGCATTAAAGTACGGTAAACGCAACTGTGCAATTGCAAACATGTTGCTTTGTTCAACTTAGAAAACTGCTCTGTAAAATCCCTGGTAAATGTAAAAAGAAGTGATGTCAGCTAATCTATCTTTGTCCCATGTGTATTGTTTGACAAACATGCGAAACATGCACAGTATGAATGCAACAAATATGCAATAAAAGCACCTATATAACGGACGTTCAGGTTTCACCTTCCGTCATTCATGCAGCGCCCTTGGTGCGATTGAGAAGACTGGTTCAGAATTGAATGTTCATTCGAGACGCTTGCAATTGCTTAAAAACAAAGGCCACAGTACATAAGAACATTTCAAGCGAAATCTATTTCTAACAAAATGAAACAAAACATTTCAAAGAAAACAATACTTCACTCTCGTGTGCACGCACGCTTCTTGAAAATCCACTATCGTTAGGGTTAGCATTGCAGAAAGAGAATACAAAAATAGACCAATCATTAACAACATGGACGAGCCTAGTACGACTATACAGTATGAATGAAAAACTATGAATGCCTCACGTATGATTGGTCAGGGGAAGGAGAGAAAGAAACGAGGTCTAGAGGTGTAATGATGAGAACACATCCGGTCTATGTGCCACAAGCATTTTAGCCTAAATTTGTATCATCTGCATTCCCACTACTCTTATTTTCAGCAAATGTCTACTTTATTGCTATCTTCTCCATTTCATGCAGAAATGAACTGATAGTAGAATTGGTGGCCCAACCGTTAATAATCATTTCCCGGTATAATTTAACCGTGATGACAGCCTCGTTATAAGATCAGCGCATGATGAAAATATAACTTTTACCCACTATCGGTGGACCATTCATATCGGAACATTTCTGTATGTGGCGTTCGCCGGCGTCGGATCCCTTTGTTTTCTAAAAAGTAGAAAACTCAGCGTGTCACTGCCCCCGCAAACACCTGTCCCTTAGCATCGTGCAGTCGCGGAACACATGGCCCACTTCAGCAAGGACGAACAAAAAGCAGGTCCTAGACTCCTAGGGCCCTCTCTCCCACGGGATGCGGCCGTGCCTCACAGGCATGAGCTGACAATAAAGATCAGCCTCGTCTTGAACCTGATAACTAGGAGTCGTATTTGCGTTCCACCTGCGGCGAGCTCCGAGGTTTGTGTACAATTTGAGGTAAACCACGCAGCATGAATGGCGGACAGGGATTACTTTCCCTAGTGTAATAATTGTATCGACGCACAATTGTTGCCATAAACGTAGTTGGTGCAGTACAGCTACAGCGAATAAATTCATATGTCTATAACCTATTACCTACGGTGGCAACAAAGCATGAATAATTTGCGACCTTGAAATAAGTGTCATCTTTTTGCTTTAGCCGATTGCTAGGCGTCGTCATGTCACGCGCTTCAGCACCTACAATTCCTTGCATAGAAGAACATTACTGGCCTAGAAGGCCTTCCGCGAGGTCACTGGAGCTTCCATATGGACGAAAGCCAGTGTCGGACGGAGCGCCCTGATTCATGCGTTCACATTATGTTCCTGCAACAGGATTAAAGCTGTGCAAAGAACAAGACACCAGTAAAGAAGTAGACAAGACGTCTAATGCGCCCTGTCGTAAGCACAGTTTTCGATAACCTTTAATATCTCAACACCAAATAAAGAAAGCGCTGGGGGTTTGTTTGAGTTTATACACATTATTATCCTTGTTATTTTCAACATAAAGAGATCATTCTACTAGTAACACGTTCTGCGTTGGTCGTGAAACACCTCTCTAAAATAAAACACTGCAACCACCTTGAATTAGGAGCACACAAAACGCCCGGAAACGGCTCCAAAAACATAGAAAACAACATATGAATTCGGCTCATTGACATTCACACGTTATCTGTGGAACAAACAGCTGCATTATTACAGTATAGTAGTGTAGTATCTAACAGGCCCCTAAATATGTCAACTAGAATATAGATCGCGTAGCAGACGACTGTCGGTTCGGCGCAAAATCCACAGCAGAGAAAGATCACAAGCCCTCAATTCGCTTGTTGAAAATTACCGCCACGTTTTCATCCATGGCTCAGCACCTAGCCGGAGCAGCCGACCTCCTCGCTCGCGGAGTCGGCGCACAAAATGAAGTGAATGGCTGCAGCCCATAAGTGTTGACTGACTCAGTTGATAGTGTATCCCGGCTTGATCACCATTAAGATCTTCCGTCATCACTCCAAACATCACAGCCTTGCGAAACTCGGGCCGTCGTCTTTGCAGGCCGAGTCAAGACGGAGCCAAAAGAACACTAGGACTCGTGTCTCGCGATGCCGCATACGACACCTGCAGTGATATCAATGCATGGGCCGCTATACTCAGTTCAGCTCAGTTCCAGTCGTATTCTTACTCCCGTGTTTCGCTGCAGTAAAATGTAAAAGAACGAGTCCGACGACGTGGGTGCCCCGATCTTCCTTTCATCATCATCATCATCATCATCAGCCTGTCTACGCCCACTGCAGGGCAAAGGCCCCTCCCATGGATCTCCAATTATCCCTGTCCTGTGCTAACTGGGCCCAATTTATTCCCGCAAACTTCCCTGCCCACCTAACTTTCTGCCGCCCCCTGCTACGCTTGCCTTCTCTAGGAATCCACTCTGTTAATCTTAATGACCAACGGTTGTCTTGTCTTCGCATTACATGGCCCGCCCAGGCACATTTCTTCTTCTTGATTTCTATTATTATGTCCCTAACACGCGTTTGTTCCCTAACCCACACCGCTCTCTTCTTGTCTCTTAAGGTTATACCTACCATTTTCCGTTCTACAGCTCGCTGTGTCGTCCTCAATTTAAGCTGAACCCTATTAGTTAGCCTCCAAGTTTCGGCCCCGTAGGTGAGTCCCGGTAAGATGCAGCTGTTATACGCTTTCCTCTTCAGAGACTTCAGAGACGATCTTCCTTTATGGACCTGCAATGTGAATGATGATTGCATGCGTGTGCTACGTGGCCATCATCATCGTCTGTTCGCGAAGTCATACAACAAGGATTCATATGAGTTTCACTTGATCAAGAAAGGACTCCTCCAGTTGAGATAAAGCCAGCGAAGGCGCGCTGATACATGTGTTTCCAGCTCTTGCAATACAGTGCGCTTCAATTATCTGACGAGTGGTTTGTAACGGGTGCTTCTTCACCACTTCGCATTGACCAAAGCCAGGGGAACATCCACAATCGCGGCAGTGAATGCCAATGTGTCCGTGGATTGATTTGTGCGCATTGTAATGGTGCTCTTTGAGCCTTTCATTGAAGCGCCCCTCTGCCCAATGTACCTCTTGCCACATGGGAGTGGTATCGAGGACACAAGCCGCGCTTCACATGTCCCAAACCGCGTTTTGTGTAGCGCGTGATTTAAGGGGATTGATTGCTTTGCACAACCGCTGTAACTTATCCGGCGCCGAGAACACCACTTTCACGTTGTCTTTCTCGACTATCTTTTTTAGTCGGTGGGAAATGCCATACACGTAGGGTAAAACTACGGGTCTTTTACGTTCATTTAATTCCTCCTGAGCCTCTGAGTTACCTCCTTTCTTTATTTGTCTTGACAGTTTTTCCGCTATAGATGATAACAGAAGAGCTGGGTACTCAGAACGCAAGAGCCTTTCAGTTTGAGCTACAAAGCTGCGCTGCATGACATGATGCCATGATTTCCTAAGGGAGTTGATGAAACAAAGTTGATGAAAAAGCACCCTTGCCGCAGGAGTCGACGTCATGCTGAAGCTCAAAATTTTCTTAGAACGCGTTTTATCCAGCGTCGATATTCTAGTCTGAGTGCTCTTCTCTGTATATTCAACTTCGACCTGAAGAAATTTCTGCAGGCTCTCTGACTCCTGTTCAGCTGAATCCCCACTGCTGCCTGTGGCTACCAACGACACAGCGAACTCAATGCTCTGGCTCTTGCTATATTCTAGTACCATATCTTGAGGGATAGCCTTCAGGAGTATTTCAGATAGCATGGGTGCGTATGAAGAACGCTCACCCCAAGGTTGGCGAGTCTTCTTCGGTTGAGCTGAACGAGTCGCATAACAAGTTGTTCGACATGTTCGAATAACAAGTTGTTCGGAGGAAGTTGATCGGCCGAATAACTTGTGTTATTCGGCCGAAAATTCTCATATGCCGCATATAACACGTATCCAATAATCTCGTACGAATCATACGGGAACACATTAGATTCATATGTGTTCATACGAGGTTACTGGACATGTGGCATAAGGTTTTTCTGCAGCGCGCGCAAGGCTGTAACGTTGTTCAATGAGGTTACTGATCAAAGCATGCGAAGGTTCTCCAAAAGTTTCTGCTCGATCAAGTTGTGATTGCGGTAGCGGTACTCCAAAATTACAAGGGCGTCATTGTACCTTGATTCCGTCACTTTGATTCCGGCTACGGCCTTACCAGTAGCTCCGCCCAGCAGCGGAAGCGTGTAATAGAAGCGATGCGCGTCAGACAGCCGCGAGTTCTCGTGGGCAGAATGTCGAAACATATCAAAGAAGGGCTGCCATTTGCTGGTCGTTCCGTCAAAACGCACACTGTAACTCCGACAACTCCACGTCAAGTTCACTGTGTGAACGTATCGTGTTCGTTAAGAAAGTAGCCGGTTGGTTCCCGTCAGTTGTGGGCGGTGGCTTTGTTGTCGAAAGCAAAGAGGAATTTTTGAGCATGTCCATATTGTGATTGAGCAACGCCAAAGCGCTGATAGGAGCTTTTTTTTATCCAATGACGGAATCATAATCTTCTATGGCTTGCTCGTCCGACATGACTGCTTCTAACTCGGTGTTGAGCAGGGTCAACTCCGACTTTGTCGCTTTTAACTGGCTATGCAGGACACGATGGGCAGAAACCGAACTGTCCGGATATAAGGATCTCGTTCACCTTGTTGATGATCTTCGTGCATACTCTCGGCGAGCACGCCGCTTGTTCTTGATTCGCTCCATGATGTCTCGCTGCAAATGCCTTCCGAAAGAAGCCGCAAGTTGCGAAGGCGCTGGCTAGCTTCCCGGGTTGTTCGGCCGCAAAATACGATGTGGGGAAAAGACACTTCTGTCGGGTTTATTGGCGCAGATCGCTGAGCCTTCCCATCATGGCGAAACACAAGCTATCCCAACCGAATCCATTCTAACAGTCGTGAGCACGTCTTTCCACTGTTTTCCATATGGCGCGCGAGCTTGATTCCCATCCGCAGCCTTCGCCGGTGAAGCCGAGTTTCTGCGGAGGTCATTGAACCGGAGCAAATTACCTAAAAAACACTACTTCAGGTATTCGAATCCGCAAAATTGAGCGCGCTGTATGTTTCGCGTGAAAGAACAGGGAAGAGCACCCGGCCGCCTGCAACAAGCCGCGACGAGTTTACGCGCGCGGCTGCTACTAGCGGCGCTGGTTGTTTTAGCGCAGCAGCGCCACCATAACAACTCTCGAGCCCCATAGCGCGTGACGCTGTGCCCAGAAGAGGTCTCGAGTGGAGAGAGCAATGCGTGACATGGGCAGCGAGCCTCACGGAACAAGTAAAGGCAGGTACAAGTGCGGCATTGTTTGCACATGTGTCGGCAGGCTCTCTCTCAGCAGTCGAGAGCTTCAAGAACGGTTCCTTTCTGGCAGAAAGCTGCCATGCCGCGCTCGAATGTCCCGAGGCGGTGCATGGGGCCAGGCAGGAACATGCAGTTATAAATATTTATTTATTTATTCACAGCTGCTGCAATCTCATCAGATATTATAGCAGATGTGTTCTGTAGAAGCAATGTTAATAAGAAAAGCACAATCATGAGTACACAGGAAATGATGAAAACAATCAATATGAGTATACGGAAAAAACGAACGTAAAAAGTGCATACAAAATGCGAAATAAAAGATAGGGATCCAATACAAAAGAAAGAAAATTGTTCCCTTGAGATAAGTTCTGTGTTTTGCTTCCTCTGTAAATAATTAGCCCTTCCAAGAACCTTCTCGTCCACCTAGATTTGACGTTATTGCCCAAACGAGCCAGGAATGAACCCTGCTTCGCACATGCGCAGCGTCAGTGACGAAACTCGCGCCACGTTTTTGGTGGCTTGCGCGCGGTGAGAGACGTGACACCTAGCATCATCATCAGCCTGTCTGCGCCCACTGCAGGGCAAAGGCGTCTTCCATGGATCGAGCATCTAGCATCGCACGGTTACAAATCGTCGTGCAAAATGTGCCCGAAAGCATGCCTGCTTGATCGTCTACCGCGCATCGGTGGACGGTCGCCACGAGAGGCGCTGACTCAGAAAAGGGGCTTGTACCTGAAGTTAGAAGGCAACAGGGCAGCTGTTTCTTGTTTGTGGTGAAGGGACACTTAAAGTGGACTGCCCGTGAGGAGAATGCCGCGACGCTGCAGTGTGCGAGGTGGAAGAGGAGCCTGACCATCCGCGTGTCGGCCACAGCTGGATTCGCCGAAAGGAGTAAACTCGAGCGCACTAGAGTCCAATGACAGGACGTCGAGGTTCGCGCAACCTCGACACAGGTGCGAGTGACGCGATAATACGGGAGAACAAGGCCCCCCCCTTCCCCGCCCCACCCCCAGCACAGGTGGAGGTGCACGGTAAGGATACATTAGTTTCTCTGTTCGTGGAAGAGATGCAGGCGAGGCTTGTTTGCCTCTGACAATAACTCGGAGCGCAGGAGCTTGCGTGGACATTGAGGAAAGGGTGCCAGTATTGTGTGCAGTGAGCGGCAAAATTATAGCACGCACACACTATTTGCGGTCGCAGGAAGTGCGGCAGTTGCTTACGGAGGAAGTCGAACTGCAGAGGACAACAGTCCTGTCAGCTTAGCAGACGTCCAAAGATGAACAAGAGCAGTAGAAGCCCCGAAAAGTGAGGCTACGGAATCCGCAGCGGTTTGCATGACGACGCGGTCGCTGAGCGACGTTAGCTTGCAGTCTGACGATGAAGCAAGCAAGAACAGTTGAAGTGATCCCGAAATGTATTAGCGGGAGACAAGCGCTACGAATCTCAGCGAGTGGATGGGGAAAATGAAAAAAATCGCCTAAAGGCAGACGTGCCAATGGGTGAAGGGCGCCTTCACTAGACAAATTTCGCTTCAATACGCAGTGGCTCAACCAGGGAGGTGTGGTTGGATCTCTGTCATCTTCAACGATGGAAATCTGCAAGAATGCGTTTTTTACATTCGCTAGTATGGCCAACTTCTTAAAAGTGGACTAGAAGTGGCAAAATGCCTTCATATAAGCTTGCTCCTGCTTCCAAATTGCCGTTCAGAGTTTGGCCACCACATGTATGTGAGGAGACGTCGAATAATGTAGGTTATCGTGGCCATTATGTTGTAGTTAGGAAGAGAGCGCTGCAAGCGGTTCTCCAGAGGTGACATCTGCAGAGGTCGCTCTTTCATAGTGATTCAGCATATGCTTTACTTTGCCATGCCAACGCCGTTGTATTGCTTCAATGTTAAGTTCTCTTGCGGTAGCAAGTTAACTTGATTGTGACCGCGCCATTGTATTAACTTTTAGTCTAGCTCATAAAGAAGTTCCTACGTTCGAAAGTCAAAGTTCATAACCCGCTGCGCTCGAAGCCCTAGCCTTATTAAAATATAGTTGGTGGCATTGGATGAACTCGATGACGTCAGTGCACGTGACAGAACACCGTGTGGTGGACATTTCAGGAGCCCTCCACTAGGCATCTCTCATAATCATATGATGGTTCTGGGATGTATAATCCATGAGATTAAATTATTTTAATGGTAGTCGTTGCTAAACGATTATGACAGTCAATGAACACATTAAATAACGCCTTAATTTAACTTGACCTGCCCTATTTCACCTCAATCCCCTTTCGTCCACATCAATTCTCCTTAATCCAGCTTAATTGGCTTTATGCCTAGAAACGTACTGATTTAACACCTACAAATATCCTGAATCGCAGTTGCTGGATGTGGGCAAGAGTTCTAAAATATTGTGGTTTGACTCCTACTAAGGAGTGAAAGGCCTAGGGCTTCCGCCGTAGTACGTCTGGGCGCTGCTGATTTCCAGGTTCTACGTTCCCATCTTCGAAGGTCCCAGGTTCGAGCTGCAAATAATTCTTTACCCATGTACAGTTACAAACACCTAAAATATAAGAGAAGCTCAGGGGAATATAGAGATTTGAATCGATGAACTAATCACTAAAAACTATGTAGAACAGGTAATGTCTCTGGAACCAGCGTTTTGACAAGCGGACTTGTCTTCATCAGGGTGGCAACTGCCTTCTCGAGCCTTCCTTTCTGCACGCCATAGTAACAAGCTTTCGATGAAATCCACTCTGTATGCAGCGCGGGTGGTGCTAATGCTAGTCTGTCCCCCATGCAAAAAAAAATTAAAAGAAATGTGGGGGTGCCCGCGCTACCCGAAGGTATAGCAGGCTTAAAGCCAATTAGTAAAACAAATGAGGAGGGTAAATATCTCAAAGAAGAGTGCTTTTCTTAAAAAACCAATTGTCTGAAAAGAAAAAGATTTGGAGGATAGGAATAAACCGGACTGTCGGCACGAGGGTACCGAGTGAAGCTTGTGCCAACAAGTGTGAGGTGTGATGCTTCAGCGGGAATGTTCCCTAGGGTTGAAGGGGTTTAAGGGATTTGGTGGTTACACCGCTATCCGCTATTTGTGAAGGTATATCGAGGGAGTGAGAGAGTGCGAGTTTTTGGAGGGTAGGTTTGTGGAGGTGTGGTCCTTAGGTTGTATTTTACATGATTAGAAGTGCTCTATTATCATGGCTGCAGACATGCACGTATGGACGAACCATGCCATGTTTGGCTTATTCCACGTGGATGTCACGAATCATGCTTGTTAATAGAAAAAATGAAAAAAAAAGGTTTCGTTTGTGAGATTTCGAAGTGGTATTGGTGTGTTTGTGGTGACTAGAATGCGTCCGGAGTGGGGTGTGAATCATCTATAATGGTTGTAACTGTTGTGATGTGGGAAGCAAGTTTGGCAAGGATGGCGCGTTTTGAAAGGTTTTGTATAATGGAAGGATAGTGTAAAGGTAGTATGTCGTTGGTGTTGAGATATTTTTTTAATGGTGTTACTATTGGGGAGGTCAGGGGATATGAGTTAAAATATTGGTCCACGTTTGCAAATATTGAGCCACATTTACAGAAGTTGGTGGTGGTTATCTTGAAGCGGAATAGATAATATTGATAATGCCCGTGACCGGTTAGTAATTGTGTTATATGCTTTTTTGGCAGAAAGCTGTCTGGAATTGTAAATACACTGGGGAGCCAATTGTAGACAGAGCTTTCTTTACCAACTGCTTGCCAATAATTGTGCCAGATAATTTTCATTCTTTTGTGTAGTTTTCTGCGGATTGATTTTATTGAAATTTTAGACATTCTTACCGTACCGTGCACGGCAGCAGATGAGGCAGCTACATCAGCCAATTCATTTCCGAATACTTTACTATGACCAGGAACGTGGAATAAGTGTATTTGGTAATCTGAGTTTTGCAACTGTTGGAGTGTTCGTTTAATGTGAACAATGCGGGTGTCTACGTCTTTTAATGTGTTGAGCGAGGACAGTAATGATAAGCAGTCGGTATAAATGTGTATTGGTTTCCGTTTTTTATATGTGTGGTAGATATGCCAATGCTTCAGTTATGGCAATGACCTCAGTTGTGTAGGCGCCGTGGTTGTTTATAATTTTAAATTTTTTGACTGTCTGTATTTGAGAGTACATAAAAATTACAAAAGCTGAACCTGATGCACTTGATGCAAATGACCCATATGTATAAATATGGACTGCGTTGCGTGTTGTGTATTTGGATGCTGTAATTGGAGTTAACTTGTGAAATGGGAATGTGTATTTCCCACTGGGGTGATGAGTCCAAGTGTTATGCGGATATTGCACTAGGTTTGGGTGATATGTCATTGTGTGGTAAAGGGTTAATTGTTTTTCTGTAAATAAGGAATATTCAGCGTTCAGTCTGTCTAATTCTAGAGTTAACGGTGGACAGTTAGCAAGTATTTGAAGTGATGAAATACGGGTAGTATAAAATGCACCTATAATTGTGTTATTAGGAGGGATCGTTGAAGGAAAGTTACTCTAGCTTTGAGGTAGGATGATGGATATGAGGGCCACCAACACGGAGATGCATATGTAAGGGCTGGGAGGATGACCTGTCTGTATAAACGATGTTTCACAGAAGGTGTTGTAGAGTGATGGAATTTAAGGAACGTCAATAGTCTGGCTGTGGAAGATTCTGCTTTGTTTTTAAGGTACGCGACGTGAGAGTGAAAGTTTAAAGTGTTGTCGCATAATATGCCGAGTAGTTTAATTTCAGATTTCATTTTTAAAAATTTGCCATCCATTCTAATGCTTGGTTGTCGTTTAGAAGTTCCCATGTGACCATTATTGAAGAATATGAAGTATGATTTTGCGGTGCTGATTGTTAGCTTATGACGGGTGGACCAGTCAAGTACTGTTTCGAGGACGTTGTCCGATAGCGTTTGGAGTTTTAGACGCGACGTTTCGTGAAGTAATATTACGGTGTCGTCGCCATAAGCTTGTATGTGTGTGTTTTGGGGCAGTGGGAGGTTGAACAGGTCATGTATGATTATATTCCATAATAGTGGACTGATTGGTGACCCTTGCGGGCTCCTGATTGTTGGTGTTGCTGTGGCTGTTCCTGAGTGCGTTTCATATATTTTTCGATGGTGCAAAAAGGACGGTAGGAGTTGTAATAAGTTACGAGGGCAGTTGTGTTTTTCGAGAAAAACTATTATGGCATCGTGCCAGACACTGTCAAATGCACCTTTAAAGTCTAATGATAGGAGAACAGCTGGTGTTTTGGTTGATTTTAAAACGGTAAGTTTGTTGCGAAGATATACTAGAGCTATCGTTGAACTTTTTAGAGTTTGTGAAGCCATACTGATTTGGGTGGATCAGGTTATTTCTGTGTAGAAAGTAATAAAGACGGGTGTTTAGAAGGCGTTCGAGTACTTTCCCAAAAAGCGAATTCATTGCTATGGGATGGTAGGATGACGGTAAATTCTGTGGACGGCCGGGTTTTAAAATGAATGTAACTTTACCTGTTTTCCAGATTTGCGGGAAGTAACCTAATTGCAATGATGAATTAAATAGAGGGCGGAAAAACGTGGCGTGGTATTGGAAAGTGTTGAACGAACTTGTGTGTGTGATTGTCTGGCCCAGGTGCTGCTCGGGGGTTGCCTAATGTAAGAGCGTGTCTAATTTTATTGTGAGTGAAAGGCCTGTCATCAGCCAAGTTTAAATAGGGGCTTCTTGATATCAATCTTAAGCGGCGGTGGTAATCTGCGTCCTCGGTTACGATGTCTTTGGAAATTAATGTAAGGAGTAGAAGATTTGCAGAACTGAGTGTTGAGTTTGTTAATGTACCATCCTCTTTTTGAAAAGGAGGAAGGAATGAATGTGGATGATTTTTCTCGAATGCCAATATAAATGGTTGTCCGAATAGATTTTGTTTGCTTAGTTGGTGACATATGTCTTTTCCCCTGGCTTCTTTTGCTTTGCGAATATCATTTTTATACGATTGGAATGCATTGGAATATTGTTCGCGATATTGAGTGCGTAGTAGGGGATCTTTTCTTTTTGGTGCCGACGGCGCATTGCACGAACTTGTTTCCTTTTTTGTGTGAGATCAGGTGTCCACCATGTATTTCCTTTCGCTTTAGTTTGCCGCAAGGGCCGGGAGTGCTTGTCTTCCAGTTTCTTGTATAAGGTGTAAAATTGATTTAGGATGAGGTCTAAGGTTGTAGGGTTGGTAAAGGAGAATTAGCTAATTTTGAAAGCCATTGCGTTTCTTTGAGCGTATCCAAGATTTTTGCACGGCCGAAGTTGGTGAGTCTTTTAGTGGTGTGTACTTCGGGTACAGAGAATTGAAAAGTTATGTATTTGTGATCTGACAGCGTGTCAATATCAAGAACGTGCCATGTGTATGATGTTGTTAATAATGTTGACGTAACTAACGTTAGGTCTATCCATGATTGCGCATATGATGTTTCAAACGTTGGCAGAGAATTTGGTGCGTTTAATATGTAGAGGTCTTTAGATGTAAGGAAGTGTAGAAGTGTGCCACGGACGTCTGCCTGTTGAGGACCCCATAGTGGGTGATGGCTATTGAAATCACCGGCGATGATGACATTGCCAGTGTTCCCCTTAGTTAGGGATTCATGAAGTTCTTCTACGAAAGGGTCTAGTGGCCGGTGTGATGGAAAGTATGCAGAAATAAATGTCAAGGAAAAATTTTGTGATGTGCAAGTAACAGCAACTACGAAAGGCGACACATAAATAGGAAAAACATCAAAATTCGGATTTGTAACTAAAAGAAGTGTTCAGGATCTTGCGGGGCTGAAAATGCAGGAACGGTGATAGGAATACCTGCAACTCTTGAAGCTCTAATGTGAGGTTCGGAAATCGCTGCGAAGGTGTAATTATTTGATGTGTGAATTCAAGAAAGAGGTTTGTGGCGTGTGTTGAATGTTGTAAGTTGCATTGTATGAATTTTAAATCAGATAACCGCACCATTGTGATGTTTATCGATGACATGCTTTGTGTTTTGCATGTGTATTATTTGTGAAGTGTGTTTATGTTGCTGTGTGGGAGATAGGTGTGTTCCGTTAGTGAGGAGGGTATGAGTTGGAAGCGGGTGCCTCAGAGAGTTTGTGATTGTAGTCTCTGTGTTTATGACAGGTGGGGTGCTATCGAGCGGCGGGAATATAGGTGCGAGTATTTTGCGCGGTGAACTTCTGAGGCACCCGCGATTATTGGTATTATCTGGTATGTGAGTATTACCAATAGTCTGTTCGAGGCTTCAGTCGAGCTATACGGTCATTTAATACTGGGCACCGACGGTCACCCGTAGGATGGCCCAGTACTGCGCGACCCTGCCTGCGGCATCCCCCGCCCTCACTGTACGGGTGGTGCGGCGCGGTACGGGGTACACATAGGACACTGCAATGCCTGTACTTATCCTATGTCTCCCTTTCTTTATGCTGCTTTCTAGCGCTGGGCACACAGTATATTTCCAAGATATCTACCACGAGAGGATTCTTTGGAAGCTTTCGTTCTTTCCATTTATATTAGTCACACTAACACTTGTCACTCAAGTTGCCCGGCCCCCTTTTCTTTGTTGTTGTTTGCATGTGCTGCTCTACTCCTCCTCTCCTTCGATGGAAGGGTGAGAGCGTGCAATGGCGTACAAAAACGAACTCTCGAGAAGACAGCTGCCGCCCTGGCTTGTCAAAACGTTGGCTTCAGCGAAATTCCATGTTCTAAATCGCTTTTAGCGATCTGTTCATCGATTTAGTACCTAACTAGTGTCTGATGAACTTCGGTAATAATTATATATCTGTTATTTGTGGCTGGTGCACTTTTCTGCGGTTCTCGCCTTTCTTGTCGCACGTGATGATTTATCGCACTAAGACTCAAGGTCACTCGAGGACGCCTTCCGTAAAGGGATTTCTCTAATAACTCCTGCAGACAAGCATTTACACGCCGAATTTGAGCGAACGTAGCAGCGTGTTTTGTACGTGTCTCATAATGTGATGCTGCCTCACCACCTTGCCAGGCTAACTGTGTATGTAATGTTCTCGCATGCCTAATGACCAAAAAAATTTTGACGCAGCGTCTGTTATTTTCTGTTTATGCAGAATCGAGATGTGGAGGAATAAAATGAGCCTGATTGGGTCAATCATCCAGAGAAATCTCATCGACACAGTGCTTCTCCGGCAACAAACTGGCCATCCGGCCGCAAAATTTGATACAGGAGTTTCACTGGTTCAGCTGAGAGAAAAGAAGGCAAACGTATGTATATAGCCGCAATACCGCTAGTGATGTAATTGAAGTTTCACGGACAAAGGTCTTTTATGCATTATTGTAAATCATGCTAGAGAAACGGGAGGCCACGAACTCTAAAAAACGGAAAAGAAGATTGGTAACCCGCCTGTCGCTAATTTCGTATTTCGTATGCAGGGTAAGGCTGGCGAAACTTGACAGAGATGCGCAGATGGTTGTTACATAAAACAGTACGACGTGACTACTGTGTAGGGTACGGGATATATGGAGCATAAACACGGACGTGTTTCCACAGTTGCGAAATTAGAAGAAAGTAAAGAAGAAACTTCGCAAATATTTCAGCTAGCGTCAAACTGCGACGCCAAATGAGACGCCGCGTGCGGCAAAAGAAAAATGTCAAAAAAAGTATTCAGTTCAGTGCTTGCAGTCATGCAGCCTTTACGCAACATATTTCACGTAGATAATCGTAGCACGAGAAGTACATGCGCTGGTGCCCCACCATAAATGCTTGCAGACCAAGCTCAAACTATTGTTGTCCTTGTGTTTCGTTGTGTCGGAAATATCTGAAAACAATTCAAACTTTCGGAAAGAACGTACATATTTGCCTAAACCAACATATAAAAGCAACACCTAAATAATAGAGGAGGGAAATATGCTTTTCTTTAGTAGAGCTGGCAGCAGGGTCAAAATGTTGCGTTTTTCGCCTTGTCTCATTTTACCCCGATTTACCTCACCACAACTTACGTAGGTTTACGAACGTACGGCAATACGACTGATAAGTCGGTACGTCAACAACGTGTTATGCCAGCTATTCACGCCTCGACCAAAGATAATAAAATAACGTCCGCGGGATGTACTCTCATTCCTCAGCGAAGAATATCCGGATATGTGCTACACGTGATTGAATACTAACCTTAGGTGCATATGCGGAATCATGTTCACGTATTGGCGAGTGAATTCAGAGCTTAATAATGCAACCTACATCAAAGCATCAGAAAATAAGCAATGGTTATAGCTTGGAAGTCACCTTAAGATACTGAAGGGAAATATCTGGAAGCTCTCTTTTCTCCATGAAGTAGGAATCCCATGCGTACACCTTTCGTTGGTAGCGTTGCCTCCGTGCGTGTCTGTGTATTGTAAGTACCACTATTGCAATGACAGCTTGGGTTCCGTGAAGATATGGCCGATTTTTAGGTCACTATATTTAGGAAATGCTGAATGAAGATATAATCGGCTTATCCAGCCGGCATGAAATAATTTCGGGTAAAACGAACATAGAACGTGATAACTGTGCTCGTACATTACGTTTCTGTGTGAGGATGTTACGAGGCAGTATATTCTTGTGCAGGGAAATGTGTCATTGTATCGCCTAGCCTAAAGCTGCAATTCTCCTGCACTAAACATACTTGAATTAGGTGTAGCATTGCAGTATCGCGAATATTCAGTCACTTGTTGCTCACCTTTACGAGTTCCTTGCGATTTATACACGGGAGAATTCAATATGCTTTATTTGTAAATCTATAATTTGGTGGAATTATTTCGGTGAATTTAATTTTGCGGATGCGCCCTCAAAAATTTGGAAGTCGGTGAAGTCCATATTGTGCATGCGCCTGGTCGCTATCGGATGCTGGTGAACCCATTCTTGGAATTAGCAATGTGAATTCATGGGTTGAAAATTCCGGGGGAATGCCAATATGCCAAGTCAACTTTTTCAGAGGGACGGATCAGATGTGCACGTAGGTAGACTAAATACTCGGTATCCAGGGGTGGATGAAGTCTATTTTAACTCCTGGCCAAGTCAATCTTGCTCTATATTGGCGATGAAGGTAGTCCCTATGAGCGGTGGCATAGGCGGTATCTTGAACATCTTCCTTTAAATTAATCTGTGGCATGGCCCACCTCAGTTTCCATCTAGCTCAAGTAGACTCTCAGCAGCAAAATTCCGCCACCACCATCCGTAAGTGAGATTTGCGGTGATACATAGCAAGATTTATAAATGCCCACTATGCTAATCGTGCCTCGCCTTTCATATCCTGGGCTCGCCAGGATTGAAGCGGAAACTACCCAAATACATACAGCTATTTTCGCCCAAGCAATATCTTACTGGAGCTACTTAGGCGACCGCACTCCGCCATGGTGGCCTAGTGGTGATGGCACTCGGCTGCTGAGCCGAAGGTTGCGGGATCAAATCCCGGCCACGCCAGCTGCATTTCGAAGCAGGCGAAATTTTGGGGCCCGTGTGCTGTGCGATGTCAGTGCGCGGGTGGTCGAAATTTCCGGAGACCTGCGCTACGGCGTCTCTATTATTTAGGGCTGGTTTTGGGAGGATAAACCCCACAAACCATCATCATCGCTTAGGCAACTGTGCCGCGTGTTGTAGAACTTCAAAATTTCTCGTTGCCAACGTTCAATCTGCGCGTTTCTGTACATGCGTGCCTTTTTGCAACCTAAGTAAACACTCCTCAAAGGGCTGTTTATCTAATGGTATATTTCTGGCGTTCTCAGCACCAAAACCACGATATGAATATGAGGCACGCGGTAGTGAAGTGCCCCGGCGATTTCGAGGAGGAGGGGTTCTTTAACATGCACTGAAAACTCACAGTACACGGGGTTGTAGCTTTACCGCCTCCATCAAAACTGCGACCTCAGCGGCCACGATCGAACCTTCGACGCAACCTTAGAGTCAGGCGTCAAGCTCCATAACCTACAAGCACGAGTACTCTATTACTGTCGCTTACCAGGGGTCATTGCAGCCGACAGTATGTTCAAATAATAATACTGTGCACTGGCGTTGTGAGTTGCCACGCATTTTGTTTTGTAGTCACTGCTTTTCGCACGAGCTGTTGTCCCAATGCCCATAGGTATCATGAAGGCCACATAGCCATCTTCCTGTGCTTATAAGTTCAATAGCCCGTCGCACAACTGGCACACAGCGTAAATACAGCGTGCAAAGTTCGCTGCGCAGAAGTATGAGTGCCAAAGTGAGAAAGTTTAGAGGACGATGAAGGTTCGCATTTAGTTTGGAACGCTATAGCGTCACTGCATCACGTTCGGATCGCCTTCTTGCAGAACAATCATTAAACTTAGCGCCTTCTGTAAAAATGCTGGAATTATTTGGGTGTTCCTGGTAAGAAAATTATATTCTCTCGGAAATACAAATTACAGTCCGAGCTATCTTCTGTGGAAGGTTGGGGCAACTCGTAGAATAGTATTTATTGATGGATTTTACATTAGAGTGCTCCCTAATGCGCTGCGTCATGGCGGACGGCTTGCATGGTAGGCGTGTTCGGGAAATTGTGGTAGTGTGAAATGTCTACTTCTTCCGTGAACGCCGACACCGACACGAGCTTTTAAAGGGGCACTGACACCGAAATTATCACCGGCACTGACACGGTGAGCTCAGCTCGCAAGGTAGTTGACATGAATTCTCAAGTTCGTGTTCGCGATGGAGTGCTAAACACTGCACCTCGCGACATCGACAACACCAAAGGTGACGCCAAGGGGACCTCCAAATTCAGCGACGTCACCACGGCAGGAGAGCTCCGGGTAGTGCATCTAGCAATCATGACGTCATGGTCGCCATTGGGTGTTTGCCGCGCCTGCGTTAATATGCTCCCGGCGATACCGGGCCTAAACAAAATTGTTGCCACCCGACGAGGATGGCAGTATCAACGACAACAACGCGCAGGACGTGCGACAGGCGAAGGAAAACGAGGACGCATTGCAGTCGTGCAGAAGTGCAGCATAGTTCTGCGCGCTTTCGTGGTGGTATTTGCTTACTCCATTGCGAAAGCTATGTGGCGGCAGTTGCAAAAAGAGCTTGTCGCTTTTGGAGCTCTCCCAAATCGGAACTGAACTTGGTCGGTAATAAACAAGCAGTAAATATCTGTCGCGCGCTCGAACAATTGATGTGCCTTCTGACTAAACAGTTTCCAACTATGTATTGCAGCACAAAAAAAAGAAAAGAAAGAAAATTGGTTGGACATTTTTGCGTCAGGCTCAAACCATCCCCGACTTTTTTTATAACATTTCAAGTTAATACGCGCGCCGACTACAGAATGCTGTAATGACGAACGATGTGAAACGCTGCAGCGCTACGTGCCGCGGCCGCTCCAATAACTCAAAGGACAATCCCGTGAGCCTGTTGGGACTTTTCTGGCATGACAGAGTTAGCCGTGGCGTCTGCAGCATGATTTAGGTGATGTCAGCAGGTGCACAGCTTCGTCGATTGGTCAAAGTAGAAGCTACGACTTCCTGTTAATCTTCTAGGGGTTACCATACAGTTAATATAATTACTCTAGAGGCAAAGCTGGGCCGTGGAGGGGGGTCCCGCCGATCGCAGTCCTGTTGCCTTGTGTCGATTTGGCCACCCTAAGTATTACTGAGAGAACTAAAAACAAGTGTGGGTCCTGTCATGTCGATTCCTTAAAAAACGAATAATCTTGCGAACATTAAGAGTGAAACTTGAGCATACTGAAAGCGCCTCCTAGGAACATAATTATTTTTCATGATGTACGTACTCCACAAGTGTAGCATTGGAGCTCTTTATTTTTGCTGTCAGATACGCAGTGCTCCGTTCCTACACTCTGGGTGTACGATATGACACGTGATCGCGCGGTGGCATGGGTTGACGCGGATCGTGCGTTCGTGCTGTACGTTATTACTCATACTGTTACTCTTTGCGACCGTAGTGGGGTAAGTGCTGGACGGATGCGGTGTACACGCGAGCACCGGATTTACAACCGGGCCAACCGGGCTGTTCGATCGTGCCTCAGCCCGCCTAAGCCACAATTCACCTACAAGCAAAGGAACTCGGACTCGTAGGTAGCGCGTCAAAAGAGCTGTCTGCGCTCGAAAGAATGAATCATGATTAACACGTACGTACGTTGACTAACGCGCACGGACCACTCGGACACGGCGATAGGGTTACCACCTTTCCCAGGAAAAAAAAAAACCGGCCCGTCAGCTAGGGGGTCGGGGGTACTGGAGCTTGAAGTAGTGTTGAAAGAAAAAAGAAACTTGGTGTGAAATCTTCGACATGCAATGATATTATATTGCATCCTTCAACATCAACATCACGTCCACGTATGTACAAGCACAAAACTGAGCCAACCAACTAGTCTACTCGCTAGCGCCTAATGTCTGCACCTAAAGTCAAATGAGCATTAAGGGGATACTGAACAAAATTGTCTGCCGCCGATATTTTGAGCCAAACTGAAATATTGGGTGCTGAAATCCATAGACACAAACTTCATTTCAGACAGAAACTAGCGGAGAATAATGAGCTTAATGCGTTTTTTTTACAAACCGTCACGCCTTCAAATAGCTTGTCTTGAACTTCCTTGAACAGCGCTGGCGTGCCCCAAACTCATCCGTGGCTGCGTCTCAACCCGCTCAGCTCCCACTACAGCCGGGGCTGAGCTGGTTGAGAAAATTATCGGGATATGATAAGCAAAAAAAAAAATTTGGCCGCGTATCTCCGTGCTTCGCTGCAAATGTCGTCGAAAGACGATAGCCTTCTACCGGCCGTACTACATGAGTACCGTTTCGCGTATTTCTATTTCCCCCGAGGAGTTGCGCAAGCGAGAGGGAAAACGAAGAGACGCGAGCAGAGAAACGGACCGGCCGGAGCGGCGGGCGGCCGTTCCGCTGCCTTCCTTCGGCACGAGCGTGAGATAAGGGCGCCATCTGGCCATGGTTTCGGGAAACGCAAGAAGCTTGCCTAGTACAGGAAACGTCCACTTTTGCGCATCCTAACAAGCGCTAGGGTCTTTAGAATTGCGCATCTATGTATTTTCTACTAAAGTAACACACCGTCTAATACTTACGTATTGATGTTGCGCCTCAGATATGCGTAATATTTGCTTTTCGGCAGACTGTGTTCAGAAGTATGAAGGTAACCACCAGTTCAAGCTGGGTGGTCGTTGAGGAAGGGATTCACCTTTCGCAGCAGGACAGACCACACACACACAGACAAGACCAAAATTTCTGCGTTGAAGTATCCCAAGAAAGACTATCGTCTTTAAAAAAAATTACAGCATATCCACGGAGTGAATGATGATGAGTGGGCGAAGCTCGGGATGTGCATCGTAGGTCGTGCCGAGTTCCGGATTAATTTAGTTAACGCGCATGCTACGAATCCTCACGGTTCAACTATGCACAATGCACAAGTGAAATCTCCCACCGGCGCTTCATTGCAAGTCAAGATCCAGTGTATATATATATATATATATATGTATATATATATACATACATTATGCAAACCCATATGTATATATATATATATATATATATATGTTAGAAACAAGTTAATGAGCAAACAGACAATGAAGCCTAGGAAAGCATAGGGGAAGTTACTGGTGGTATTTTAATTGTGGAGAAAGTAGAAAGGAATTAAAGTGGACGAAAAGACAAACCTGCCTTCGGTGGGACCCGAACCCACGACCTTCGGATGTCGCGTCCGATGCTCTACCAACTGAGCTACGAAGGCGGCCGTCCCCCCGTCCACTTTATTGTGTATTTATGTGCATATTATCCTGGGAGTGTTAGGCAGCGCCACTCATGGCCAAGGCGGCGTGCGTGGAACGCACTTTCTTGCCAGGAGGCGTCACGTAGAACGTGAACTTAGCTGAGATGGCTGCTGCCCAATAAGCCCTCGCATGCTACCTAAGGCACCAAGTCTGCCGCAACGAGGCCCACGCTATAAAATAACGAAAGGGAAGGGGTCAAGGGCTCGTTCTTTATTTGTTAGAAACAAGTTAATGAGCAAACAGACAATGAAGCCTAGGAAAGCATAGGGGAAGTTACTTGTGGTATTTTAATTAACTTGCTCATTAACTTGTTTCTAACAAATAAAGAACGAGCCCTTGACCCCTTCCCTTTCGTTATTATATATATATATATATATGGGTTTTGCCGTCGAACGCTTCTCCAACGCGAGCAGTCGGTATTTCTCAATCAAGAAACTCGCTAGGAGACGCTGCCTGCGCCAACGTTGTCTCTCGCGTTTGCCGGGGCAGTGTCGAGTTTGCCCGGGAGCGCGTGGGTCCCGGCACTCACGGCGAGGGCGAGCGCCAGGTGCCACGCTCTCGCCCTCGGCGCGTGCGTGCCCTCCGGCAGGCACGCGCCGGTGGCTACCTACTACTACGACTACTACTACTACTACTACATACATCGGGGACGCACGACCCACGCCTTAAGGAGCTTCGCCCCTAAATTACACCATCACCCGCTAAACGGGACCATGAGCGATACGAAAGAGCACGGAGAGTGCGCACCGCGTTTGCATCGGTTTGACGCTAGCAGACGCTGCCTGCGTCAGCGTATCTCGCGGGCGAGGGCGCGTTCTCGTTCCTTGCGAAGTGGTAAAGCGTTCACGGTGGTGGTGGTAGTGATTATGGTAAGGAAAAGACGCTTATTTCTGCAGCCCAAACTGCGAGCACGGCGCAGCATCTTGGGGAGAGGGGTAATGGGAAATAAAGAGGACAGAAAGGTAATGAGAGATGTCAGGGTTCGCTCAGCACTGCAGAAGTAAGCCTGCGGAAAAGGGAGGCGCGGGAGGGCAACCCGGGCTCAGTGGTAGGCTGCGATGCCCGTCTCATCTATGAAGTCCACCAGAGACTGCAGCGCTGGTAGACGGGGGCGAGTCGGGAACAGCAAGTGGTGGAGTGTGGTGGCTGGAAGTCCCAGCCTCCGGTAGGCTGAGATGACCCTCGAACGTTCCTGTGCAAGTCCGGGACAGGCACAGAGGAGGTGTTCGAGAGTCGCAGGATCCCCGCAGCGGCTGCAGGCTGGAGAGGCGCAGAGGCCCTTGGCGTGTCGGCGGGCTGCTGTCCAGATGCAGCCAGTCCGCAGTCGCAGGAGTGTGGCCCTTGCCCTCCTCGTAAGGCCCTTCTCGGGAAGTGGCTTGGGGCCGCGCCCGCTTGCCACCCTTGGGTCAGGGTGAATCGAGACGAGGAGGCGCTGGAGGCGGGCCTGGGAGTAGTCCCTCGCCGCCACTGCCTTGGTCAGCGGGACACTAGGGAGGTGGGCAGCTTTCGCAAGTGTATCCGCCTCCTCGTTGCCAGCTATGCCCACGTGCGAGGGCAGCCAGTGGAAGGAGACGGACACTCCGGTAGCAGCAAGGGCCTCAAATTTCGTCGCCAGGAGGCTTCCGGTCAGCCCAGCACGTCGGTGGTTAGCCAAGGTCTGCAGCGCCGCCTTGCTGTCGCAGAGGAATGGCAACCGGTTCTTCAGGGATGTCCTCCGCCAGTAGATCTGCAGCCAGATGGAGTCCCGCCAGCTCCGCGGCTGTAGAGCTTGCAGGGAAAGGGCGTTCACAGAAGAAAAAGCGTTTGCATAGTCAGTGCGCGCCGTTCGGAGAGGAGAGGAGGAATAACGAGAGGATATGATAGAAGGAGAGGAGGCCGAGGAGGATGCGCATGCGCAGTGCGGGTGCGAACGCGACACGGCGAATGGATGAAGGGGGGAGGGAGTGACATGGCCCCCCCTACCATAAGCTGCTTCGCATCTAAAAACCGGCCAATGACGGCCGGTCTTAGTTGCGCACGAGCAACCGGCCCGTTGTCAAAAAACCGGCCCGGGTGGTCCAAAACCGGCCCGGGTGGTCCAAAACCGGGCAGTGGTAACCCTAAACGGCGATAATTGACAAGGCTGCCCTGACAACACCGGCTGCGCCAGGTGCACTGACAATGCCTTGTTTAATTTCTTGCTGAAACTGAGCTTCCCAGCTCCACGAATGGCCACTGTTCCACATTCTAAGTTTCTACTGCCGGAGATAACGAAATGTTTCCTTCGAAAGCCATGATCCACCAGCTTTGATCGTAAACAGCAAAGCTGCTGCCATCTATCGGCGCTGATTTCCTCTTCGTAGCATTCGAGTTTGGCACGCCTCTGCGCCATTTCCGACACTATGTGTTTACATATTTTGTTGTCGGATGAATACCGGTTACTATCACCAAGGGTAGCCAGTGACTCATTAGCTGGCGATGTGAGCGTTGCAAGATTGCGTCCATTATGCCCCCCCCCCCTTCCCCCTCTCATGCACAGGCCCTATGAGGGGCTTTGCTTCTACACTGAGTATATTAACACTATGGCACTTACAAGCGCTCCCTGCCAGTCCGCTATTCCTCGTCGCGTGTGGTGTGGTGTTGGTGTGTGAGCGCTTGTCACGTGACATTCGGAGGAGCACTGCGCGATGACGTGGACCGGCAAGATACTGGAGCGGGGCGCAGGAGAGCGCGGAACATGCAAGCGCCTGTGTTTTTTTATCAATCATGCATAACTCTGCTATTGCGGCACGGTTTCGAAAAGTCTTACGGCTGCATGTCGTTGCGGACACCAACACAACGGCGCCACATCAAGTAAATTGTCACGTCGGTGTAGTTTAGGGTCCCTTTAACACTACCGCATTATAGTGGCGGAAGAAAAGCACCAGCGGAACGTGCAATGCGCGCTTATATAATTAGAAGGGCAAGGAACCAGCGGTCGTGTAGTAAAAATGTGCCAAGCGGTTAGGTATAATTTTCGTTAGTGAGCAGATCGCCGGGATCCATCATAACGGTCACTTCGCCTCGCCTACAATATCATTACACAATCTCTGAGGGTGAGGGAGCGATCTCTTATGTCAGTGTGAACTTGCCACTTGCATTTTCAAAATGGGAAGGAAGGAGCGCACTGAAAGCGGAATAAGATAAGTGAATGCAACGAAACAGATGTATAAGTGCACCAGTCTCAAACATACTGTCTTCTAACTGCACAAACAGTTGTAACAGTAGGTGCAAGAATAGTGACAGTATATAGTCCACTCCGAACAAGCTCCCCCCTTGTCATTACGCACGTCACCCTAACGGATTCATTTATATGTGCTTGCAGATAAATGAAGCTAACCAGGTGGATTCCTTAAACGAATTGGAAACCTTGATCAGGTTCAACTGGTCTCTCTGGGCTGCGTTTGTAACTATCAGCATCGGATTTATCACGTCATGCTTCGTCGTCTTGCCTTCGACAGAAATTTGCAACGAAGCCCGGGAATTACAGCTCATGACTGGCGTATCGGGTTGGCTCTATCTGGCGACACATTTTAGCTTTGATCTGCTGTTTTACCTCGTGCCCATGGGAACACTTTACTATGGATTCGCTCTCGTCTGCGAGCTCTCCAGCAGCACTATACGTAAGCAGCGTATAAGCAATGATTTCCTCTATGCTTCCTTGTGCGTAACCATCAATCAATAATTAACTGTTATTCCTTCACAATGAACTATACAAAACAATGATATAGAGAAGGAGGTGCCGTAATATAAGCTATAGTTGGCCCTTCTGAACATAATAACCGCAAGCGTATATTTAGAAACATCAGCAGCAAAATGAATACGATTACAAAAATATAAATCTAGATACAGATAAAACTGAACGAAATTGTCTACAAACATAAATATAAATACGTAGGATAAATTAGACACAAACGACTTGAAAAACAACAAAAACAAAGAAAAGAAAAGAATTTCTGCAAGACAATGAATGTCAGAAAATAAAATTTTCTTGACTTCATGATGTCGCTTATGGGTATATCTGTTCTTTATTTTAAATGGTTATGCATTCGACAAAGATGTCGAAAAGTGAGCGGTTAGTGGGTAGTAATTAGTGCGCAGTTTGGGTAAAATGTGGTTAGTCTGCAGCACTAAACTCGTAGTTTACTCTTCATCAGAGAAGTCGAACGAATTATCGAAAATGTTGTGTTATTTGTTGGTTTAAAGGAAATGTAGGAAGATTGCTCTTCAAAAGGCGGCAGTGTCATGAGTAAAGGGGCCCAGAGTACGCGCCACATGGCGAAGAAAGAGATATGGCGTGCGAAGTAACGAAGAGGCGCCAGAATGCACGCGCCGATGACAGGCTCATGTTCGTGGTTGGTGAACAGCTGGCTTCGTGGCACGCGACCCGCGATGCGATCTGAGGTGGAAAAGCGTTGAGGTGCCAATTGTCTGGGTGGCGACCGCCGAGGAAGGCCGCATCGGCAGCGACGCTCTGTCGACGGGACGAGGTGTTGGGTTCGGGAGCCGGAACGCTGGCACTCCTTGGCGTGGCCGTGGCCATCGATTACGTTCGGGCGAGGCTCCTTGGAGGTTCTGGAGCTGCCGGTTCCGGACGCACGGTCAACAATCCCCGTTCAAGGGTCGGCCAGCAGCAATTCACCGGGCCGTCACGTCGCTACGTCCAGCAGAGGACCGTACTTGTACGTAGGCCTCCGGCTAGGCCTAACTCTGGGAGATTTGCCACGTCACCATTTGAGACCGGGCGTCGGCTACGACAGCAGGCGGTATCCCCTGGACGACGTAAGAGAGGCTGGCGACGTTCTGGAGTAACAAGACTAGGTCCAGACCGGCAACGGACTTTGCCTTGAAGAAAGCAGCTCCGACTACGTAAGAACGTTTCATCTGTTATTTGCGACAGCGTCGCCGAAACCACCGTGGCCAGACCGAGGACTGAGAGTCGCGCCAAACGGAGACTTTAGAAAATATTGGTAGATTAACTGGTCGGGTGATCCTGAGGGAGTTCGTTCCACTTCGTGCACGCGAGCTTCTTAATTTCATCACTCCATCTACTCTCTTATCTGCCTCTGTGACGTTCTCCTTCTCTTGGTATCCATCCCGTCGCTCTTACTGGCCATCGGTTATGTGTCCTCCTCATGATATGCCCTGCCCAGGTCCACTTTTTTCTTTTAATTGATATAAGAACATCGGTTACTGCTGTCTGTTCTCTGATCCACTCAGCTCGTTTTCTGTCTCTTAGCATTACACCTATCATTTTTCTCTCCATTGCACGCTGCATGATCCTTAATTTATTGCAGCGAAAGCTGTTTATCGCGAGGAGGAAACGAAAAGCCGCTTGTCCGTGGACCGCGCGCGGTCTCCATTGGCTGCGCCTTCCAGTGACGTCGTTCTCTGCGCCGTACGAAAGCGCGCGTGCCATTGGCTGGCCCATGAGTGACGTCGTCCATCCCGTCGCAGCCGTGGCGCCGAGCACGCGCGCATCAGCTTCGACTGATAGCTTCCACATGGGTAAGCCACGGATGTTAGCTCGCGATGTCGAACGCTTGCAACGACGGCGCGCCGAAGCAATAGCGTTGAGGGCAGAACAGCGTCGACGTGATGATTGCGGGAGCGTGTTCGCGGGGCGAAGGCCCACTTTCAGCGAGAGTTTCTCCAACGGCACTTTGGCTTCGGCTGCGACGTCTGTGTCGGGTTGAACCCACTGCTGAACACCGGGGCCGCACATTTCAGCTGCGCTGGTTAACCATTTGTACGGAGTGCTAGGGCTGTAATTTTCTGTAGAGTTTTAGTTAACCTTCATACGTTAGTGCTGGGAGAATGCAGTCATTAAACACTTTTCGCTTGAGTGACAGTGGCCAGTTTGCAGTCGTGATTTGGGAATGCCTCCTGAATGCGCTCCATCCCATTCTTATTCTACGGAGGATTTCCTTTCCATGGTTAGGCGTCCCTGTTAACAACTGTCCGAGATGTACGTATTCGGTCACTCGTTGTAAGGGTTCATTGGTAATTTTAAATACCACCTCTGTAGCTAACATGTTGAACATATTTTTAGTTTCTTGCCTGTTAATTTTTAGTCCTCTTTGAGGACTTCCCGATTTAGGTCCTCAATCATGTTTTGTAGTTCGGCACCGTGATTCCTCAGGAGCACAATGTTCTCTCCAAGCCTTAGATTGCTGAGATAATCTTCGTGTTTTCTAATTCTCTTTTCTTCCCGGTCTGGACGTTTGAACAGTTCTTCTAGGCATGCATTGAATAACATCGGCGATATTGTATCTCCTTGTCTGACTCCTCCCTTGAAATGAATTTTTCTGCTCCTTTCATGTATGAGTAGTGTGCCTGTGCAATCTTTCTAGATGTTACTTATGCTTTGCACGTTATGAATGCACTAAATATACCTGCAAAATTTCCCACGTTCCTTTGCATACATACATCAAAAGCCTTAAATTAATTGAAGTTATATATCAAGCAGCATGATGTGCAGTGTAATTCCAAATGTCCTATCAAGTAGACTTTCCTGTTGCTTATCTGGCCTCATTTAAAGGATATTTCCACCCTTCCCTATGTCAAAATTTTTCTTGTGCTCAAAGGATTTTGCAGATAATGTTGCTGGCACAATTTAAACACCTGTCCGCATGCTGTATTTTGTCGTTCGCAGATTTTTTATCATTAGACGTTTTCTTTTATAAGCCTTTCTACTTAGGAAGAGCTGGCTAAAGCTCTTTTCAGACACATTTACCTGTCTTCTGGGAGCCACGTCCGATTTTCTGCACATGAGTAGCCATCTGCTTTTGTGTAAAACATGATATTGCACCATTTAACACCTCAAACATGTGTCAGAGGAATCGTATAAAGCCTGAATTCTCCCCAGATTCCAAAGCTCATCCCCTTTTTTACACATCATGGAGGTTGCCGCACAAACATGTTAACCAGAGACATCAGTCCTTTTGGCTATGTTAATCTCGTTGATCCAGTTCGCGGAAGTGGTTGCTTCTTCTAAATTCAATATGTAAGGCGCGCCAGTCCAAAACTTGTGTGTGAAGGATTTAGCACAGTCTCATTCGTGCCATTTATGATTATGTCATGCATATTTTATGTTTGATCCGCAGTGGCCAATTTGAGCATTTCTAAACATGCCTTTGTACTTTAGAAGACCTGGCTAAAGCTCCTTTCAGCCATATTTACCAGCCTCCAGGAGGCCACGACGGATTTTTCGCAGAAAGCGCATCGAAATTTCCGATTCGAGCGGTCTCCTTGAATGTGGTGTAGTTTGAAGCCACAATAGGTTGTCTTTGATTGATAGCTAATCTTCTACGAGGCATTTACGCTGTCATAGAAATGTATTGCTCATTAGTGGAACTTGCTGAAAGCTTGCACAATAGCAGCAAAACAAAAGCAATTCGAATCATAATTTTTAAAGAAATTGTATATGCAAAAGCGAGCCTTACAAGCGAAAAACTCAGTGTGCATTTAGATGCCCAGAAAATGCTTCAAAGCACAAAACTCCTGATGCCCAGCTTTGATCACCTCGTAAACGTCAAATCTCTCGCAGCTTCCTGTTCTTAGTGATTTTATTGCAAGTCATTCTCCCTGCCTCTTCTACATATTCACCGTGTTCTTCCTCTTCATACCATCACTTTCTTCTTTTGATGACTTTAGGTTAATGGCTCATGCCCACTGTGAAGGATTGGCCGTGAATCGGTGTCTATAGCTTGTTGGGGTATCTTAACTATAATGAAGTAAACAAACGGGCAAATATGTAAAATATCAATTTGTAATAAAAATGAAAGCGCATAAAGGAAGCGCAGGACGGCCTGGAGGTTGGTGAATGTGTGCAGTCCAAAGAGGTAAATTTGCTGACGGCATAAAGCTGACAGTTTGGAATAAGAGTACAGAAAGAATAAGAGTACAGAAAACTAAATGTTAATTTGTGAGCACTGCAGGAGGAATGTGGAATAATTGGAAGCATAAATGTAATGAAAATTGTATACGCTTATTTGACTGAAGAAACTCACAAAAAGTGTCGAAGATGTCCCCGTGGCTGTGTCTCAGCACTGAAGCACCAAAGCGAAGGAGAATCAGAATCAATCCCATTTTAACCACCGAGCTTCGCCCACTTATCAAGGTTCACTTCGCGGAGATGCTTGGAGTTTTTTTGTCAATGATTTATACTGGCGACACGCTAGCACATAACGTTCTATTGATTCGATTTCCGGGCAGTATTCGCGCAGGGGCAGTATTGCGAGGACCAGTACTATGTAAGGATTTGGGGGGGGGGGGACTCCACATCCAAATCTTCTGAGTACTACTTCTATTTTCCTTTACAGGCACAGCTGAACTTTACATGGAAATTTAGGAAGTTGATATTCTCTCGTAGTGTTTATAGTTTCAATTTTGTTTCTACGAGTGGAAAATATCGATATCTCATCGCAGTTGCATGCGCCTGTACTGGAAGAATTGATATTAAGGGCTCTCTCTCGCTAAACCATCAGCCATTTCTTCGTCGGTGTCCTCTTCCGCTTTGCCGTCGTCTTCTTTCTCTTCCACTACCTGTCCTTCTCCTCCTTTTTTTCCTTAACAGCTGACATCATATAATTTCCTGAAACACCACTCCTACCCTATCAGAGCCGCGGCTGTGAGCATGATGTGCCCAACCATCTGGTGAGAGTCAGTGATGTGTAACACGGCCCTTATTGAGCTGGATTCAAATTCGTAGAGTCACGGCCTCTTTTATTGAATGTTCGTGACCTAATCCTTCAGGAGTTAAAACTCACGCCCGAGGAATATGTGCCGCCTGTACACTTGTCGGAAAAGAGACGTGGTGACAGTCGCCACTAGACTCAAGGCTTTGCTCGATTATCTCCGCAGCAGGGAGAGAAGGACATTTCAGGAACTGCGTGCGTTGCTGATTTCGGATAGAGCTCATGGTAGACGATATGCGCACGTACGTCGTACAACATGAGGGGGTGAAGTGGTTTAGACCGCAGGCTCTATCGAAGCTGGCTCAAAAGTATGATGAGAGTACAGGGGGCACAAGATCAGCTAAAGCAGCCGCTGCTACTTGGAGGAATGGCGAACGGTTTTGTCGCCACCCAGCAGAGAGGCTACCCCAAGCGAACGGCAAAAAGAGAGAATATTATCGTTGCGGCGAGAACAGGCCTTATTGTTCGCAATGCCCGTAAACGACACCAATTCAACGGCAGCAGACGGGGGCACATTCAATCCCCTCCTGAGAAATTTATTGCGAGGGCTCCATGCGAATTTACAGCGGAATGTACAATTCCCGCCACAGACAGGGTCAGTGTGTCACGCCTAACGTGGATTGACTTAGTAAGCGCGTGGCTCGCGTTTAAGGCATTTTTAGGTTCAGCATCAGACATAACGGTCCTCAGAGATGAGTTGATTCCAGCTGCGGTGAACCTTCAGAGAGTAGGGAATGTACACGTAAGGGAAGCATTTGGCCGTGCCGTCCCTGCTGACGTGATGTACGTCGCATTGGGCCTGTGTATTCCAGCTGGAGGGGCTGGCCCTGAACTAGCTGAACTCTGCGCGGCTACTGATAAACTTGCGGGAGGGGTGGATGCCCCACTAACGCCGGGCACGTGGGAGAAGCTCAAAGAGATTCAAAGTGCATGGGTACAATTAGCTCCTGTTCGGCTCTCACATAGAGAGAGCGGAAGAAAATGTCGCTGAGGAAGTCGATGGCGATTACGAAATGGGTGCAGAGGTGGTGTCAGGGCACGCGCCTCATTCAACGAATCTGCGAGAAGGGTCTCGGGCACAGGCACACCCTCAGAGAACGAAGCGGGCAACGTGATGTTTATCGAGGAACGAAGTGATACCGCGCTGCGGGCAGAAAGGAGATTGGCACGTTAGGGAACACATGGATGATCCTAGAGGAAGGTTTGCTGTCCAAGCCAGTAAATGTGAATAAAAAGCAGTGCCGTCGACCGGTCGGACCTGAAACGTCCAACGGGGAAGTCTTGGCTCCCGCGCACACCGCGTGACGAGCATTCTGCCGGAAACGAGACAAGGAGCTTATTCGTAATGCGCTGTCTTAGCAAATGACATCGGCTACTGGAGGGCACGAAAAGGGCTTTTCTCTTAGTTTGATTGGTTATTTTACACATTATGCTTTCCTTTCTTTGTCCCGTGCTGAATTTTTTCACTCTCGCCCCACCTGTCGAACATTCTCGAGTTGTAAAGCTGTCGATGGAATGCCATTCAGTTCGCTCACGCGATTTAAGCGGCTGAGTGGAGAAGTGTGCTGATGCCTTGTCGCGATTAGACAGTTTGTATCCGCAGAGGAAGGCGATGTTTACGGGCGGAAAGTATGGTTTCGATAATGGCTACAATAGTCATCCGCCCTCACGAAGGTATTTCTACAAAGCAATAAAGTCAATGAGGGTATGGTGCACGAAAGTTCACCAAGTCCTAGGGTGCGCCAAGGTCCAACCTGTAAAGGACCTCACAAAGAGTGTGTGCCTCTGTGACTGTGTGTGCTATTCCTTTTTTCTTCGCAACTGTACCCGAGTTCGGCCATTGGAGAATCTACAAACAGTTTTGAAAACGGTGCATCTGTGTTGGTTTTAGTATTGTATTATGATTTGAAAGAACGTCTGTAAGTTACCTTATATATGTGCTTGTGTTGGGCTTGCAAGCGATGAGGTTTTGAAAAGCTAACTGCAGATGTTTTACCCTAATGTGACCCCGTGCAACTCACGTCTCCCCGCCCGCATGGAAGTTTTTTTATTTTGTATGTACAGCGAGTGTACATACAACATTCTTTCATTCCGTATTATTTCCTTAAAGACCCCTCTTGGGGTGTGTTGCATAAGGGGTGGATATGCATATATGTATATATCAATTATACTAACCAACAACCACATATGTTAACTGCGCGACAGGTGATGCATTACGCTTTGCACGAATAAAGTCGGGCAGGTAGTGGCGGCAATGCTATGGGAAAGGTCCTTCCATTCAGATGACGCACGTAGAAAGAATGAGGCAGAAAATGTTGTGGTGCGGCTGCGTGGTCTGGTGACTTGGAAGAAATGACCGGAGCGATGAGATATGCGGGCTGGAGGGATGATAAAGTCTGGACAGTCACGTCAGCTGTAATACAACTTGTGGAACAGTGCTAATGTGGCAATGCCGCGACGAAGCGCGAAGGTTAATAGGGATGACTCTTCGTTTAATGATGACACACTGACATGATAAGAATATGAAGAATGAATAAATCGTACTGCGCAGTTCTGTAACGCCTCAAGTGAATTTGTTAGATAAACCTGAGACGTGCTCCAAATGGCAGTGGCATACTCAAGCTTTGGTCTGATGATGGATTTGTAGGCTAGCAGTTTTAAATGTTCAGGAGAGTGACGTAAATGCCGTTTTAGAAATCCTAGCGATTTGTTAGCACCAGTGATTATGTTCGTGACATGCGCCACCCACGTTAGATCATGCGACAATGTTACACCTAGGTACTTGTAGGATTACACTCTGTCCAAAGCAACGTTACCGATACTGTAAGGGAAAGTTAAAGGGTTTTGATGATGTGAGAAAGATATTGATTTGCATTTTGTTGGGTTAAATGTCATGACCAACTGATAACACCATGCTTGAATAGATTTAAGGTCATCTTGGAGTGCTTGCTGCTCAGATGAGTTAGTAATGTTACGATAAATGATGCAATCATCGGCGAACATACGAATATGACATGAAACGTGCAAAGGTAAGTCGTTAATATAGGTCAAGAACAATAGAGGGCCCAATACAGAACCCTGAGGGACACCGGACGTTACTGGAAGGGGGTTATAAATGTGCTCATTAACAAACACCGATTGTGAGTTTAGAAAGGCTTCAATCCAGTTAAGAACAGAGGGGTTAATGTTTAAGCCAAAAAAGTTTAAAAAGAAGAAGCTTATGAGACACTTTGTCAAACGCTTTCGCGAAGTCTAAAAAGATGGAATCAGTTTGTTGATTACAATCTAAATTTAAGTTTAAACCATGAAGGAAGTTAGCTAGCTGAGTTTCACAGGAGAAGCCTTTGTGGTAACCGTGCTGTGAACAATGAAAAAAATCGTTTTAATCTATGAAGGCCATGATTTGTGAATAAATGACATGCTTGATGATTTTGCATGGCACGCTTGTTAATGATTTTGGACAACAATTCAGTGGTGACTCCTTACTGCCAGATTTATGGATGGAAACGACCTTTCCCGCTTTCCTGTAACTGGGTAAGTGGCCTGCTGAAAGGGACTGGGAATACAAATAACACAAGTAAGCAGCAGAAATGTACCTTGTATTCAGCAAAAACTTTGAATGATTTTCGTCAAAACCAGCTGATGATGTCATCTTCAGATGTTCTATATGAGATATTATGCCATCAATGGAAACTACAATGTCAGGCATCGGAAGTTCACTAGAAATATGCCTAGATTTTAACACGGGTGGAGGCCTGGCATGACCATTAGGAAACACACTTGCGAAGGCGGTGTTAAATACGTCCGCACATTCAGCATTACTTGTAACATCATTATTTTCATTGGCTAGTGTTACCGTGTCGTTGTGTTCTGGATTAACCGCACGCCGAAATTGTTTTGGGTGTCGTGTTAACATACTAAGAAGGTCATTATGAAAAAACCTGTAATTAGCGTTCTGTATTCCTTTGAGGTATTGGCTTTCCTCTGAGTAGTACTTATCCCACATAGATGGGTTATTTCTTTCTTTAACTGCTTGAAAGTATCTTTTTTTCCTTATTTTATAACCGCTTTAGTGATTTGTCGAAGCATGGTTTGTTTTTGTTAGCGCGGAAACTACATAGAGGTATATGATTATCAATTACTTCTCGTACTTTATTCTTGAAAAGCAGCCAGTTTTCATGCACTGAACGATTAAAAAGGTCCGTCTCAAGTACAGGGAAAAAATAGGCTAGTTCCTTATTCATAGCTTCGTAATTGGCCTTATCATAAAGTTGAATTGTTGTCTTGTAAGCTTCATGTATTATCGGGGAAAAGTTGAAGGTTGCATGAATAACCTTGTGGTCGCTTATTTCCCTCAGAAGTGTGATAGGTGTCATACAGTCGGGGTTTTTGGTTAATATCAAATCTAGGATGTTCGACGAGTTCTGCATGACACGCGTTGGTTCAGTTATCAAATGCGAGAGGTTAAAGATAAGATATACATCAATGAATTTCTTTGCTTCTGGGCTACTAGTTAAACTTGTGCAGGTTTGCCAGTCAATGTCAGGACAATTAAAATCCCCGAACAAAACGATGTCTGCATTTGGATCTACTTTTCTAAGGGTGCTTAGAATGCTGTTGAGTTAGCAGGGGAAGTCGGGGTGGCTTTGGGGCGGCCGATAGCAAACGCCTAAAAGTAAGGTCCGTGGTAGCGCACGGCATATAACCCACAGCATTTCCATTTCTGTATCAATGTTGAATGCTGCAGACGATCGCTGCTGATTCCCCGCCACAAGGACGCCGCCCCCACGTCCATTTTGGCGATCCTTGCGGTAAAGATTAAAGTTAGGCATGTCGGCTAGAACTTCAGTATCACTTGTATTGCGATGTAGCCATGTTTCCGTTAGTATAAGGACATTGCTGGTAGATGGTAATATAACGTTTGAAACGAGCTGACGCTTGGGCAAAAAACTGCGAATATTAGGAAATATTACACAGAATGTAAGGTTAGCCCGAGGAACTTTGCTATGATGAGTTTTCGTTTTCTTACAGCGTGTTGATTGCTATTGGTGTTATTTGACAGTTTGCGAGATTTCATCATAAATATATTTCTTTGAGCCAAGAGAGAGGGTCTTGTAAGGCATGTAAAAGCGAGCAGATTTTGTTTTGGCATAAGCCATCAAATGTTTACGAGCATTCCTAACAGATCGGGAGAAGTCCTGTGCAACGCTGTAATTAGTTCCTTTTAATTTGCATACATTAGAAAGAACAGCTTATTTCGTCTTGTAGAAGCTAAACTTAACGATGATAAGGCGACCGCGCTCGGTAAAATGACGGCCTAAACAATGGACCCTTTCAATTTCTTTCGGATCTAATGCAAGATGATCACGACAGTGTTCTATGACCAACTATTATGCTTGGGCGTAACTTTCTGAATTACTAGGCTCGGGAAGGCCATAAAATACCGAGTTCTTTCGCCGTGATCGATTTTCGGCATCGTCAAGACGTGCCTCGAGTTCGAAAGCTTGGCGAGCGGTCTCTGCAGTCTCTGCCTTTTTGTTGTCGATTTCTGGGCGAAGCGAGCAAGGCTCTGGCAATGTTTTTCAACATCATTCATCCGCTGGCTCAAGTGGCCGATAGTTTGAATTGTCGTTAGAAGTTGATTCTTCAGCTAATTTACGTCTGAAATTAGTTTCGACTGACCAGCTGATGTTTTATGTAATTCGTCGAGTATAGCGGCCGAGTTGGGACACGGATTTCACTCAACATCACCTGATTGCATGACTAAGAACGAATGGCGTCAATGCACTCAACAACAATGAAAAAGGGGCACTGTGGGCTCGGCAGCTGCAGCAAAGAGTAGTTGCTCAACTTCTTCGAACACAGAGCATATGAATTACTAACCTGCATGGAAAAAGTAAGAGAGTTACTGCTCTGCACTGTGACACAGCTGTCGAGCCCACAAGGTGCCGCGGTTGACCGCAGCTCCTTTGTAGGCAATGGACAGGTTGATGTTCCAGGCGATGCGGCCTCCCACGGTGCAGTGATAACCGAGTTTTCCGGGGATAGCGCCATCCAGTCGGGTGAAGTGCTGATTTCCAGTCGGGCAAGGGGCGTTTTTCGGTACGAGGCCTGCGCTTCACAACCATTTCCTAGGGACCGGCTTGTTGACGTAATCTCGGTGGCAGCTGTCGATAAGACAGGCAACAGCACGCGCGAGATTGCAAGCATGAATACCTGCATGGCAACGGTAAGCGGATTATCCTCTGCGCTGTGGCAGTAGACCGACGAGTAGGAGACGGCGGCGTAGTGGATGCTTCTCCTGTAGAAACGTCTTTGAATTGACGCTGTACGCAGGAAAGGTGGCAGCTTTGTTCCCGCCACGCCCGCGGTGGGTAATTCCTATGCCCTTGCTACAGCTGCACAGCGGCGAGCACATGACGGGTGACAGTTTTCTCTACCGTGGGACCGTAGAGAATTTTCGTAGGGAACGAGGCATCCGAGAAATGGACAGAAGGGGGACAACCGCTTGTCAAGAACAGCTGGATCTCGCGGTCGAACTAATCCTTTGACCTTTCTGCGCGCTCGACGGTCGCCAAGGGGTCGCCCATTCGGCTGAGATGACCGCACCATTGCAGTGCACGCAAGTGTTTTCAATGTCAGTACACCTCTGTGGCACTCCTGTTCAAGCAGCGGCTTGGATGCATGCCGCCACGTAAACAGAGCGGCAATTTGGCCCTCCTGCGGAGTTCTGCTAACTCATTACAGGATTAGTGCCCGATGCTATTTTAAATGCGATAGCATTTCTTAGTCGAGCAATGTCAGCCGTCCGTCGGTGTCCGCATCCCTCCGCTCTCACTCCATCTCCCATAGCAACAGCTGCGGGCGCGCGCGCTTATCCTCGCCCCTAGCAACCGGAGCAGGTAGTGCGGCCGGAGTAGCGGAGAGTGAGTGGAGAGCAGGAGCGCGCTCTGGCGTGTGAGGGCGCTCGCATCGCGGGAGCTCGACGGAGCTCCCGCATGTGTGGAGAGAGTGTAGGAGAGAGTAGGTGCAGTGTTTCGGCGCTCCTTCTCTCGCCGTTCGCTCTCTCTCCTCCCTGCGCCCCACTCTCCCGTTCGCTCGCTCGCACGTATATATAAGTGGAGTGAAGCGCGCGCCTCACTCTCGACCGTTTGCTGGCTGGGCGCCTCTCAAGGCGACGGTGTACTCTCAGCGCAACAAACGCATTCGCATTTCCTCACGATTCCCTTCGGGGAGGTGGGGGCAATTTTTTACAGAAGCTGGTTAGAGCAAGAGGTTCGAAGTTTGGCAACCCGAAGGCGTAAACCTAGGCTCTGTGACAGCGTGAACACGGGTTTTAATGGTGAAGTACTGCTATGCGTTGGTCCCATAAGGCGATCGCAGAAGCGATCAAATGTATTTAACGGGGAAAAGAGGAGGAGAGATAGCTCAGCACGAACTCGGGTCGCACACGCGGCAAGGGGGATAGAGGTCGAGCTTGGCGCTACCTCGGGTGGAGGGATGATAAAATTGTAATGTTGGGTGCTTACACCGTTTGAGTGCAAGCGCTACAGGCTCGGAACGAACCGCTTGTGGGGTTTGACTAGCAGTTGTGCTGTCATGATGTTTGCAGACAGTACTGGCCGCCTCGGCCGTGTTTTGTAAATATTGTACAGCCAGTGTAAGTGAACGTCCGTGTTCCGCAGTGAAGACATCTTGGCCCTGACTCCGTCCTTCAACATGTCGCCGCAGTCATAGGAACCGTCAGGAAAGAAAACCATCGAAAAATAATTGGATGTACAACCAGAGATCATTTAAATGCCTGGCTGCGGCAGTTGAATAGGATAACGACCAGAAGAATGAGGAAGGTACTTGTCTCAAGCCACATGAAGCCACAACCAGGTGGAACAATTGACCTGGCTGTGCTTTCCCTAAACATGGAATCGGTGCCCCCAGCCAATGTGACATCTGGCTTCTGGCAGCGTCGATACACACATATCTGCTAACAAACAGAAAAAAGACGACTCGCTTCTCGTCCGCGAGCTGTATAACAATATCGGCATGTAAGGGTATGTATTGTTACAAGAATGACTGATAGGCCATAAGGTAAATACCTTAACACCCTTGGCCGTTTATGTCAAAACAATAAAATCACATATGGCACATACCTGCATTCTTCTGCCGTGGCTGCTCTGTACCAGAGGAGGTCGTATGTACAACCATGTCAAGAACTCATTACGGCAATGCGGAATGGCCCACAGCGCCAAGTGTTAGTATGCAGTAAGGGATCAGTGAATTTTCTCTTTTCCAAAAAGGAAGAAGGCGAAAATCCACAACATAAGAAAAACATTGCGACTATGTACTTCGAGCAAAGGACTGCAGCACCACGAAACTGTTAACGTAGGAAGCAGGATTGCGAGTTTATTTTTGATAAATTGGATGGTTCTTTTCACCAGCACATTCTCTACTTTGAGATGCATCGCACGTTAGCGCCAAATCCTCAGCCCAACCCTCTCCGTATAGGCGCGCAACCACCACAGAGTGGCACTGTGTTCTAACTCTCGAGCCGGCCTTACCACCACCCGCGAAATGTTCCTAGTACCCATTTACATTGAGCGCTCAAGCTTTCAGTGTCTATTTTCGATGTTCTACATGTTATTATCAAGTGTCTTGCTGCTTCAATGTTCCGTCTAATACAAGAGAAGCAATATGAACAGTTCCATACTTTCCAACTTATCTCGGGCTGTTAGTAGAACGGAAGAAAGGCTTTTGTACAGCTCACACAAGATATTGACGAAACTGCTATTTCTAAGAATGCATAAAACATAATAGGTAGAAATGTGCGGGCTAAAATGCAACATATCAAATACTGTCACGCAAAGTGCTTAAATTTGAAGTGCATGCCTTGAAACTTCATCACATGGTCTGGTGACATTTCTGTTTAGTTAAATATCTTATGGCAGTCTGCGGGAAAACTATCTGATAAGAGGGTTATGGACTAGGCCATTTTCTGTCCGATTCTATGATTTCAGTGACTTTTGACTCCTTTTATATGTACGGTATGTGAAACCACCTCATATTTCTGCGCGATACCAAAGTCATGCTCTGCTTTACACCTTCATTATCTGTCAACGTTTTACACTTTTCTTCATTGCGGCTATTTCTGCTAATATGCATAGTGTGACACTCAAATTCATGCAGATTCCTTTCTTTTTCTTCCTTCATAATTTCCGAAGCATTACGTTTCATCTCCCCTTTGCATTGATTATTCGCGTTTTAGAAGATGAATGAATTATTGATCTCCTTACTTCCACTCTATGAGAATTAGTTGCCTACAACACACCCTATTAGCTCAGAATGTTTACCCTCTGGTAGTGCCGCAGTGAAACACTTTGTTTGTATTGTTTGGTGTCGTTTTCTTCCTCATTTCAATTAGAGAACTTCTACATAAGTTACTCTGCTGAGACCTGCAAACCTTAAACACAAAAGTTTGGCAGATGTAAGCACCGCAGCATTCCGGAATGGGCTCTGTACAGTTAATTTTTGTGAAACGGGCAGTTGCAAGGTAGTGCCAGAAGCTAGCACCACCAAAACACAGTTGCTATGGGCGAGCAAAAGGAGCGCGGCTGACATGGCAGGCATCTGAATGTAGAGGAGGCACTGTTTCCACAAATTCAAAGCAGTGAGTGGGGCTGGGCAGCGCATGCTGACAACTGAAAACAGCACAATGAATCTTAATGAGACTAACGCACACCCCGAGAAATAGGCCTTGACTATGCAAAGCAGTGTGTGGGTGATGTTAAAGGGGTTGTGAAACGTTTTGTGTACATTTTGTACTAACTGCGTATTCGGGATCCTAGCCCTCCAATGAGCAATATGCATTCTTCTGTTGCACCGTGTGGGTTGATTTGGAGCGAAAAAAACGCGGTTCCCCTCAACCCTGCAGTTGACGTCATGTTAGTAGCCATCAGAACTTCGAGACTGGCATGCCCTCTGAAGCCACAGGAAAACAAACCGTGCTGCAGCTTTGCTTCCGAATGGCGGCACCGTACGGTTCTTCAGAATTTCCTTTCTTCCTAGTTTTCAAATAAATCGATTCTTGTAAAGCGAACGCTAGTTCGCTATATCTTTGAACTGAAAGACATCTTACTGCAACGTCACCGAATAGTGCCATGCCGACCGGTAGTGTCGCATAGTCATTTCGGGAGCGCAGGAACGCTGGGATTTCAAGCAGGCGTTATTAAATGTGTACTGAATATTTCGCCAAAATATTTCGGAATCGGCTGGTCGAATGCATGTTAAAGTAGCTAAAATCCCAACCGCACATCTCCAAATTCTTTTCACGACTCTTTATGATGAGGAAAAGGCGGTATTTTCTGCTGCATTAGTTAGGAGTTTGGGTCAGTATTGAGGGGTGCAGGGCCAGGAGAGTGAAGAAAAGAGAGTAGAGATGAACGATCGCTTTTTTAGACACAAGTTTTTCCACACAAGCGAACTACACGTCCAAGTACCTGTCCATCTATTAGAAAAGCCCCGCCAGCTTTGCCAGCTGCAATGGGAATCAAAGCAGTTCCTCCAGCATAGCAGCCGGCTACTCTAACTATTCGTCCACCACTGCGGCAGCATAAACAGTCAAGTATGTGACATGAAGCTAGCCTTTACACGATATCACGCTCATCTGCAACTCCGCTGCAGCAGTGCAGATGCATTTCTGCTTCTGAAGGCATAAGCACCACAGCCTGCGAAAGTTAGAACTGAAAAGGTCCAAGAGGCCTTGGAAGCATACTGGGATGTTCTTGAAGGTACAGTCGCGGTAATAAGATTTCAGATCATGCAAGCCTGTGGCAGTATGTCTATATGCGCTGTATGATGGCCTGGTGCTGATGTCGAGTCTCGCTATGCGCTGCACATCCATACTTTCCTGCTGGCCTGCTCGTGCAGTTCCTCTGAACAGCCACTCACCGCAATTTGTGGCTGTCCCCGCCAGAATTGCTGCAGCCTCGAAATCCTCTGTCTCATCGCGAGCTCAAAAATATGGTAAACTGAAATGTTCTCGTAACGGACGGCCATCGCAAACAGAATGTCATGATCAAAAAGCGCTACTCAGTGCCACTCGTTACCTCTGCTATGCTCAGGTATTAAATGCCAAACATATCCTACAATCTCTTCAACTGTGAAATGTGGCTTGCGTGAAGTTCTGTATAGTGTCACCACTCACGCTCAGTCCCCTGCAAGGTAAGCAACTAAGAAAGGTTGTGGCACTATGTGAGGAGACGTATGTTAAACTACAGAGTCAAGGCGCACCACGTCCATTTTACACTTTCCTTCGTATTTGAGCGCACCTGCCCACCTCATTACACTCTCCTTCCTGTGTTTCAATATATATGCAACTAATTGCAAATTCTTGGGAGGAAGTTTTATTTACGAATATATGGGAATGGCATATATGAGAGACAAATAGTATATATCATTATATATGCATTGGCTAGCCGCTTCTGGCAAGGTTTCAGCAAGGCCTGCATCGCTTTTTCAACAAAGAAAACGGTACTAATCCGTCATGGAGGCTCCTATGAACATATGTGTCAAATATCATCCCACTGCATGCACAAAGAGACTTGCCATTTTCTTTCAAGCGCAGCTGAAAACCTTCCACTCTCCTTTCAACAAATGACACCACTCTGGACACCAACTACGTCACTGCACTCTTTCGTTGCTCTTTAAGAGCGAGATGTACACTTTCTTCACTTGTTGAATTTAAAGCAAACAAAGAAAGCACAACAGATTATTTTTCTGCGGTCACAGAGTGAGCCAATGCTACTTCCACCTCAAGCAACTCAGTCGGTGCCCCCTGTGACGTCATTTGTGAGAAACAAAAAGGCATCATAGCCATGAAATCCAGCCACTCACCCATCATGGCTCTGGTAATAATATGTACTTGAAAAAAAATTGCTGACTTTAGATCTCGCAAGGCCAAAAACAAAAAAAATGCCCTTACTTAATGCATGCTGCAGAATACTCTTAAATTTTTTTCAGAACGCTAGCTGTTTTTTTTTTCAAGTATTAGATTATAGGTACAGTTTATTAAAAAATTTGTGCTTGAATGCGTACACTGCGATATTCGAAATTCACGAACGGAATACAGGCGTTTCTCAATTTTTGGTATGCTACAGAGGCTAGGAGGGTACGTTCGTCGGAAGTTTCCTTCGTGTTTCTTTTTGTTGTTTTTTTTATTTTTCCATGTAGCCCCGTTAATTCATTCGCTTCTCAACTGATCGCTTTCTTCCCGCGCTCCTTCTCTAGACAGTGTGACACCGACCGTAGTACATAACACACCTGGGGTGACTCCAGTTGTACGTAAACAAAGAATTCGTGCTTGACTGCCGTCGTGATAGCACAGCACATCATCACAGGTAGAAGGTTGCGACGCGCGAATCCCAGCTAATGTGGCTTTCGGAAAGCGGCTTGCCGGTATCCCCGGAATATCGAAGAAAGTCTGCTATATGGCTCCTTTCTGGCACGAAATAAATCCTTATTGAGTAGTATAATTACTAAAGCGAGCCAATTTGAAATGGTGCGCCCATTTTGCACTCGACAGATCTTAAGAAACTGCTCTGTGAAAGTAAACAAACACCGGCCACAGTCGTTCTGACAAAGCGGCCGCGCTTCGTCCCTACCAAACCGCTTCATTCACATACGAGTTTCGAGAAATATAATCGCATGTGCTAACCAACGTATGTGAGTACAAATATTATTGATGTCGGCCAAGACAGCACTTTTTGACGAGCTCACGCATGATAACCAACGACAATGCGTACGTCATGGCGTCGGCCTAGACAGGCACCCTCGGTGTCTTCCGAGGGTGCCTGTCTTCCGAGATGGACAGCAGTCACTTCACAGGATTCCAACTTTCGACAACACTGCTCAGACGGAGAGCGCCTGTCGCTCACACGCACTGAACTACGCCATCTTTTTATTTTTCTTTTCTATGGTATTTATTCCAATGACATATGCCATCTTTACCTTCCTTTTATGCTTCGCCAACGGGAACGCCGATGACCGCCAACGGGACCGCCCTCGCATCTATGCCTGCGTGTGCGGTAGTCTTTCTATCGTGCGGTTTTCAGCAGCGTGGTCTCAATATCTCTATTCTTTTAGGCATATTCAGACCTAAATATCAATAGTTTTTAAACAACAGACATACATCAATGGGAAGTCGCCTGTCAAAGCGGGGACAGCAAAGGTAATTGGCAACTGTGCAGACGGACAATATTTTGCATCCAGCAGGTATATCCTGCTAGGTGCTATAAGTCTAAGGTAGCGGGATCCACATCGTGTCGCCGTACCCGGGCGCCTATAATAGTAGCTCTGCATCGAACGCTTCGCATATCATCATCATCGTTATCATCATCATCAGCTTGTTTAAGTCCACTGCAGGACGAAGGCCTCTCCCAACGATTTCTAATCCACCCTATCCTGAGCGAGGTGGTTCCACTTAATGCCCGCAAACTGTTTTTCATCGCTCCACCTAACGTTTTGCCTACCTCTGTTGCGTTCTCCCTCTCTTGGTACCTATTCCGTCGCTCTTACTGTCCATCTGTTATCTTTCCTCCTCACGACATGTCCTGCCCAGCTCCACTTCTTTCTTTTAATTGATGAAATAATATCGGCTACTCCTGTCTGTTCTCTGATCTATGCCGCTCGTTTTTTTTATCTCTTAGCGTTACCCCTATCATTTTTCTTTCCATTGCACGTTGCATGCTCCTTAGTTTCATCTCTAGTTTTTTCGTTATCCTCCACGTTTCTCCACCGTACGTTAGTACTGGGAGAATGCAGTGAATGACTACTTTTCGCTTTAGTGACAGCAGTACGTTTCCAATCATGATTTCGTAATGCCTTCCGAATGCACTCCAGCCCATCCTTATTCTACGGAGAATTTCTTTTTCATGGATATGAGTTCCTGTTATTAACTGTCCCAGGTATACATATTCGTTTACACATTGTAAGGGTTCATTGTTGATTTTAAATTCCTGTTCCTTAGCTAGGCTATTGAGCATAACTTTCGTCTTTTGCCTATTCATTTTAATTCAATTTTAATACTTTCCCTGTTTAGGTCATCAATCATGGTTTGTAATTCGTCACCATCATTGCTAAACGGCACAATGTCATCTGCAAATCTTAAATTGCTTAGATATTCTCTGTCTATTCAACCTCTCTTTTCTTCCCAGTCTAGACGCTTAACGATTTCCTCTCAACGTGCAGTGAATAGCATCGCGGTTATTGTATCTCCCTGTCTCACACCTCTCCCGATTGGGATTTCTCTGCTTCTCTCATGTAGGACTAGTGTGGCTGTCCATTATTTGTATATGTTGTTTATGGCTTTCACGTATACGCCAGGTACACCTTGTCGACGTAGAGCTTCTGGAACTGCTTGTATTTCTGTGCAGTCAAATGCTTTCTCGTAGTCGATAAACGCCATATAAAGAGGTTTGTTATATTCCGCGTGCTTCTCAATTACTACGTTGATAGCGTGGCTGCGGTCCATTGTCGAGTAACCTTTCCTAAAACTGGCGTGTGGACCGGCGTCTCTAGTAGACGCCGACGGACGTGCTTTCACGCTGCTCCGCTTCTTTAAATGATTCCGACCGGAGTATTTTTTTCGATCCACCTGAATTGTGCACCACTCGATTCTTTTCGAGAAGAGGATCCTACTGAAGTCAACTTTTTGCCGGTAGGGCCATTTTTTGGCATTATATTGAACTTTTCAGCCTCCAACGGAACGTGAACGCGCCAAGTTAGGCTTGGCGCTCCGCGTCCCGGAGTGCGGCTCGGCCTCGGCCGAACGCCACCGCCGACGACGCTATGCCAGACGTGGCCATGACGGACGGGGAGACCAGCTCCCAGCAAGAAGCTCAACTATCAGGCTGGACGGTGGTGCTTGGTCGTCGTAGCAAGCGCTCGCCTCGCCCGCAAGACAACGGATCACCGCGGAAGACAGGGAATGGTGGGCAGCGCACTTCCGCCTCCGGGGGTGTCATCGGCCGCCTCGTCGCCGCCTCGCGGCTTCCTCGGCTGCCGAGGGACCATGCTCGAATTATTGTTCGCCCACAGGCGGGCCTCGATCTTCGAAAGGTCAGTCAAATCAAATTGGCTAACGCTTTGGCTACTGCTGCCAAGCTCTCGCCTGCCAAGGTGGAAGAAGACATTATTTGTCCGAACCTCACGCAAAACATCGTGGTGGTTTCAACCCCCGAAGATGGCAATGCCAGGGCGTATGCCGCCCTGACCGAGATTCTCATCAACGGAGAGAAAAGGAAAGTCTCTGCTTACGCCGCGGCCGACGATGATAGCTGCAAGGGCGTGATTCGTGGAATCGATGTGGACATTGGCGATGACGAACTCGCCGCCATGATTTTGCACGAGCGCAACCCAAAGGCTCTTCAAGTGCGCCGGATCAAGAAGACTACAACAGTGGTGATCCTGTTCGATGGCAACAAGGTGCCCAACTACGTGCGGTGTGGAACCACTCTGTTCCGCTGCACTTTGTACAGACGGCAGCACGACGTCTGCCATACTTGCGGCGCCATCGGGCACCGTGTAAGGACGTCTGCCCAACTCCTGCAAAGAAGGTCTGCGTCAGCTGCGGGGAGAATAACCCAGCACAGGACCATCAGTGCACACCGAAATGTGGACTTTGCGGAGGTCCGCACCCCTCTGGGGACCGTTCCTGCCGACAAAGATATCAAGTACCCTACGTGGTCCGCCAACGGAGAAGACGACGGAGGCGAGCCAAGAAGGTTCCAACCGGGGAATCCACTCCCGCTGTACATGGCGGCAGCGCCCTGCGCGGGCGCTCCCGATCACGTGGGAGATCGAGATCCAGGGAGCGCTCTCGCTCCCGCTCCCGAGTGCGAATCCAGGAGCAGCAGGCCACCTGGGCGGAGAAGGCCGACCCAAGACGGCAGCAGCCACCCGCGCAGCAGCCACCATCACAGCCAAGCCAAGCGCAGCCGGCTCAACACTTGCAGGTAAAGCGTAGTGCACAGCCAGAGCATGGTAGCGATCCGCGCATCGACATGTTAGTCGAAACGTTAAAGCAGCTTCAAGCCACTCAAATACATATTCAATGAAGCCACTCAAGTACATATTCAGTGAAGGCCCAGCAGAGTGCCTACGGTCCTCAGTCACCGTTTATGAGGCAGCTACTTGCGAGGTTAGAAGCGCTAGAAAAGGGGCGGGCGGAGCCGGCGCGCAAGCGCCCGACCCCGTCTTCCACTAACTCGGATGCGTCCACTCCCAAGCAGGCGCCCACAGATGTCGCCGCAAAGCCAGGTACTAGCCATGGCATCTCACCTTAGTGAGTTAGTAATCTGGCAGTGCAACTGCGCGGGCTTCCGCAAGAGAAAGGCAGCTCTGCAGCAGTTTGTTCGATCACAGGCGGTCCAGCCGCACGTTATTCTGCTACAGGAAACGCTCGATCCAACGCCTTCGCTTCCCGGCTACCGCACGGTGGCTGGAGCGAGCGATAGAAGACGGGGTATAGCTACGCTCATAGCAAAGAAATCCTTCTTTAAGGAACATAAATTGGCACTCGGTAACTCCACACTTGAAATTCTACTAGTCGAACTCATCCCAAATAATTGGTTAAAACGGAGCGTATTCGTCTTGAACGCGTACAGCTCGCCAAGGAACCATAAGCAGGCCTTTGCCTCGATGCTGTCGAAAGCCGCGGCGCTAGCGGGAACCTCGCCTCTGTTGGTGGCTGGAGACCTTAACGCGCATCACTCGGCTTGGGGATACGTGAAAGACACAGTAAAAGGCAGAAACTTATTACATGCAGCCGAAGAGCGCTCGCCAGAGCTCATCACTGACCCTACCTACCCAACGCGGCTAGGCAACTCTGTGACTAGAGACACAACGCCGGATTTGGCTTTTGTGCGCAACGTCACAGGACCTAAATGGTGCAATACGCAGGAAAATTTCGCAAGCGACCATTTTATTATCACCATTGGATTTAGGGTGGCCACAGCACCACCTCGAGAGTTTACCTTTACGTACTGGGACCTTTTCGGAGGATCAGAAAGGAGGATACCTCCGAGTACGGATCGCTAGAGGATCTGATGGTCCGACTTAAGGCAGGTGCTGAAAAAGCCACAAAGACTGTTCAAACCGACTTGGACGCACCGAAGATGGACTCGCGCCTCGCTCACTTGCTGGAGGCCAAAAAGGCCCTTCAAGAGCACTGGCAGAGCCAGAAACTAAACAGAGGACTGCGAAAGCGTATTGCGGAGCTCAGTCGAGAGATAGAGCAGTACTGTCAGGATCTGTCGAGACAGCAATGGGACGAGGTATGTGCGAAGGTAGACGGACAGATGAGACTGGGGGCCAAGTGGGGCCTTCTCAAGACCCTGCTTGACGACTCCCAGTCTAGGGGCAATGCTCGCCTGGCCGTCGACCATCTAATGCAGGCTAAACGGAATGCGGGGGTCTCGCCTGTGGCTCTCCTTGGAGAGCTCGCGGAGAAGCACCTCCCGCTCGGGCCATCCTGCGATGCGGATTACCCCTACTACGAGGGGGCGCGATCAGAGAATCTCGATTCCCCGTTCACCAAGGTTGAGGTGTACGAAGCCCTTCACAACCTTAACTCACGCTCGTCCCCGGGACCCGACGGGGTCACGAATAAGCTACTCAGGAACCTGGACGACAAAGCCGTTAGTCTTCTGACCGATGTCATTAACATGCACTGGGAGGCAGGGACGGTTCCTGACGCATGGAAGAAGGCCTCCGTAGTACTTATCCCCAAGCCGGGCAAGCCGCCTGACATTGGCAATTTGCACCCGATTTCGCTCACGTTTAGCGTGGGTAAGGTCATGGAGCACGTTATTAAGAATTGCTTGTCGAGACATATCGAGGCGGAAGAGAGCTTTCCGTTCAACATGATTGGATTCAGACCAGGTCTAGGTACCCAGGATGCCATGCTGCTGATCAAACGAGAGATATTAGACTAGAAGACGAGAGACGTGCGAGGCATTCTAGCACTAGATTTAACTAAAGCATTCGACACTGTTCTGCATAAGCATGTCCTAAAGGAAATCTCAGTTATGAATTTAGGCGCTAAATTTCACTCCTACGTGAGGGCTTTTCTCAGGAACCGGAGCGCCACTATCCGCATAGGACAGGATAAATCCGGAGAGTTCAGCCTGGGGGCCAGAGGCACCCCTCAGGGGTCGGTCATCTCCCCCATGCTCTTTAACATTGCGATGCGGCCGCTCGCGGAACGTCTCTCAAAGTTAGAGAACATCAACTACACGCTTTACGCGGACAACATCACGATCTCGTGTCCCGGCGGATCGGATGCAGAGGTTGAGGCAGCCCTTCAGGGAGCTTTAGATGCCACGGAGGACTTCCTCCAAGACACGGGCATGGCCCTGTCACCTTCCAAATCCGAACTGCTGCTATATCGGCCGCCAAGGATCGGAGGACGTCCCCCTCCTCCTCTGGAGCAGGTGAACGTTTCTCTAACGACCAGAGAAGGGCAGGCTATTCACCGGGTCTCACACATACGAATCCTTGGACTGCTTCTGCAGACAAACGGCAAAAACAATCTCACCATCGCGCGAATCTCGTCGAAGATGGAGAGCATGCTAAGGCTCATCCTCCGCGTTTCTAACCGGAGAGGAGGGCTGAGTGAGGCGAACTTGCTTCGCCTCCATCATGCCTTCCTAATGAGCCACATTATTTACATCGCCTCGGTTCTAGATTGGACAAAGTCGGAGGAAGATCGCCTTAATGCGCTCATGCGAAAAAGCATCAAAAGAGTTCTCGGAATTACAATGAATGAAGAGACAACCAGGCTCATGAGCCTTGGCATGCACAACACCTTGGACGAGGTGATAGAGGCCCAGCGCATCGCGCAGGTGGCAAGGCTCACCACAACGAGGCCAGGCTCTAGAATACTCAAGTCGACGGGATCTGGATTGATTGGTTTACTCCCCGAGCAGATCTTCCCTAAACATGAGGTCAAGGAGACATACGAAGTAGACGCTTTTCTACGCAATGTCCACCCCCAATTTAACGAGGGGCGACGGAGAGCCCGTGCCAAGGCTCTCCTTGACTACGCGTGTAAGAATCCAGGGCAAGTAGCTTTTGTCGACGCGGCCCAATACGGCCGTACCAACGATTACGTCGCCGTGGTAGTGGACTACAAAGGGGACGTGTTGAACGCGATCTCGCTTAAGAAATCGTCGGCCGAAGAGGCCGAACAGGCAGCTGTAGCTCTAGCAATGTTAGACCCTTCCCGTCCACAAATATTTTCAGACTCCCGGCTAGCAGTTAAGGCTTTCGCCTCTGGAACTCTGGCCGGCCGCCCGGCATCAATTCTCTCCACTCGCAAGGAAGGCTTCCATACTATTACTTGGTTCCCCGCCCACATGGGCCAGGGCCTGCACCCGCATATCTCCAATGTCAATGAACTAGCCCATGACCGTGCGCGAGGACTCATTTGCCGTGCCGGTCCTGGCAGTTTAGACGGAGCTTGCGTTGGGAGCATTAAAGATCCTTTGGTCACATTCAATCAGGTCACGACTCATTATCAGTTGTCGCGGAGGACTTACCATCTTCCTCATCCTAAGTTAACCATGCCTTACTCCATGGCCTTTCGTATGTTGCAGACGGGGTCATTTCCCTCGCGCAGCAAATTTGCTCATTTTGCGGAAGGAATTGATCCGCGATGCCCTGCTTGCGGCCATGACAATAGCACACTAGATCACATGCTATGGGAGTGCACTGCGCTTACCGGCGCACAGCTCTCCTCTCAGGCGCAGTGGGAGGAATCGCTTAAAAGCGGCGATCTTTTCACGCAGAAACGGGCAGTCCAGGAGGCGTGTGCCCGGGCGGCAGGCCACGGCTTGCCCGTCCCGGTACTTGCGCGCCCCGCAACGTAGACAGGGGCGCCCTTTTGGGGTTCCCCCACAGAACGTTCTCAAGGACCTCAATAAAGTTTTAAACAACAACAACAAACCGGCGTGTTCTCTCTGTTGGTTAAGGTCGAGTGTTTCTCTTATCCCCGTACAAATTACTTTTGTAAATAGCTTGTACTACATTACTGGGAGTAGGCTAATCGGCGTGTAATTCTTGAACTCATTTATGTCACCTTTCTTGTGGATAAGGATTATATTAGCATTTCTCCAACTGCGCGGTACACATGTCTTGATGCATGTTTCCGAAATCGCCCAGTAAGCCGAACGGTTGCCGTCAGCTGGCTCGCTCGTTCACTCCGGACAACCAAGCCCTTCACAAGTGTCGCCATGGCCGCTATCTCTCGGTGCAGACTTTCGCAGCTGGATCCCACGTGTGGCTCCGACTACCGTTCCACTCACCTGGTCTTAGTCCCAAATTTGCGCCGAAGTGCCACGGACCTTAACGCGTCATTGAGCGTCCTTCCCCCGTCACATACGTCATCAAGCCTGTGAATCCTGCCCCGGACAAGCGCCGCCTTGGTCGCCAGGTGGTCCACATGAGCCGCCTCATGCCGTATCATGACCCCATTATTCTAGCGTCCCCTTGAGTCGCCAGGATGGCTCCGCTTCGCCACCGGGGTATTGTAGTGGGGAGGAATGAACCCACAAAATATAGTGGGATGCTGCCTAGTCAAGAGGTGCGAGCACAGAGCGCGAGCTGTTGGTGCCGAGACTGACCGCTGCTACCGGACACTGCTACTGGACGCGCTATTAACCGCTGCTACTGGACGAGAAGAAACGTACAGTGGAGAAGAAACGTACAGTACTGTGGAGAAGCGTACAGTCCTGTGGAAACGTACAGTATCTGTGGAGAAGAAACGTACAGTCTCATTGTGATGCTGGTCAAACCCGACAGGCCTCCTATCTAAAAACTGCAGCCCGTTTCGCAAGAGTGAAACGAACGAGCTATTCTTTAGGGCATCGTTCTACTCTAGCAAAACGTCGGATGGAGTGAAATGTCCATACCTCTTGCGGCATAAGAGAGTAAAATGCAATTTCACTCCTGCCACACCCATGTGATGCTCGCATTCGCAGCCGCAAACATGGCGGCTGGGGTGGGAGCTGACGATTGAAGAAGACAAGAGCCGCTTTGTGAAGTGTTTTTTGATAGAACTATAGCAGAGGCCTTCCTACGACTTCAACGTACAAGCTTTCGCGTACACACGCGTGCAGTGTACGTTTAATGAACGGTGCGTTCCTCGACTACGAGCCTCAACCGACGGGTAGCAAGCTGCCTCCCCTGTGTTTTTCCCCGATCGAACGTCCGTACCTGTGCTAGTGGAACCCGCCAGCCCACACGCCTAGGATTCTTCGCTGACGTGTGCCAAACAAAGAGGAGCACACTTTCAACGACACAGTAAGCTGTTGTGGTCGTCGACGGCTGGTCTCCGAAGACTCACTGGATATAACTCATACATGTAAAGCAAAAGGCTTCGCAACGACTTCGGCATCGAGCCGTAGGACGGCCATAAGCGCGTCGACGGTGAAAATACCGTGACTGCGATCCGTCCCGTTCGCAAGTCTGGTAAGTACAGCATAGTACCCTAAACACATCTGATGGCAGAGACTATATTTCATCTGTGTGCAGAATAACGAAGAACGAGGGGTGCATATTTTGTGATCGCCAGCGGTTGTTGTCCGTACAGACGTGCTCGAAGGACTCGAAAAGGGACGCCGTCAGAATGAGGCGGGTGGTAGCGGAGCAGCCGGGTGCCCCTTTTCTTCGCTGGCGTTGAGAGACAGAGAAACAACGTTTATTATTTAAAAAAAAGTGGTTCATCGCGGGTGGGTCCCCTCTTCCAAGGCCCCACTGGCTATAGCGGCTCGCCGGGCCTGACCCAGGGTCGCCAATTGGCTTCCTAGGGCCCGTTCAGCGAGTCGCGCCTCCCACGACCACGTACGTATTGTGTCCGTCTGTCCACAGTCAACAGAAGCGGGTCGCTCTGGACAGCTGTATGTTATATTTATTTTCTGCTTTCTTTTTTTTGCATGGGGCTGTGAACTAGTCAAGCTGTCTAACACAGCTTTTTTTCACAGTCCTTTCTTTCTGTACGACAGAATGGAAAATAAACTTTGACTTTTGTCTTTATGTGTGTGAGTGTTGGGATATCTCCGCACCATGGGCATGTGTCACGATATCTGTCTGGGTACATAATGTGAAGCTTCTGCAAATTCGGAAAAGTGTTGGTCTGCAGGCGGCGCCAGTCCCGCGCTTGGTGCCTGTGGAGATCCTTATGAGGAGGTGCCGCGATTCGACGATCTAATCTTTGCTTCTCCAGGATGCCACATCGTGTCACCCCATCATCTGTGTCCTCTGCAGGGGCAGGAAGTCGTGGGGCTCGGCTGCTAAGTACTCGAGCTTGGCAATGAACAAATTCATTGCCATCCTGACCGGTATGGGCCGGACACCACACTACCCAGTGATCAAATATAAGTTCGATGCCCAATATCTGGATGGCCCTTGTTGGTAGTACGCCTTTGATGTACATGCGGCAAGCTGCCTGGGAGTCCGAGATCACGTAGGCAGATATTCCCTGTTGGTCTGCCATTCGAATGGCGAGAGCGATGGCTGTCGCCTCCGCTGCCGCCGTGGAAGGGATAAGTATGGTCGCGGAGTTGACAAGTTTACCTTGGTTGACTACTGCAAGTGCGTACGCGGGAGCTTTTCGGTGCTGCCTCGGGTACGGACTGACGTCGGTGTAGAAAACATCATGGTGATGGCTTAGCTGCTGCATTCTGTGTACTCGAGCTTTTCGGCGTCCTTGGTGGTGGTATGGATGCATATTGCAGGGGATGGGCTGCGCCATGATGCGTTGCCTGAGATTTCGTGCGAGTAAGTCGGTAGCTTCTGAGCAATATTGGGGCGAGACCGGATACCTGAGTCTTCGTAAGAGAGATCTGCCCTGTGGTGTGCCGCAGAGTCTTTCTCGCTGAGAAATGAGTGTGGCAGCTGCCAGCTCTTCAAAGGTATTGTGCACACCCAGTGCCAGTAGTCGTTCTGTGCTTGTACTGGTAGGTAGTCCAAGCGCTGACTTAGTCGCAAGTCGAATTAATGTATCGGCTTTCTCTTGATCTGTTTTCCTGGTTAGCTGGTAAAGGACGGTGTAGGTGAGCCGGCTCAGAACGAGTACGTTTGCTAAGGTGAGCTTGTCGTGTTCAGTCATGCTGTTGTTACTTCTGGATATTCTTCTAGTGAGTCCAGTTAGGCTTTTCACTGTGTACTTCAGCTTATCCAGGGCTACATTGACACTCGTTGTTTCTTGAACGTACATGCCGAGTATCCGAAGCGTGTTAACTCGTCTGAGTCGTGCTCCTCCCAAATATAATGTTAGCTCAGGCGTCCGGTGAGCCCGAGATTTATACGGCCGTACGTGAATATACTCTGATTTCGCCGGTGCGCATGTCATCCCAGCTGTATCCAGGTAGTTTTGCACTATGCTTAAGGCAGTCTGCAGTGTATCTTGGCGTTCCCCGTAAGAGCCCTGTGTGGTCCACAGGGTAATATCATCTCCATACATAGCAAAACCAAGACGGGGTTCATGAGTGAGCGTTATGGCCAGCCTGTGCAGTCCGACGTTAAAGAGGAGACAATATAGAGCCTTGCGGTGTTCCTCGGTTGGGCATACTTAAGGGGTTGTGTTTTATCGAACCCATGCAGAGAGTTGCAGAACGGTTTTGGAAAAGATTCTCACGTATTGATAGATGCGTTCGCCACATCCGATATCTTCCAATCCTTGCAGTATCGCGTCGTGAGAGATGGTGTCAAACGCTTTGTGTACATCCAACGCCAAGATTATGTTCTCCAGACTACCCGAGGGTGGATTCAGTACTTCCTCCTGGAGCATCAGAAATATGTCCTGTGCCGAGACACCTTTGCGGAAACCTATCATCATATCGGGCATGAGCTGCTCCTTTTCAACGTGTATTTCTAGTCGGTGCATTATTACCTTTTCGAATAGCTTCCCCAGGCATGAAGTCAATGAAATCGGGCGTAGGTTGTTGAGCGTTTTGGGTTTTCCCGGTTTTGGGATGAGGATTATGTTAGCCATTTTCCAGAGGACGGGTAGGTCCCCGTCGGCTGTCCAAATTTGGCCATTGAAGTAGTCGGTGAGGTCTTGCAATGTTGCTCTGTCGAAGTTTCTGATCATGGCGTTGGTAACGCCATCAGGACCTGGGGCCGTGTTTCTTTGAAAGCAATGAGCTGCTGCATAAACCTCCTCCACCGTGACTGGCGCGTCCAAGTTGGGATTAGCTGTGCCCATGTATTCTCGCTCAGCGACACTGCCCGCTGTCGAGGGGCTGACACTGCCGATATAGATGGTTTGAAGCTCTTGCAGTAGTTGCTCGGCGTTGCCGTTGTATTCAGCCGCTAACTTAGCGTGTTTGTTGTTTCCGTTCTCGTACTAGCAGGATCTATCATTGAACGTAAGATAGCCCAGGTTTTTTTTGGTTCCTAAAGTGCCCTTTAATGAGTCACAGAACGTTCGCCAATTGTTTTGTGTGAGCTCTGCCGCATATGCGTTGGCTTCATCAGATAAGTGGGCAATTCGTTGCTTAAAGGGGTCGTGAAAAGAATTTGGAGATGCCGGTTTGTAATTTTCACTGCTTCAATACGCATTCGACAAGCCGATTCCGAAATATTTCGGTGAAATATTCAGTGCACATTTAACAACGCCCGTTTTAAATCTCAGCTTTCTTGCGCTCCCGAAACGACTATGCGACACTACCGGCCGGCGTGGTACTATTTGGTGACGTTGAGTTAAGATATTTTAAAGTTCAAAAGCACAGTGAACTCACGTTTGCTCTACAGGAATCGATTTACTTGAAAGCTAGAAAGGAAGAAAGTACTTGGAAACCGTGCGGTGCCACCATTCGGAAGAAAAGCGGCAGCACGGTTTGTTTTCCCATGGCCTCCGAGGGCGCGCCAATCTCGGAGGTATGACGGCTACTAAGATGACGTCATCTGCAGAGTTGAGGGGAACGCGCGCAGTGAAACCGAAACCTCTTTTTTATCGCTCTAAAGCAACGCACACGGTGCCACGGAACAATGCATATTGTTGATTGGAGGGTCAGGATCCCGAATACGCACTTAGTAGAAAATGTTCAGAAAACGTTTCACGACCCCTTTAAGTTTACGGTTTAGCCTTTGACGTCTCCAACGCTTAATAAGTCCCCGTCGAGCTTCCTACAAGCGCGCCAGATGGTTGTCCACCGCCGGTCTGTCCGCTGTAGTTTGGTAAGTCTTTGTATACTTGGCATGAGTATCTGTAATGTATTCTCCCCGCTCTCGCGCTGTCGCGGGTGTGCTGAGCCTGTGCTCGTGTGCCTCGCGGTATTTATTCCAGTCGGTCAGCTTTGCCTTTCCCAGTGGTCGCCTAAGGCGAGCGGAGCTACACTGTATATGTACAATATAATGGTCACTTCCAAGTGTTTCGGCGAGGCTATTCCACTGCACTTGCCGCACGTTGTTGGTAAAGGCAAGATCTGGGGTGGTGTCTCCCGTGACACTATTTCCTACTCTGGTTGGTATACCCGGAGGAGTTAGTAGCTTTAAATCATGCTGCTGGGTTGCTTATAACAGCCTGGCCCCTTTAGGACGATCTACTTTGTAGCCCCATGTAATGCTCCATGCGTTAAAGTCACCCAGGAAGAACAAACGATCGTGCCCGGTTATGGTGGTAGTGAGGAGGTGAATCAAAGCGCCGAAATCCGCTGAACGCGCTTGAGTCGGGCTGTATACGTTGCAGACCACTACTTTTGGACGCCCCTTCTTTACCGGCCATATTGTGAGTGTTTGTGCGGCAATTTCTGGAGTGTTCTGAGCATCATATGTAACTGCCAGGTCCTTCTTGACGAGCAGGGCCACTCTGGTATCGGCTGTGTCGGTTAGTAGTCGATAGCCTGTGATTGATTTTGAGCCATTTCGAGCTTCCTGCAAGCAGATCACATCAGGAGGGATGAGCACCGCCTGCACGTATTGTGTTAGAGAGCCGTGTTTGTTTTTAAGAGAACGACAATTCCAAGACCATAATGTAAGATTCTCTTGAGACAGAATGGTGTTAGCCATGGTTAGGTAAATTGCTGTTGCAGACAGCTCCATCTGTATCTGATGTTACTACAACTTTCGTTCCTGGAGGCTTGCAATCGCTGCTGGGCTTCCGTCTCCTCTTTAGGACACTCTGAAGGGTATCGTCTACATGGCATTTCAGCATTTGAAATTCATTAAATAAAAGCTGAAGTTGTTGGCTCGTTTGCTGCTGTACGCTTAGTTGTAATTGTTGTAGCAGTGTCTGTTGAGGACCTTGAATCTGCTGCTGTGTCATGACAGGCTGCGCGTGTTGTCCATGTGAGACATCGGCAGTGGCTTCCGACGCGTTGCTTTCCCTAGTCCGTGGAATAGATGATAGTTGTGGCTTGAGTGCACGGTGTTGATTGTGAATGTGTGTTTCCTACCTGCATCTGTTCTAAAAGTAGTTCTATTTTCTTTTCTAACAGGTCTATCTTCTGACCGTAGCTGTTGAGCTGTGCTCTAAGCTGTCTGTTATCTGTTATCACTTGCTGATAGGTTGGGTTCTGTATAAGGGGAGTGGCTGTGTGAGACGCGACCCCTGCCCAGCTTACCTGTGGCTCTGCTGTCTTCTGATGCTGTTGCTGGTGGTTGGACTTCTGGAGCGGTGTGTCAGGGCTGGGTTGCTAGCCTTCCCAGGGTGTCTTTCCGGTAGGTTGGCGTCGCTGTCTTGAGCGTGAGCGACAGCGAGAGTTCGGTGGTGTCTGAGTCAGCGTTCTCCCAGTGTAGAGCGCTTCTTGTTCTTCAGAGGCGAACCATCGCGGCGGCGCTTGAGGAGCTTGCGGGGGCACTTGTTTTTCACTCGTTGGATTGATTCCGTTGCGTCGTTTCACTGGCTTAAGTCTCTTGGCGAACACAGGATCCCCGCTAAGGTGAGCTTCCCCACAAGAGGCACAAATCAGTTCACAAGGATGTCCGGCCGTAGGATTGAGCGTGCCACAGATTCTACAGATGGGTTTATCAGGCAGCGGACAGACGTCCGCACGGTGTCCCTTCTCCCTGCACACCTTGCAAACTTGCAGGGTAGCTCGAAAGGGGTGGCAGATCAGCTCGCCTCCGTAGAAATAGACAGTCCGAGGAAGCTTATCCCCGTAGAAAGTGAGAGCCGCGCTCTTTGTATTGCCTATCATTCTGGCTTGTACAAGTTCGACGCCTTGTGTGCGTAGACGAAGATGCGCCATTAGAGTTTCCATGGGCGTGTTGGGCTGAATGCCGTGCACCACTCCACGGAGTGCCTCTTCTGTAGCCACATAGGCGCGCACTGGGTGCGCTCTGCCATTCAGTGAAAGGTGTAGGAGCTTCCGAACGAGTTCTGCCACGTCGGAATATTTAGTGGACAATATGGCAATATTAGAGCCTCGGTTGATTCGTACAATAAACTTCTCATCGGTGAACTGGTTGTCGCAGGCTTCAATGACTGCTCTTGCGAACGCCGGAGCGGCAATTGCTTTCAACGGCAGGCCCTCGTTCGGTCGTATGACGATTTTATAATCATCTTTAGGCAAGGGAGGGAGTCTCTGTCCACGCGTCTCTTTGATATTGTTGTTCACTACTTGCTTTTGCTGTGCCTGAAGCGCGGCAAGGTTGCGGCGTTCCTGCGCTAGTTTCTTGCGTTGACGGAGCGTCTGGCTTAGCTGCCAGTCCGCTTCATCGGCGTCTTGAAGATGTGAGGAATTACCACTCACCGAGGCATGGTTGTTAGCGCTGGTAAGATCCATGGGGGTGTTTTCGCCTTGCTCTCTACGGGCCGTGGGCGTTGCGTTCACCGAGGCTCCATCCGCTTGGTTGTCCATGGCCCAGCTTCGCTCCGAGCTGGAGCACCCCTCCAGCTTCGCTGCCGACGCTGAGGAGGCGTTGCGATTAGGCCATCGCGTCCGGCGTCCGGTCGGTGCGGTTGTGGCGGTATCTTCGCGAAATCTCTCGCCAAGTCCTCGGATTTGGTATCGTTAGACTCCGGAAAGCTTCCCGATATTATTAGGCAACTTTTTCGGAGAGTATCTTGAGATATCCGCCTAAAAAGAAGCGATACTGCAGAGCGTGAAGTCAGGCCATCTAACCTGCTCCGCGCCCCTTAGTGACCTCCCTGGCGTTGATGAAATTCAGCCGCTATTATGTTCGTACCAAGGAGGATAAAAACAAAAAGCTGGAGTGGAGATTTTTTCTTAAATGTGAAGCCGGCGGTCGCCTTCTTACCAGAGGCATCGATTAACAGCATCCAGATAGCACAAAATAAAAAGCGCGTTCCTCACGCTTCTTAGCACCTTTAAAGTGGTCATCTTTGCTAGACAGACAGTGCCTGTTTGTGCTATGCGTTTTTGGGTGAAACTTGAACGTCGCAAAAATTTGTGTGCCAAATCGTGACATTCATGCTCGGTCAATGACAGTTTCTTAATCCAAAACAACTCGCTTTTATATTACAAGTACTCTATAAAATATATTAGCAAATCAAGAACGCTTGATCTGATACTGGTTTCTGGACACTTTGGCAAGCTTTTATGGCTGAACCAGAGGCAAACGCCGGCTTCACCCATTGCGGTAAGGTTCAGCAGGCGTTGCCACTCCAGCATTTTTTTTTTATCCTCCTTGGTTCGTACTCGCTTCCTCAGGTGCATTTTACATTGCGAACCAGTACTGCGAACTCGCGTTTGCCCGTAAAACGGAATGCCAGCTCATGATAGGAATGCGTTAATCTAAAAGACATTTTATATGTTCTGCGCGTTAGGTTAACACATCTGTCTGGCGAGCGGCTACATATGAGCCAATGCTAAATATACACCTGTTCTGTGCATACTTTTTGTTTAATTACGCAGAACAGTACTTTACCACTGGCGCTACATAGCAGGTCAAGTATGCGGGTTATATTGTCACGGTGCAAGAGCAGGGACGAAGACGACGATCCCGTTTCATCGTCTTCGTCCCTGCTCTTGCACCGTGACAATATAACCCGCAGACGATCCCGTTTCTGCCATACGGTATTAATACCAAAGACAGAAGATCCAAGGAAACTACGAAATGTGACTTCATACAGACCAATTACGCTAAGGTCGATTATAAAAGATTAATGAAAGTGTTGGCCAGGAGATTGCAGACAGTTAGGAAAGAATTGGTAGGCCCGCACCAAACGTGTGGGATAAAGGGAAGGAGAATCATGACAATATCCACAAAGCGCGATCAATTATGGAGTATTGTGATGCTATGCATCTGAGTGTTGCCATGATGCAAATCGACCTCGAGAAAGCGTTTGATCGTGTGCCGCATGACTTACTTCTTTTAGTACTGAAATATGTGAACGTCGGTAGTTTGATTAGTGACGGGGTGGAAATGGCCTATAATGGGTGCACTACAAGGCTGGTAATTATTAAATCAGTGGGTGAGCGCATACCTGTGTTGCGCTCAGTGAGACAGGGATGTCCGCTATCGCCTCTTCGCTACTTTTCTTGAACCATTTTGTTTAAGTGTAATTAAGAATAGCGGTATCCATGGTTTTAATTTGCACAAAGCTGAAATCAGCCTTCTAGCATACGCAGATGACATTGCAGTGTTTTGTATTGATTACGAGAGCATAATGCATACTGTCAACACTGTAAAAAGGTTCTGTGAAGTAAGTGGCAGTGCCGTAAACTGGGACAAGGGTCTGTGTTTCTGGCACGGAGAATGGGAGGTCAAACCAAAAGTGCTTATGAATATTAAATGGCAAGAAACACCAAGAAAGTATTTAGGAGTGCCGTTGGAGCACTACAGAGATAGTGAACCATTTTGGAAAAAAGGAACGGAGGGGCTGCGTGATACCGTACAGAAATGGAAGGGTTGGGGTGTTTCAATATTCGCTCTGGCCACAACGTGTAACTTGTTCCTGGTAAGCAAACTGTGGTACGTGATGCAGGTATTACACTGCAGTAGAATAAACGTGCAAAAAATCCACAGGGTTTTTGCGGTCTTTATTTGGAACTCGGTGTGGGAAAAATCAAGACGTTCGAACCTTTTCAGGAAAGTACGAGATGGTGGACTCGGATTAGTTCATTTGTATATAAGACAACTGGTCAGTAGGTTCCTTTTTCTGCGTGATTGTGATGAATCCTTTCTGAGAACAATGATACAGCTAAGGCTTTGTAATGTGCTGCCTCAATTTGTAGTCTCGTCAGAAAGTGTTGAAGGGCCATTACGCGGTTATCTAAAGGAAGTAGTTCTGTCCTTTCGCTTTCTGGCTGTTCGATTTTCTTTGGAATATTTGGCAGATGTGTCGCGTAAGAAATTGTACGAGGACCTCATTGACATTTTATTACCGGTGCCACTATATCGGCAGCTTTACCACACAGGTCCAGGGCAGGACGTTTTGAAACGCGTCAAAAGAATGCACGTAGCGCCGGGAGTTAAAACCTTTTTCTTTAAACTGCACACTGGCACTTTGCCAGTGAAAACGTGGTTAGAGGATACGGGACTATTCGTACCCTAGAGCACTCAATGTCTACTATGCGCAAAAGCGGAAACAATTGAACACGTGTTTATCGATTGTTGGAGCGGGATCTTTTTCTGGGACATATTACAAAGAACTCTCAAAAGAGACTTACCGCTGGATCCACATGGGATCCGATATCTCCCGGTTCATAATGACGACGGCCTGCCTTACGACTTGTTATGCTTCTGGTCTTGCACAGCATATGGCAAACGCGAACTCCTGCCCACAATGCAGACATCATGATCAAACCTGTACGCGATTACTTTTGCGAATCTGTGTCGCGTTTTCTTGAAGTGCAGAAAGAAGAGAAAGATGTACCGGAGTGGGTGTCCAGAATGGAACCATTGTTACTCATGCCGAAGTTTTAATATGTAGCCAGCCGACTGCAGCTGACGATTATTCGCTGTGCATTGCTGTTGTGATTGCTTCTGTTTCCTTTCGTTCTGTTTTGTTCTTTTTCTTTACTGTGTGAACGCACTTTTAAAGAAGGCAATAAAGAAAAAAAAGACAATCCCGTTTCAATATATACGGGACTTCAGTGTAAGACGGTATATCGCGAGTGTGCTGTGGGCTTTGTGCTATGCTGTGGTTGTGTTACTGGCGTGTATGTGCGTTCGCGTCATGTCACCGTGTATGTTCTTCAGTGTGATGTAATTAAATGCCTCCTAACTGTAGCATGGCCGAAAAACGCAGTGGTCTCTTTTTTTGGTCTCTGCTACTTCCTCTGGGAGTACTAGCACCCCGCTTGGTGGGGTAGTAGGGCCCTCTTCAAAAGAGTGTTCTAATCCCCTTCGGAGGCGTCCTGTACTACCCTGCAATGGGGTTGATCTACTCTGAAAAAAGGAGTTAAATTTGCGACAGGGAAAGAACTCCCCCAAAGTGAGTGCCCGGCACACTCTGTTTTTTAGAGTGCACAGCTGCAGCCTACGAGCAAATAAAAAAAGCGGCCCGAGAACGCATGCATCCCAAGCCGTCAGTGCTTTGCGGAAGGTTTTTGTTTTACAAGCGTAACCAAGCGCAAGAAGAAGGCGTTGCAGATTACGTGACAGCGCTGAGAAAGTTGGCTGAAAACTGTGGCTTCGGAGACTACACGCTTCGTATGGACGAGATGATGTGCGACCGTTTCGTCTTCGGCATCAGCAACGAGGCGGTTCAGCAGCACCTACCGGCAGAAAGGAATCTGACATTCACTGTGGCGTACGACATGGTCGTGACAACGGAAGCAACTCAACGACAGCAACGAGAAGTCAGGACACAGAGCCTCAGAGACGCTAACCGCCCAGGCGACCCCTCCGTCCTCGAAACGCGACCAAAGGAACCAGCTGCGTCCAGAAATGGCGTCTGCTACCGCTGCAATGGTGAGCACAGTTCCAAAACTTGCCAATTTACTTATCAGGAGTGCTACTACGGCAAGAAAAAAGGCCATATCGCTAGAGCTTGTCGCTTGAGAAAAGAATCGCTGTCAAGGCAAAATCAGACTCCAGCTCAGAAGCCAGGAAAAAATCAGGCACGAAAGCAAAGTCAGGCAAGCAGGCGGTTGCACGAAGTGGAAGAGCTTTACTCTGCGAAGTTCACGAGTCTGAATAGTTTAGTGTCGCTATGTTGATCCAATGGAAAGAGGTGCAGATGGAAGTAGACTCAGGAGCGTCTCATTCCCTGGTTAGTCAAGAAACGTGGCTAGAGATTGAACGAAGCGCAGGCGAAATTTCACTAGTAATTACCGGAACTCAGCTTGTTACTTGGGCAAAAGAGCCACTTGAGATGCTAGGAAAAGTGCATCAGAGTGCGTTTCAAAGAAAACTGTGCAAAGTTGCCGTTACTACTGGTGAACAAGCAAGGCAGTAGTCTCCTTGGAAGAAGCTCATTAAATGCTTTAGGAATTAAAATTGAAGAAATAAAAAATATACATGGGGAGTCAGAAATGCTCGAGCAATTTCAAGACGTCTTTGCAAGTGATCTCCACGGATTTAAAGGTGAACATTTGACAGAGATCTGTCTTGTTGGGACGAAATTAAAGGTGAAAACTGGGGGACACCAACCAAATTATAATCATTTAAAAGTAAAATTTACTTCTAAAGACGAGAAAACCCGACGTTTCGGGTCCTACTCGGACCCTTCTTCAGGGGTGACTGGTGGGCACCAGACAGCAGCAGTGCTTATAAGGCCTACTTTCTTCTCTCTTCCTTCCTTTCTCACTTTCTCTTTTTTTCCGGTTCTTCAAGCCGAGGGGGGTCATGCTAGTGTTGAACCAGGTGCCGGAGTCCGCTAAAATAGACACTTGGCATTGCACCTGCAGACCGGTTCACGTTTCCAGGTGGCGCCTGAATGTGCCAAGATTCCACAAAGAGCCGCTTGTGAAAACTGGTTTCCAAGTCGAGGACGCGGGAGTTGTCAAAATCGATGCGGTGGTCGTGCACCTCGCTGTGTTCAGCTAATGCACTCCTTTGTCTGTCGAACTTGCGGACATCGTTCCTGTGCTGACGTAGCCCCTCTGGGAAGTTCTTGGTCTCTCCCACGTACGACGCGCCGCAATCTGAACAAGGAATGGAGTAAATCACACCTTGCGCTCTCTCCCTCGGCAGCCTGTCTTTCGGGCGCGGAAAGAAACGGCCAAGCGTGGAAATTGGCTTTTGTGCCAATCTTATTCCCTGCTCAGACAGCACACGTGCGAGCGCTTCGCTGTTACCCTGAACATAGGGAATACACACGCGTATGGGCTTGGAATGCGGCGGGTCAGTGTCCTTTCGAAGGGGTCAGCGGGGATTAGTCTGGCGGCGAGCAACCTTTCCAACGAAGGCTTTCGTGTAGCCGTTCTTCAGAAGGTCGCTTTTCACCACCTGTTCTTCTTCTATCCGCTTCTATTCGGAGAATAAGCGGATAGAAGAAAATACAAACGATGGACAATGTTGGCCAAAGCCATTCTTTCCCAATTTTTCCAACGTTATACGACTGGTATCGAACATTGGACTAATCTAGTCAAAAGTGTAGCATGGGACCCTAAATCCAATGTAGTTCCAATATTGTATCCAATGTTTTCCAACGTTGCGCGAAGGTCGGTCCAATGTTGTTATGCCTGGGTTAATACAAGGAGAGTAGCTTGAACAGCACGCTGAACGCCTGGAGACCGCACTCACCCGGCTAAAGAGCGCACGTCTGCGGGCAAAGAAAGAAAAGTGTGAATTCCTCAAGCGGAGCGTTGAGTTTGTGGGTCATGTGATTCATGTCACGGGCATTAATCCGTCTACGAGCAAAGTGGACGTGATCCTGAACGCATCGACGCCATCATCAAAGAAGGAATTGCAATAGTTCCATGGGATCATTAATTTTTATAGCCGATTCTTAAAGGGAAAAGCTGAGGTGGCAGAACCACTTCACCCCTTGCTGGACGAGAATAGTGGTTGGAGATGGAATAGCCAACATGACCGGGCCTTCGTTGCCCTAAAGGACTTGCCGTCTGAAGGAGTTCTTATTTCGTATGACCCGAAGTACCCGACTGTTCTGTCATGCGACGCATCACCTGTTAAAATTGGAGCCGTCCTGGCTCACCGGTTACATGATGGCAGAGAACGCCTAATAGCATACGCATCTAAAACGCTTTGATCAAGTGAGCGAAAATATGCGCAAATTGACAAGGAGGGCTCAGCGATTGTGTATGGCGTAAAAAAAGTTTCACCAGTACTTGACTTGACGTACCTTCATAATCACGACTGATCACAAGCCTCTGCTGGGATTGTTTAATGGAGGGAAACGAATTCCAGAAGTGGTTCCCCCAAGAATGCTTCATTGGATTGTTCTTTTGGTTGCATATGTCTACACCTTGGAATATCGACCAGGTCCCCGCAACAGCAACCCTGATGCACTAAGCCGTCTTCCAGTACCGGGACGCGAGGAGGAAACACAACCACCCGGTGACCTGCTGCTGTTGGACACTGTGGAGCATCCACCCTTACCGGCGTCTGGAATTGCGGGACTTACGAAATGGGACCATATTTTGTCTACAGTTAAGAATTACATTCTCTCTGGTTGGGCGATATATTATGAGAATGATTTTGCGGCTTTTTCAACGAGGAAGACTCAGTCATCTCTGCATCGGTATTGCATCCTCTGGGGCAGTCGAGTGATCGTACCCCAAGGAGCAAGAGATTATGTTCTTCGTTTGTTGCGCGCAAATCATTCTTGTTGCGCGCAAGTAATATCGCTGATATGGTGGCCAAAAATGGACAAAGAAATTGAGGATTTTGTTCGTCACTGCAGATGCCAAGCAAACAGTCAAAGTGATCCAAAAGTACCAGTTCACTTCTCGGTTAAGCCGGATCAGCCATGGAGCCTGTTGCACATCGACTTTGCTGGAGCAGCACGACGCAAAGTTTTCCTCGTGGTAGACGCATTCTCCAGCTGGGCGGAAGTGGAGATTATGCCGTCATGAAGACTTCTGCTGTAATCTCAGCTCTGCGCGCACTGTTTGCCGCTAACGGTGTTCCAACGGAACTGCATTCACGAGCGATGAGATGCAAGCGTTCCTCAAGCTTAACGGCATCCGCTCTGTGTTTACAGCGCCTTACTACCTGCTAGTAATGGAAGAGCAGAACGAATGGTGAGGGAGGTAAAAGAAGCGTTGAAGAAACTGTCTGGAAAGGACACTCGGTGCAAGATATCCCGCTTCTTGTTCAAGCAACATACCACCCCCATTCAGTGAGTGGAAACAGCCCGACGGATATTATGATGGGCAGAAGATTACGCTCAGTGTTAGACAAGTGCGACCCAGTCCGTCAGCACGCTACCTCTGGTCGTGAACGGATTCAGAGTAGGGGATTCGGTGTATGCCCGCAACCTCGCTGCAGGACCTCGATAGAAGAGGGCTGAAGTCATCAAAGTGAAGGGTCCTGTTTCCTACACTGTTCGGATGGCCAATGGAGACGTGCACCACAGACATAGCAACCAACTGAGGCGCGCATGGAAGATGTAGAAGCCCTCAAAAGCTGATGCCCACTTCCGGCTTCCTCCGTTACGAGCACCTGTCGACGCGGAGCCGGTGTCCCTAGCCCAAGGTCTCTGTAGACAACCGAGGTACTGCAGCTAAGAAGAGCTACTCGAACTCGTAGACATGTCGTTTGCTTTGACTCTGCGACTTAGCCACAATGTAATATATTAAATGCGAAGCATTTCTTAGCGAACTTCGATGAGTTTGAGCGTATCTATCTATCTATCTATCTATCTATCTATCTATCTATCTATCTATCTATCTATCTATCTATCTATCTATCTATCTATCTATCTATCTATCTAGCCGCCTACGATTTTGTGCTCTCCTGGTCGCCTCGTTAATGGGATGAATACAAAAATTGGTATGCCACAATATGCCTACATCGTGAACACAAATGACAGGTCATAACACGAAAGTCATGACATGCATTTCATGAGTGACATGATTTCCATGCGGCGGTCTTGGTGCTCTCCTGGCAGTTTCGTGAGCGGGATGTATACGAAAATTCGTATGCCACAACATTACTGTATGGCAAACATGACTGACAGGTCACAACATGAAAATAATGATATGCATGTCATGGTCGACATTATTCACATGACACGCGTTTCGTTAACGGGATGTATACAAAAATTGGCATGCCAAAAGATGACGGCATCACGAATGTAAATGACAGGTCACGACATGAAAATCATGATATGCAAGTCATGAGCGGCATGATCTACATGCCAGGCGTTCCTTTAATGGGATGTATAGCAAAATTGCCATGGCAGAACAAGACAGCATGACGAACGTAAATGACAGGTCATAACATTATAATCATGACTCGCTTGTCATGACCGGCATGATATACATGCCATGATCCTGTCGCAATACTCTAGTTTCGTTAATGGGATGTATGGGCTCCGTCTACTGACCAGATGGCGCTACGTAGCTCTCGTCGGATGGCTCAGTATCGTTGACATTGGCCTCTTGAGTCGCACGTATGAGACGCGCGCGCACGGTGTAAACCGAGGCGACAGCGAGGCGCGGGTTTCTTCGCTGCTTTCCGGGCGTGCTGCGAACCACACGAACGCTGGAACAGTTTGCCGCAGGTTTGGAGCGCGCGTCTCAAAGGAAATAAAATCAAAGAAGTTGGGACGGGCGGTCGCTCCTGCTATAGAGTTGGAGACGCGCATCGCGTTCGCGTATTTTCCTGTCACAGTCTGCCCAATGCTGCTTATTCTCTCCGCCAGGCAGCGCATTCTGGCACTGATGTCGCACATGGAAAACTATACTGCCCGGAGCCTATAAGAAAATTGCTTTGGACATGACTGCATGACGATCATAAATGGCAGGTCTTAACATGAAAATCGGGACATGCATGTCATTAGCGGTAAGATCTACATGCCACTCGTTTCCTTAAAGGGATGTATACGAATATTGCTATGGCACAACACGACTGCTTGATGAACGTAAATGATAATCATAATGTTAGAATCATACATGCGTGTATGAGCGGCATGGTTTACATGCCACAGTCTTGGTGCACTTGCGGCCGTTTCTTTAACTTCATATGTAACAAACTCGGTATAGCGAGACAACAATGCAAATCCATTTTACGTTCCTTATGCGTGCTTCGCATTAACTTGATTCCCACTGCACGTGGGATCTGCCAATATTTTTTTAACTTAAAAAGGAAGGAATGTTAGGACGCGGCATCAGACGCCGCTCTGTGTGACGAGAGGCAAGTGAGCCACGTGCAAATGACGTCACCTGTATGCGACTATAAATTGAGACACGCAATAAACCTTCTTTTGCTGAGCGTCTGCCACGTACATTGCAGAGTGCCTTCTGAAATTTCACGGATGATGCGAGAGCGCGTTATCACGTGTGTATAAAAGCTGAAGAGTTGCGCCGCTAGTGAGTATTTCCGTCGACTGACGCCTGTTCACGCCGCTATTGTTCTGCATTGTCATTGGGTTTGTTCTGCTCGGGACAAGTTCAGCCAAAAAATCCACGCATCTCCACGGAGTGAATGATGATGGGTGGGCGAAGCACCGAATGTTCTTCGGTAAAAACCATGAATCTTCCGTGAAGCTCGCCCAGTACACCATCAAAGACGTGACAAACAGTGTGTGTCCCCATCTAGCGCTCGCCTATCACACTAGAGCACGGATGGATGGATGGATGGATGGATGGATGCTATGAGCGTCCCCTTTGTAACGGGGCGGTGACATGTGCGCCACCAGGCTCGTAAGAAGGTTTAAGAACTTTTTGTTCTTTTTCTCTCTCTCTTTAAATTTTCCTCATGCCTTTTAAATCTACTTCTATCAAATCGCTCATACTATAGCAAAAATGGAAATTCGTAGCTCAGTTTCCTGCCCCTTATGGCAGGAAGTCGATATTTTTCCCTATTATTATTTTTGTCCGTTCTCTCTAGTTTTCTGCCACCAGTATTCTAACCGTCTCTTACTTATTTCAATCGCGGCTGTGTTCATCTTCCCCTTGTTCGCCCTAAAACCCAAGGCTTCATGTAGGGTGGTGCCCAAACGTACACCCTGTGTGGATATTTCCGCATTCAATCAGAACATGCTCCGTCGTTTCCCTATCTTCCTCACTGCATGTGCATTTTTTCTTCTTTACTGAATTTCGCTTTATAAATACGCGTTCTAAGGCAGCCCGATCTCGCTTCCAAAAATAAAGCGCTTCCTCTTGAATTATCATAAAATGCCTCCCTCTTTATTTCGTTTTTGCCCTCGCGGTAGTCATTCAGAGTCGGTTTCTTTTCCATCGCTGCCCTCCAGTAAATCTTCTCCGCCTCTCTGACTTTTCCCTTTACGCTCTCTGTTGTCAGTTCTCTTAGAGCCGTATATTTACTGGTGGGCCTCCTAGTTCTTTTTCTCCACTGCGTGTCAACGCTCTTTCTATATAAATAGCGGAACACCTTCACTGCCCACCTACTCTCCTTCATATTCCTTAGCCTCTCTTCAAACCTTATTTTGCTCTGCGCTTCCCTTGCCTCAAAACTCGCCCATCATATCGCCCTTTACAGCCTCGTCTGTCGTTTTCCCGTGAGCACCCAAAGCGAGGCGTCCCACAGTTCTTTGATTCACATCCATTCCTGATTGTATCTCTGGCCTCATGCACACCACTGAGTTCCGAAATGTAAGCCCCGGTACAATTACTCCTTTCCACAGACCCCTAAGCACCTCGTACCTATTGTGTCCCCATAACGCTCTGTGCTTCATTATTGCTGCGTTCCTCTTTCCCTTTGCTGCCAAGGCTTTTTCGTGTACCTCCATGTACCTATCACCCTCATTTACCCATACGCCAAGGTACTTGTATTCGCTTACTCTCGGTATTTCTTGCCCCTGTTGGATACTGCCTGTTCGTTGGGATCATTGAATACCATCAATCCGCATTTTGTTACACGAAATCCTAGTCCTAGAGCCTCGCCTTCCTTTTGCGCATATATTAACCAGCCTTTGCATATCATTTAGGCTGTCCGCGAATAAGGCAATATCAACAGCCTAAAATGAACCCGGAACCATCTGCTCAATCATCACGCCGCCCTGTTTGCGTGACAGATTAAAACCAATGTTGCTATCTCCTAGCGCTTTTTCCATTCTAACCATGCACATCATGAATAACAGTGGCGACAAAGGGCATCCCTGTCTCAGCCCCTTCCTAATATCAACGTTCTCTATGCTGCTGATTCCTTCCCATTCTATGCAAACTGTATTTTCTCGATATATTTCCCTCAAAAGCTATACACAACCGTCGCCTATGCCCATTCCTTCCAAAATTTCCCACAATGTTTCCTGATTAACATTGTCATACCCCCCAGTGATGTCTAGAAAAGCCACATACAACGGCCTCCTTTCTATTTTAGATATTTCTATACACTGATTAAGAACAAATAAGTTATCGTCTAAACGCCTGTCTACTCGAAATCCATTCTGAAGTTCCCCCAAAATATTGTTACGTTCTGCCCAGGCTTCTATTTTTAATTTTACTGCTTGCATAGCCATCCTGTATAGTACCGATGTAATGGTTAGCGGTCTATAGGAGCGAATGTTATTCTTTTGCCCCTTGCCTTTATAGATTAGGTTCATTCTGCTTTTTCGCCAACTGTCCGGTATTTTCCTCTCCTGTAAGCATTTCTCTACGGCTTTCAATAGTGCTTCTTTAGTGTTCTGTCCTAATTCGTTAATGAGGCTAATGGGAACCCCATCTAAACCCTGAGCAGTGCGCTTTGGGATTTTTCTTTCGGCCTTTTTCCAGTTGAAATTCTCATGTTCTAGCTCTTCCTTAGTTTCGCTCTCCGTCATGGTTTTATCCACTGGGGGAATCTCTTGGACTATATTTGTAAACGAACCGGCTGTTACCTTCTTGATGTAACCTAACGCTTCGTACCCTTCCAATTGATTTCCTCTTTCATCAACATTATGCTGTTGCAATTTGACAGAGTTTTTACCTAGCGCTTTTATGTGCCTACAAAATATTGTCACGCAGTATTGTGACAAGAATACAGACGTAGAGAGCGTCTTGGGAGAGCCACTTTATTGGACACCTTGTGGTAGCGTCGACAGGCGCAGCTGACTCTCGGCGGGTCACAAGCGAAAAAAGCCCCACGGCTCGGCGACGCACGCTTTTTAAAGACGATAGTCTTTCTTGGGATACTTCAACGCAGAAATTTTGGTCTCTCTGTGTGTGTGTGTGTGTGTGTGTCCTGCTGCGAAAGGTGAACCCCTTCCTCAACGACCACCCAGCTGGAACTAGTGGCTACCTTCATACTTCTGAACACAGTCGGCCAAAAAGCAAATATTACGCATATCTGAGGCGCAACATCAATACGTATGTATTGGACGGTGTGTTCCTTTAGTAGAAAATACATAGATGCGTAATTCTAAAGACCCTAGTGCTTGTTAGGATGCGCAAAAGCAGACGTTTCCTGTACTAGGCAAGCTTCTTGCGTTTCCCGTAACCATGGCCAGATGGCGCCCTTATCTCGCGCTCGTGCCGAACGGAAGGCAGGGAACGGCCGCCCGCCACTCCGGCCGGTCCCTTTCTCTCCTCGCGTCTCTTCGTTTTGCCTCTCGCTTGCGCAACTCCTCGGGGGGAATGGAAACACGCGAAACGGGACCCATGTAGTACGGCCGGTAGAAGGCTATCGTCTTTCGACGGCATTTGTAGCGAAGCACGGAGATACGCGGCCAATTTTTATATCCCGCAGAGTTCGAGCGGAACGCCATAGCATCGTTCACGCGCGTTCGTACTAGACGCCTAGTGCACGCGTGCATGGACGCAAGCCGAAGGTAGAAATTAGAGCGCGCGTCTGTCTCTATGAAAGAAAAGACGCCATGTGGCAATATCCTAGGCGCGCCCTTCTTTTTGTCACGAATTTCTGTCACCCAGTGTTCGCTTTCACCTTTAATTTTTGTCTCGACCAATTTCTGTACAATAGATTTTTTCTCTAAATTTATTTCCCATCTTTCCATGACTTCGACTTGCGGCCGCTTCTCCCTTTTTGCCTGTCTGTGCTCCCTTGATGCTTTACTTCGCTTTTCGATCGCTTCCCGGATTTCCTTGTTCCACCATCCTTTTGGCGTTCTCTTTCCTTTCCATCTAACAGTTTTCTTCTCTTATTGTTTTAGTCATTACATGAACTAGCTCATTATACCCCCAGTCCTTGCCTTGTATTTTGCCTACTTCCTCTACTCTAGCGGCTATATTTTTATTTGTTTGTCATTTAAATGCGAGCAGCCAAACTTCGACTCTACGTTATTATTTTCAGTTTTATATCTGTCATGATATAGGTTCGAAAAGGATGTATTTAAGCTGAGAACGCGGGCGTTCCCATGGAAGAGACGAGGCTGCTTGTGCGTTCCAGTTGACAGTTTATATATACAGAAGAAGAAGACGCGCACTACACACACACACACAAATATACACTAAGCAGAGAGCATGACAAGGCCAAAAAGAAGAGAGCAAAGCTTGGCGTCCCTAATAACAGTGCAACAGTCTCGCCAGACACAGGCTCACCGTCTGGCGGGACGGGCGACTGGAGGGAGCCGAGGTGGCGTTGCCTGGCGTCGAGCGTGGCGTGGAGCGCTGAGCAGACGTAAGAGCGAAGGCTTGCTGGAATACTCCTCGGTCCCAAACGGCCTTGCAGCAGGTGATGTGATGGGCAGGACCCACAGGCGGCCACGTGGAGCCCGGAGCTCCAACTCGTGGACCGCTGGCAGAGAGGCTCGACACTCGGGCCCGGGCACCCGACTGTGTCGAACGCTGAGGTCTGTCTCTCCCCGTGTTCTCTTCTCTCTTCTCCACCTCTGCCTCGTGCTGTTGCGCTCTGCTTCATGTTCGGCGGCACGCGCCTCCCTTTCAAGCGCTTCCTCTTCGTGAAGCCATTGTGTGAGTGCGTCTTCGGTTATGCCTAATTTCTCGCTTGCGCTAACGAGTTCGCTTAAATCCATTTCTTTTTTTGAAAGAGCAAAGGAACGCTACAAACAGCCTCGTCCTGTCGCGGACGCCATTGTCATGATATAGGTTCGAAAAGGATGTATTTAAGCTGGGAACGCGGGCGTTCCCATCGAAGAGACGAGGCTGTTTGTGCGTTCCAGTTGACAATTTATATGGACAGAAGAAGACGCGCACTACACACACACACAAATATACACTAAGCAGAGAGCATGAACAAGGCCAAAAAGAAGAGAGCAAAGCTTGGCGTCCCTAATAACAGTGCAACAGTCTCGCCGGACACAGGCTCACCGTCTGGCGGGACGGGCGACTGGAGGGAGCCGAGGTGGCGTTGCCTGGCGTCGAGCGTGGCGTGGAGCGCTGAGCAGACGTAAGAGCGAAGGCTTGCTGGAATACTCCTCGGTCCCAAACGGCCTTGCAGCAGGTGATGTGATGGGCAGGACCCACAGTCGGACCTCAGCATTCGACACAGTCGGGTGCCCGGGCCGGAGTGTCGAGCCTCTCTGCCAGCGGTCCACGAGTTGGAGCTCCGGGCTCCACGTGGCCGCCTGTGGGTCCTGCCCATCACATCACCTGCTGCAAGGCCGTTTGGGACCGAGGAGTATTCCAGCAAGCGTTCGCTCTTACGTCTGCTCAGCGCTCCACGCCACGCTCGACGCCAGGCAACGCCACCTCGGCTCCCTCCAGTCGCCCGTCCCGCCAGACGGTGAGCCTGTGTCCGGCGAGACTGTTGCACTGTTATTAGGGACGCCAAGCTTTGCTCTCTTCTTTTTGGCCTTGTTCATGCTCTCTGCTTAGTGTATATTTGTGTGTGTGTGTAGTGCGCATCTTCTTCTGTCCATATAAATTGTCAACTGGAACGCACAAACAGCCTCGTCTCTTCGATGGGAACGCCCGCGTTCCCAGCTTAAATACATCCTTTTCGAACCTATATCATGACAATATCCCAGTTGTAACGTTATGCGTTTATGATCACTACACAAGCTGTTCATCCCGTCCTCGTCTATTCTCATTTCTCTCAGTTTTTCATAGATTCCTTCTGTCATAAGACAATAATCAATGTTGTTTGTTTCTGACCTCCCACGTGATCTGTTCATCACACTTGGGCCCTGTGTTAACTATCACAAGACTATGGTGCTCGCAAAGATCGAGCAATAACCTCCCATTGGTGTCTGTATATCCGTCAAGGTCGTGGATGTGGGCATTCATGTCCCCTAGGAGGACGATTTCGGCCCCATGACGAAATTCTTTAATATCGGTGTTTATGCGATGCTTTATCTCCAGATTCTTTTACTTACAGTTATTTCCCGTCCACATGTAAGCTACACCTAGCCACGATTTCTTTCCACGTACCATGCCCGAAACCCAGAGGTGCTCTGAACACGTTTGTTTTACTCTCTCCCATTTGGCTCCGCTATGAATAAGCATTCCAACACCCCCACCTTTTCTTTCTTATATGATCCTGTTGCACCCTTCCCAAACATAATTGTCAATATGTGGTGGCTCTTCCAGGTCTGTAAGGTGTGTTTCTGCAACCGCGTAAACGCCTATCTTTGCTTTGTTTTGCGGAAGAGAGCGCGGAAAATTTCAGAAGGTTAAGTGGGGACAAGAAAGACGCTCACTTGCAGCTAAGTTTATTCTTACGAAAAGCAGCCACCCACGAGAAACTGTGAACTGCGCATGTGCAGATGTCTCAAAATACCGTGGAACCACCCCCAAAAACCGAAAAAAGGGAAAGTGAATGACGCACAAACGTGTGACGTTGACCTAGAGCCAAGCATGCGTCGCTACATAGTAGCATGATGTGCGAGACTTTCACAGCACCTTTTCGACGTAGTTCATCAGTGTCCATGGAAGATTTCTCCAAGACCACATTTACAAGTTCAGCAGAGCTGAGTTCCCGAGGTAGTTCCACCGCTGGTTCAACTTGAGCTTAGTATTTCGAAAAGATGATATCCTCCGCGGAGGATCTCGTCAAGGAAGAAGGTCACCCACATCTTGTAGTCGATTGTCGGCTGCGCCAAAATAATGGAGCGTTCCTATTTACAAGGACACAATAGAATACACTGCATTGGAACGTGCGTCCGTCTTTTAATGCCTGCGTCTCTACTTCAACGTCCTCTTCTTTCCCCCCTAGGATGTTCCGCCCCCTCTTCTCCTAGCGGAAGGCTAATACCGCTTCATGTTTATCACTAACACGTGCGGAAACTACACAGGTCGACTGACACAAGATGAAAGGAGCAAAGGGCACTAGCCAGTTCAAACTCAAGTCAAAGAACATCAACTCTTTGTCCTTCAGATGTACAGATGGAGCGCTAATACAGCGATCGCTGTTTTCTTTAGTCTGATGCGCCTCAAGGATTTCCCTATCTAGTCTATCATTAGCCCTCCCAGTGACCTTGGTGTTGTACAGAAGTACGGTGCATCCACATCTCCTAGTGTGCGCTGGTAGGTGCGCGGCGTTGTTGATGATCCCCAAGCTACCAACTAGCCCAACACTTCACTGTACTTTCTTGGTTTAACTGTTCCTCAATCTCTAACCATTTTGCATTTTTTCTGCCCCCCTTCATGTTTATGCAATTAATTGCTACACGTGCCTTCGCTCTTTTCTTCCTCTTACCTCTTTTCTGGCATTTCTCAGTGCTACCAGCCCGAAAATCCCCCTGGTTGTTTCCTTTTGTAGCGTCACCCCATGAACGCTCATCATCACCATCGCTCTTCCACCACCGCGCTAAACGCACTTCGCCTCTCGCGGAGCTCATGCCGCGTGGCTCGAGGTCGCGAGCCACGACGACGAGGAGAACGAGCTCACGCCCACGGCTGGACTAGACGCTGCAGCCTGCCGCTCCGCTCTGCACTTGGCGAATAAAGGTAGCGACGACGGCACGGCCTGCGTTGGCCGTCGTCACGGCTTCTCGCTTCCTCCCTCGCTACACCTTTGTTCCTTGCTACCCGGAACTTCTAAGGGCCCGCGTGCCTCCCAGAAAAGCTACTGCACGTCCTGCAAGCCGCCAACCCACCTCATGACCAAGCATCCTATCGAAGTGAATTCTGTCCCTTTGGAAACCCCCCCACCTATGCACCTCCCTGTTTATTTCCACTACTTCGAAACCCTTCTCTCGACTCGTACACCATATCTCTTTGTTTGCATCGACAACCGCTCTCTGGAGGTTGCCGTCACGCAATGGTATTTCCGGTACAGTGCACACTACTCTCTGCACCTGGGGGGGAGATGGCGCGCATGTCGTCGACGCCTTTTGCCAAGGTGGTCGCTAATCCTGACGATTCTTTGTTGAGGACGTCGTTTAGCCCTGCTGGAATCATCACGGGGTTGTGTCCGTGAGCCCCAGACCTGAGCTTTTCTCTTGCTTGCCTCATGGCTGAACCCAGCCTGTCCTGGGTACGTCCCTACCAATACTCGTTTGTCGCCTTTCACCCTCTCTTTGAGCGCCTCGGCGCATCGAACTAAATTGGAATCGCCAGCTATGATAACCCGCTGAGGTTTTCCAGCTGGAGTCACCTGCACCTGGCTACTGTCTGGGTGTTTAGCCTGAGTCACAGCTGCTGCATTGTCTACTCCCTCCCACAAAGCTACTTCCTGAAAGCTGTGCCCCTCGCTCTTTGCACCTGCGTTTTTCACACCCTGTTCTTGCGTCCCCCCTGTGCTGGAGGTCGGCGCCGTACTATCCTCGCTGTTGCGTGCTTCCTTGTTCACCTTAACCACCATGGCTAGTCCCTCCTCTGGTAACCTAAGCCTCTCCCCCATGATCTGCGTTTCCTCACGCTCTTTTGCCAACGCATTTTCAAGCTCAGCGATTCTGTCCATAAGTCCGCTCTGAGCAGCCATCATTTTTTCCATTTTTGCCTAGATCTCGCACTGTGTACATTTCGCGTTAGCTTCTTCTGGCTTCTCTTCCGCACAAACTTCCATTTTCACAGCTGTCCCGCACCCTGAACACTTTGCGGTCTTTTTGACCATGACCGCTCGTAGCACAAGAGTTACACTATCTAAAGAACAAAGGCCCTCGGTACTACAAACACTGCCCTAAGACAGTACTTACCAAAAAAGGAGGCACGCAGCGAGTGCCTCCGCGCCATCTATTGATCAATTCACGTACTAGCTAAGCAGCACCGCAGCGCTCGGACGGACGGACGATGGACGGACAGACAGACAGGCAGACAGAGACTCCCATGCTATGCATTCCCGTACATCTGAATGAAGCGAGAACCGCGGCGTCATCACGCCATCTAGTGAGCACTTCATAAAACTACACGTGGCTACATACTATGTACGGAGGAGGGAACAACCCACACCCTATGGAGCTTCGCCCCTAATAAACAGTTTGCAGACACCTACGCCGCATCACGAGGAGCGCTAGCGTCGTCGTTCTCAGCTGGTGCATCTGTACTGTTGCAAAAGAAAAATAATTACACTATCTCCCGCTAAAGGGGACCATGAGGCGATGCGAAGCAGCACGGAGGGTGCGCACCGCATTTCCATCGGTTTGACGCTAGTAGATGCTGACTGCATGTGAGGGCGCATTGTCGTTCCTTGCGAGCTGGTAAAGGTTCATCGCAGAAAGAGCGTTTCTATAGTGAACGCGCGCAGTTCGGAGAGGAGAGTGTTGAAGATTGGGCGAGTTGGTTCGTCGTACTTGGACTGGTATAGCGCATTATGGAACACGAGAAACGCCAAACAGACCACAAGAGGACAGAGCGCTCTGTCCTCATGGACAGAGCGCTCTCATGGAAGCTTAGCCATGCTCCCTACATGATCTGCAGGAATTAGCGTCTTTTCCTAACCGAACCGCTATCATCATCGTCCAAAATAAAGATGGACCGCGCGTGCACTAGTGGGAGACCTGGCACGCCTCAGTCGGTTCTAGAAGCCTCCGACGCTGGTCGCATTGCCTGGAGCTCTGCTGCGACTTCGCGTTTCCAAACATTGGGGATCCGGACGTGATGCGGTGTCAGTGGTCTCTACAGGGCCCCCGCCTAGATCGAAGGTCGAAATGCACGCGCTGACACTGTATTTTTATTTTCTTTTGCAACCGGTACGAACTCACCCTCTGAGAACGCTCACACTAGCGTTCCTGGCGATGCGGCGTCGGGGGTCTCTACTAGTACGCCTGATATCGCTTGAGTTCTGCGTGCTTCGCCCAGAAAGCTGCGTGCATCATGACCACTTCAGACAGACAGAACAACTTTATTAGAGTCCAGTGCCGACGCTGAGGTTGGCCCGTGCCACGCGGCTACTCCCACGTGGGGACCGGCAGGTCTAGCCTAAGGCCCTTTCGCGCGCGCACTGGACTGCCAGGACTTGGTCTTCAATGTTTGGGCTGCGCACATGAGCATCCCACTCGGCCTTGCTGTAAGTCCGGCCGAGTAAACCGCACTCCCAGAGCATGTGTACTAATGTAGCGGCCTGCCCGCAAGCAGTGTAGGCGGCGTCAGGGAATCTGGGTGGATAAATATGTAATTATGCTAACGACGGGTACGAGTGGTTTGAAGTAAGCGCAACGATACTGCCTGTGCTCTATTGAGTTTTGAACGCGGGATCGGGAAAGCCTGTCTCGCCATATAGTAAAGCTTGGTAATCTCTTTGTATATGGTTGGAGTGTGTTTATATCCCGCGTCGTCGGCGTTGGAGCCGTCGCCCATGTCGAGAGCAGTGCAGTCAGTGAGCTCGCGCGCTGCTGTGTGTGCCGACTCGTTCGGGTTCAGGCCAACGCCCTTTACTGAGCCGCCTTCCTTGTGAAAACCAGTATAAGGTGTGAGGGACGATCCCATCGCTAGTGGAGCTGTTCAGCATCCTGACTCCTGTGTTGATATGTACCCCCTTTGGAAGGCTCAGACTGCTGCCTTTAAGCCGCTGGACACCTCGTCACACCGACTGTTTAGGAGAGAGAGTGCGATGGCACTTGTTCGGCCACCTGCGTGTTCGTTGTGCGTACCGTGGCGCAGTTCGTAGTCGAGCTGCTCTGGTCAATGACCACTGCTGTGAACTTTTTACCACCTCGATATGCTGCAGCGCCGACGAAACTTGCACTTGTACCACCCTTTCCCAGTTGCTTCAGCAGAGCCGTCATCCTCGCCCGACGACGTCCCTCGTGTACAGGGTGAGTTGCGGGGGATCGGGGCAACAGTGACGTTTTCTTGTACATGTCTTGGTATACGCACACTATTTTTTTCGATCTGCATTGGGTTTAAACCCAATTCGCACAGTATACGCCGACCGGTCGTCGTGGCGGATAATATAGCCAGTTGCGGGCGTTGCTGCTCTCCTGCAATATGGCCGTAGAGTTGTGCACACCGAGTGCGAGTAGGTTCTAGGTGTGTGTGCGTACGGGACGCCCCAATGCTTTCTTGACGATCTTCCTGATAATAACGTCGCGCTTGTTCCACTCCGACCTGAGCCAGTTGTGCATGGCAATGGTGTAACAAATTGTCCTTCTTAAGGCCTCTGTGCCTCTCGGATATCCGTTTGACAAATAAAAAGGCGTAAGTCTTTGCGACAATCTTCGGCAGAGTGGTGCTGTTGCCGCCCTTCGCTTCGATGAACATGCCGAACAACCTGATGGTGTCTACCTTCGGTATTTCAGCCCCATCGCTGGTGTAAATGGGTAAGTCACGTTTCCATCCCTTGAATCAGGAGCCCCGTTCCTTTCTGTAGAGCAGGAGCATCTGAGCCCCGTCGAGCGCAGGTACGATTCCACCTCGTCAAGTGCTTCTTGCATAGCATCTTGCTTTCGGCCTCCGCTCCCGCCGATGCAACGGATGGTAAAGTCGTCGGCGTAGATGGTATGCTTGATGCCGTCCACGCTAGCCAGTCTTTTGAGCAGTCCAGTCTTACAGATATTAAACAGCGCCGGCGAATTCACAGACCCCTGGAGCCTACCTCCATGCCCGAGCAGTACTTTCTCGGATAAGTTCCCGATGCGCAGCTTCGCTTTTCTTCCAAAAAGGAAGGACCTGATGTAGTTGTGTAGCATGGTCTTAAGCTTGATGTTCGCTGCAGTCTCCGGGGTGAATGTATGCTAGATGTTGCCAAAGGCCTCCTCCAGGTCTAGGCCAAGGAGAGCCTTGGTATCTCTGGAGTAAGCATCGATGACTTAGTGCTTAATGGGCATCATGACCTCCTGCATTGAAAGGCCGGCGCGAAAACCGATCATATTATGCGTATAAATGTCGTTTCTATCAAGGTAGTCAAGTCTGCTGAGAATCGCGTGCTCTGTCGCATTACCCATGCAGGACGTGAGGGAGATGGGGCGAAGGTTCTCGATATGCTAGGCCACTTTCCTTGCTTGGGGATCAGTGGGGGGTCGAATAGCTTCCCTTACTCAGGTACCTTACCCGTTTTCAATGCTTTGTTGATAAAAGCAGTTAGACGCTCTATGGATGAGTCGTCGAGGTTTCTTAGGGTTCTGTTCGTGATCCCGTCCGGTCCTGGAGCCGACTTGTGATTGAGTGCGTGGATCACTCGTCTAATTTCGACCTATGAAAAGTCTTCGTCTAGTTCTGGTAGAGGGGGACCGCTATATTCCGGAAACACGATGTCTTCGCCATCTAGTTCGGCAGGTAAGTACTCCGATACTAACGGGGAAACCAGTTCCTCTACCACCTGTTCTTTCGTAGCCTCGTGTAGGGCACGGGCTACAGTGTGTCTTTGCTTGGCCTAGGTGCTGCCCTCGTCTAAGACGTGCTTCCGAAGGCGCCAGGACTTGCTATTTCTGATGTACCCGTCGAGAGACTCACAGAGCTCGACCCACTGCTGTTTGCACAATGTGTCGCAATGTTCTTCAGTTTCTGTGTTCGGCTTTGATATTTTTGCCGCAGCCTACGGTTGTGCCTCTGCTCCTTCCATTGACGGAATAGGGCTTGCTTTGCTTCAAACTGATGGGCAAGCCTGCTTCCCATGTTTTCAACATTGAAGTCTGTCTTTACCCTCTTGGTGGCAGCGGCAGTGTCTTTGCCGATGCCCTCGCGCCATTCCTCGAGGTTATCGAGAGCACCGGGCATTTTACTAAGGATGTTGCGAGAGACACCTCAGTCAACTACCATGAACTCTGACTCTGCTTCGATCCACCACTATAGAGGTCTGCAGGGCGTAATGATCGCTTCCAAAGTCCATGGCGGTGTTGGTCCATATACTCGTGTCAACATACTTGATGAAAGCGAGGTCTGGCGTCGTGTCTCGGGAGGCCGAGTCGCCCAACCGCGTAGGGAAAGCCTCACCGGTGATTAAGGTTAGGTCTAGTTCATTGACGTCCTGCCAGAGGTCGCAATCCTTGCTCGTCTCATACACGTGTCCCCATAGGCTGTGTGGGGAAATAAAGTCACCGAATATGCCGAGAGGGTGAGGACCAGCTAATCCAACTGCCTTCTCGAGCAACGTCTTGAACTGCTGGCGCCTGTGCTTGGGGTTACTCTAAATGTTTAACACAAAGACACTGTATTTACGTTGATACCGCCACGGTGCGTCAAGAAGAATCTCCACCATTACATGTTCCACCTCGCAGCTCGCCAGCTTCAGGCCATAGGCAAGGTGTGTTGGCTGACTGCCCAGGGCTACCCTGTAGCAGGTGAGGGACGCTGCAGACGCTAGAGTCTCTTGAATTGCTATAACTTGCGGTGTGTCCTTTATTGTTGTAACAAACTGCTGCAGGAGTGCTCTTTTACCAGCGTACCCCCTGCAGTTCCGCTTCCAAATGCAGATATTGCCTTTATCGTGATTCATTATAGATGTTGCTGTCATCTCTGCCCTGGGAAGTCATGATGGCTCGAAGATTCTGTCCTTCTGTCTGATAAACCACTGGTCTACCTAAGCGTGCGGGTATAGCCACTTTCCGATTGCTTGCTGACGCTCCTTGTGACCCGGGTTTATGCAGTTTTGCGTGATTTTCCAACGCTACTATGCGACCGTTCATTGCCATTAGCCCCTAGACTGGATCGCTGAGTGCATCCTGCATCTGTCTAACGCTCCCCGTGAGGCTAGCTACACTCGCCGCCACTGTATTGATGTGATGTTTTCCGCAATTGTAGCCAGCGTTTCTTTCTTCTCCTCTGCTGGAGCTTCCGCGTTTTTAAGCTTACTCACTCCCGCTGTGCGTTTGGTAGCAATGGACACATCTTCAGCAGGGCCCAGCAACGGCGTATCGGTTACTCCGCTTTCAGAACTCCTGTGTGTCGCACTTGGCATTCTTTTCATCTCTGCCATTTGGTTAGGCATCTTGCTATTTATATCCTGAAGCTCTGCATTTTCTTTTCTCAATCGCGATACCTCCACGTCTCTAGCATGCTGTAGGGGCGCGCCCCATTGCATGGGTTGCTCACCGTCGCCGCTACGAGCCATTGCGGCCCAGGATAGGTTTGAGTTTCTCCGGCCCTGGTCTTCATTGGCGTGGACTTCCGCGGAGAGCTTGACCCCTGGGGCGTACCCGTAGCCTGCGAGGGGCCCAGGCCTGTGCCGGCTGCATCAGCCGTTCCCTGGTCAGGCCTAGAACTGGGCCCGAAACGGACCCGGGAGCTGGAACGTGGTTCGGCGCCGGCCCTGGATCCGGATCATGCCCTGGACCTGGAGCGGGTCCTGGATCTCGAACGGGACTTTCGACGCGCCCTGAGGTGGAGTGAATCCTACTGCCGCCTCTGGTTCCGGACCTCCTTCGAGAACTGGATCGACCTCCAGGTGCTGATATTCCGGACTGGTCCTGTGGAGAACCGTTGAGCTCGAGAGTGGCGTCCACTTCGAAGGATGGGGACCACCCCCGAGTGGAGCGAGCCCCCAGGCCTCGCCTTCACCTGACCAAATAGGGTGCCTCATATCGGTGCTTGCATTCCCTTGGTGAAGTGAGGTGTTCGCCGCCCCGCAAACTGCATATCATTTCGCAAACGTGATCTTTTGGCTGGATATCTTCTCTGCAAGCCCTGCACACAGAAGTGTCGGCCGTCGGTAGACATCAGAGCGGTGGCTAAGTCGGCCGCAGGCACAGGAAACGTCTACCTGCTTCCTGTATAAAGTGCACTTGATTAGGATGCCGACATAGGAAACATAATTGGGGACCTTGTACCCGTCGAACAGTACTAGGATGGTACTCTTGATTCCCTTCGCGCCGAGGACGAACGGATTTCTTGCATTAACAATCTTACGGTCGATGTCTTCTGCACCGTCGCTAAGTGGGATTCCGCGGACGACTCCCTTACAGGTGGTATCTGGAGCAGACACGCGTTCACTGACTTCGTGGTCCTGACCGGCCGCTGTGATAGCGTCAACGTTAGCCTAGCGCGTCACATTCTCGTGACTCGTCATACTGACGAACATAATGTTTTGCAGCCGATAAAGGCACATCGTATCAGAGTTTCTCTCATCCGGATCGAGCCCTGCCGCCACCCATATGACATCTACCACGATAGACGGGCCAAGCTTACTGATACAGATAGGCCACAACTCGGGCACGCAACAACTTCAGTTTCTTCCTGGGGCAGCGGTGGCATTCTGCTGCCCTTTATAATCTTTTTCTTGACATCCTTGAAGTCGCGACGGCCGGGCGTAGGTGTTCCAGCGGTGGGCATAAACGCCGTCGTTCGCCAAAAGCTCCATCGGCTTAATTCACTTCCGTAATCCACCCGGAATCCCTGTCAATCTCCTGAGCGTCAACCGTTGTCCCCGTTACTTCGCATTGCATCTCGTAATTTGGCGAGAAAAAGAACTTTGTCACAGAGGCGATGCCTACGCGCCGCGGAGACAGCGGCGTGGCTGGCCCTAGCCTAAGGGCGGTGTTGGGGCTGGCTGCACACCCGGTGAAATTCACTTAAGGATTAGAAAATAATCTACCCACCGGTGCAGTTTTGTTGTTCGCAGAGTCACGATCATCTTGGAAGTTCGATGTGACACAATTTCGGTTGAACACAGCCTCACAAGGCAAAAACAACATGAGAAAACACGGGAGCCGATGGGAACGCGTCCGACATACATCTGTCACCGAACGCCACTCCGACCACGTTACATTATATGCACATATGTACAAAGATAATTGTAATACTTTCAAAGGAAATGTAACCGTGGTACAACACATACACATTCAAGACACTCATTGCATACATTTGTTTCTTAAAAGCGGTGTCACAACATAGAAAAAGTAAGTCATTATCTGTTATATTTATTAAGTTGTCCGTTAAGCTATTAATTATCATTTCTTATTGTTTAGAAAAGAAGGAATTAAAAGAATTGTTGGTTTTGCATTGAAAGGTAGCAATTTGTTCGCTGTTATCATAGCAAGTGGACGTGTAGTGTAGTATGACGATGTAGTTATGACCACTAATGTCTTTGTTACAGTTTTATATTTGGTGCAAGAGTTTACGCATCAATTTCTGTCTGCGTATATGGAGCACATCCCATCCCAAAGGGGCCTTCATTTGAGAAACACAAGAATAGTGGATGTAATTAGTTAAAACAAGCGTTCCTGCTTGATTATGGAGTTCTGGTTTATTTATAAGATATTCCTAGTGGGGATCCCATATTACGCATCCATATTCAAGTATTGACCTGACTTGTAAAAATATATAAAGTTTTCTTAATTTCACACATAGCCTGTTTGAAATTCCTGCAGATAAAGTACAGTATCCTACTAATCTAGGGTATACTACTAATCTAGAGGTAATTAGAACGAAGAACGACGAATTTAAAGTAGCCCTAAGCAACAAATTCGATGCCTTAGGCGGAAATGGTGACGATGTAGAAGAATTAAACAAAACCTTAATGGAAACAATCCGTGAAACAGCGATAGAACTCGGGCGTAAAACAGCAGAGCAAACAACAAGTAAGTTGTCCCAATCTACCAAGGACTTAATGAAAAAACGCCAACAAATGAAAGCAACTTCACCAAAAGATAACATTCAATTCGCAGAAGTATCAAAATTGATCAGTAAAGCCAGGCAGACAGATGTAACACGAGAGAAATAGAGAAAGCAGTAGAAAAAGGCACCAGCATTAAATCGGTCAAAAAGAACTGCACTTGGGACAAAACAAAATGCATGCGCTAAAAGATAAACAAGGTAACGTTATCAATGATTTCAACGAAATAGTAAAGGTAGCAGAAGATTTCTACTCTGAACTGTACACTTCTCAGACAGACCATGCAACCTTAATAGAAATAGTATCAGAGGAAGACACTGAAATTCCATGTATAACCGCTGACGAAGTCAAAAAAGCTGCCAAAGGCATGTCCCACGGTAAAGCAGCCGGTGAAGATGGTATAACAGCCGACTTGATCAAAGACAGAGGAGGTATTTTACTTGAAAAACTTGCATCGCTCTTCACGAAATGTGTCAAGACATATAGTGTACCGCGCAGTTGGAGAAATGCTAATATAATTCTTATCCACTAGAAAGGTGACATAAATGAGTTGAAGAATTACAGGCCAATTAGCCTACTCCCAGTAATGTACAAGCTATTTACGAAAGTAATTTCTACGAGGATAAGAGAAACACTCGACTTCAACCAACCGAGAGAAGAGGCTGGTTTTTGGAAATGTTACTCGACAATGGACCGCATGCCACGCTATCAATGTAGTAATTGAGAAGCACGCAGAATATAACAAACCTCTTTCTATGGCGTTTATCGACTACGAGAAAGCATTTGACTCCATAGAAATACAAGCCGTTCTAGAAGCTCTACGACGACATGGGGTACCTGGCGTATACGTGAAAACCATAAACAACCTATACAAAGATTGCACAGCCACACTACTCCTACATGAGAGAAGCAGAGAAATCCCGATCGGGAGAGGTGTGAGACAGGGAGATACGATATCCCCGATGCTATTCACTGCATGTTTAGAGGAAATCTTTAACCGTCTAGACTGGGAAGACAAGGGAATTCGAATAGATGGAGAATATCTCAGCAATTGAAGATTTGCAGACGACATTGTACTCTTTAGCAATGAAGGAGACGAACTACAAAACATGATTGATGACCTAAACAGGGAGGTATTAAAATTGGGTTGAAAATGAATAGGCAAAAGACCAAAGTTATGCTCAATAGCCTAGCTGAGGAACAGGAATTTAAAATCGACAATGAACCCTTACACTCTGTAAGCGAATACGTATACCTGGGACAGTTAATAACAGGAACTCCTAACAATGAAAAACAAATTCTCCGTAGAATTAGGATGGGCTGGAGCGCATTCGGAAGGAATTACGAAATCATGACTGGAAACTTACCGCTCTCACTAAAGCGAAAAGTATTCAATCACTGCATTCTCCCAGTACTAACGTACGGTACAGATACGTGGAGGATAACAAAAAAAAACTAGAGAGGAAACGAAGGAGCGCGCAACGTGCAATGGAAAGAAAAATGATAGGGGTAGCGCACAAGAGATAAAAAACGAGCAGAATGGATCACAGAACAGACAGGAGTAGCCGATATTATTATATCAATTAAAAGAAAGAAGTGGACCTGGGCAGGACATGTAATGAGGAGGAAAGATAACAGATGCACTGTAAAAGCGACGGAATGGATACCAAGAGAGGGAAAACGCAACAGAGGCAGGCAAAAGGTTAGATGGAGCAATGAAATTAAAGAGTTTGCGGGCGTAAAGTGGAACCAACTCGCTCAGGATAGGGTGGACTGGAAATCATTGGGAGAGGCCTTCGTCCTGCAGTGGACCTAAACAGGCTGATGATGATGATGGTGATGATCCTACTAGCACTTGCCATGGCTCTGACAATATGTTTGTTCCATATAAACATTTCGGTAAACTAGATGCCTAGATAATTGTATTCGCACTGTATGTTGATATGGATTATACCAGAGTACCTGAGTTTCCTCGCATCTTCCTATGTACTGTGGCAAACTGCAGCGAGCAGTTAAGAGACGTGTTCATAGATGGAAAAGCGCAAGTTGAAGTGGGAAATCCGTTACAAATTTTGTTGGCTTCATCTCATGTTTGTTTACATAGTACAATAATATGTTTAGGTGAAAAGCTTAACTAGTCCGTTTTCTTTTCTTTACAGTGGCGCTGGCTGTTCTCTTATTGTGCTCTGCCCCTCTGAACATATTTTTGCCGTATATTATATCTGAGCACAGCTCTGATAGTAGCATGGCCTACGTAGTTAACATGGGAGTGTTCGGAATAGCAGGTAAGCACATGTGCAAATGATATGATAGCACGCCCTGAAAGCGCAGATGAAAACAATGCGCAGGAAAGATTACCTTACCTGAACGAAGTTCCGTAATATGTGTGTCAGCGCACGTCGGCTTTGCGGCGAACTGATTACCACATGCCGTGGTAGCTTCGTGGCTACATATTGGCCTCTGAAGCTCGAGGTTCAGGCATCAATACCCTGTCAAGGCGGCAGTGTTTTGATGGGGTGAAATGCAATAAATACAGAAGTACTTAGATTTTAGTAGGCGCTAAGGAAGCTCTGCTGGCCAAAATTACTCGGGAGTGCTCTAATACCAGGAGTGCCCTATAGTTATATCGTGGTTCTGGCAAGTAAGACCCAATAAATTGCTACTACGTATTGATTTCACTGATATGTTTAGGAGGGCGTCAGCAATGCTTGACTATGCAAATCGAATAGAACATTAATTAAAACGTTACTTGTAAGAAACCCATTGTCTGAAAAGCTGTTGGGGCCATAAGGGAAGATCACTGCCTTATTGCAAACACCAGCGCATGCAGCGCGTATCGGGTACGTTTTCCGTAGTGGGAGCACTGGAAACACGCTGGGAACGATGGTACTTCATTGGGCAGTACAGACTGGAGTGCTGCCAGCGTTGGCTTTTCGCTGGCGTTGTACTGAGACAAGCTGGCATCGCTTGAACGTCACTGGTACCAATGAGAGAATCGCTGGAATGCGCTGTACGCTTGGAGGTTGATCACTGACACCAGTGCGGAGCACGCTAGAAGCAGTTCAAGAGACGCTGGCGCTGGTTTACAGGTGCGCATTCTGCTCTAGGGCCCCTGTTAGTTGATTTCGCAGGGTACGAGGACGATAGGAACATTTACGGCATGGCCACACTTCATAGCTGCAAGCTACATAATTTAGTAAGTCCCATTAATTGAGCGCTATCACCTGTGAACATTTATATTTTCTAATTTTGCCCGCACTTAGCTTATTCTTGCGTAGTCGCGTCTGTGAACAACTCCAGTGATAGTTTTGTGGTAGTTTTTCAATATCAAGATGAGTCATCACAAACAACACTAAAATTACTCATTGCTGTGCAGTTATAATGTTTATTTAATTTCATTTTCAACGAATTCCAACTGACTGGAGAAAAAAAAGCCACCGAGCAGTATCACAATGTGGGTAGTGCACCTCTTACGATATCTGCGTCTTCATTTGGGCTAGATGCACCAAAAGGTAACCATGAGAAAGCTCCTTGAGCTCATATCAAATAACTTTAACTTTCGCAAATCCCCCGGGCAGCATGCCAACACAGGACTGATGTAGGCGTGAAGTCGGCCAAAGTCGGCAGCGATATCGGGCCTAAGTCGGCAAATCGCGCTCGAGCTACTTTCACCCACATCTGCTGTGTGACGGCCAGCAAGAACGGCTCCACTGTGCCGAAGCGACCATGGGTCGAACTTGGCCGGCCAGAGTGGGCGAAATTTGGCCAGCCAGAGTGGGTGAAATTTGGCCAGCCAGAGTAGGCGAAATTTGGCCAGCCAGAATGGGTCGGATTTGGCTAGGTAGCATTGGCCGATGTTGCGGGCATTCAGGCTTTTTTGGCGTGTTGTCGGCCACGCCGATATCGGGAAACCCCTTGCTGGACCGTTCACAGCCACTATGGTGTCTCTAGTGTTTACCCCACATGTGTCGTGCCGTTTGGATAGCAAAAATTTTTATTTTTGTGTTTTCACATTTTCGAAGGGCTATGAAGGCATTTTCGAAGGACCAACAGTAGTTTGGGTAAATGTGCCTCTCCTGCATACACGAAACCTTTATTAGCACAGTAATAAGTGGGGCTAAGTGGATCCTCTGCACTTTCTATGAATGCGTTCTAAACAAAACAAATAACACAAGAGAGGTTTGTAGAGAAAAGCACTATTTCATTTATTTTGTGAACTCTGCATTGATAATATTCACCCGGTTGTTTCGCCGCGCCGATCCTGACATGTCTGAAGCGAAGAAGCTGAGCCACCTAATTCGTGGCGTTAAGGAACAGTTGTTCGCGGGCCTAGTGCGTAACCCTCCAACGACGGAAGAGGAATTCATTAGGGAGGCCACAGCTATGAAGTGAGCGCTCCATCAGCGCTACCAGCAATAGGACCGCTTAGCCACCGCTATTCCTACGGGAGCCGCCGTGCTCGCTACTCGCCATGACAACAATCTGAGACAAATTATACGCGAGATAGTGCGTGAAGAGCTCGCCAAAGAAACGGCAAGGAAAGTGGTGCCGCAGCAGGAATGAACTGTTGCTTCGGTGGCGGAAGTCGTACGCCAGGAACTTCGACAAGCGTTTGCTCCCTGCAGCCCGTGTCCCTAGCTGAGCTCCGAGCCGAGCACATGCAGCTACGCAGACGCTGTGCGCCACTCGCTGTCTACTGTGCCGGCGCCGTAGTACCGCCAAGGACCACCTGTTGCAGCCTGGGCCCAAAGGAACCCGTGACGAGGCCCCAGCTTCGCAGGACCGATACGTGGCGCACATCTGACCGACGACCACTGTGTTACAGTTGCAGAGAGCCTGGACACATTTGCCGCTTTTGCCCTTATCGTACTGTTGGCTACCAGGGTATCTACTCTGGCATTCGACGTAGCCAGTTTGACGACAGCCGTGCGCCCACTGATGACAGGTTTGCCGCGCGACAGGTGAGTTCGCCTCTCCGGTCACGGTCGCCGTCTCCTGCATGCTTTTCCTCTCCTAACCGCCCAAGTTCTGCCGAGGCCCGAGGTCGGTGTCCCAGCCCACGGCGGGGAAACTAAAAGTAGCGACCTCTGGCGGGGTGGTTGGAAGTTCTCGAAGTGTCGAACAGCCCCCATTGCCGAGAGAGGACGAGGTTGCGCCGACAAACAACGACGAAGACGTTTTCATACCACCTCTGTCGTGCAGCCTAGTTTCTGTCATCTGCGATGCACTGCTAGACGGAGAGGGTGTAGCGGAAGGTATCACTGCCCTTCTTCTCCGACGCGGCATTGCGATCGCTCGTGGAATCGTGAGCTTGACCGATGGACGTGCGCAAGTGCTCCTGACAAATTTCTCCAGCGAACGCCGGTACATTAGTAAAGGCACCGCTGTAGCGTACCTGGATGACGTTAACCATGCCCGCGACTGCTTCGCTGTGCAAGAGGAAGACACCACAGACGCAATACCGTGTGCTCCTGTTCTCGATCTTGGCCCTAGTTTAACACAGGCAGAGAAACTTCATCTTCTAGAGCTGCTCCGCCAAATCAGGGGCTGTTTCTCCTCAACATCGCGAGTGGGACAAACGCCGCTGACGAAACACCGCATTGTGACAGAGGAGACGGCAAGACCCATTAAACAGAACCCGTACCGCGTTTCATCGAGAGAACGCGAAGCAATTCAATAGCAAGTACAGAAGACGCTCGAGGATGATGTCATACAGCCGTCGAACAGCCCCTGGGCATCACCTGTGGTGTTGGTCAAGAAAAAGGATGGTAGCCTCCGGTTCTGTATCGATTGCCGCAAGCTCAACCGCGTCACGAAGAAGGACGTTTACCCACTACCACGTGTCGACGATTCCTTGGACAGATTACGGCACGCGCGGTAGTTCTCGTCAGTTGACCTAAAGAGTGGTTACTGGCAAATAGAGGTCGACGAGCATGATCGTGAGAAGACTGCCTTCGTGACGCCTGATGGGCTTTATGAATTCAAAGTTCTCCCCTTCGGACTGTGCTCAGCCCCAGCCACGTTTCACAGGCTAATGGACACTGTTCTCTCCGGCCTCAAATGGAAAACATGCCTGGTATACCTGGATGATGTGATTGTCTTTTCGGCCACATTTGACGAACATCTAAAGCGGCTACATTCGGTTCTCCAGGCGATAAATTCCGCAGGACTCACATTGAAGGCCGAGAAATGCCACTTTGGCTTTAAAGAGCTTCAGTTCTTGGGCCATGTAGTCAGCCACGAAGGTGTTAAACCTGACCCTGCTAAAATTGAAGCCGTCGCGAAATTTCCGAGGCCCACGGATAAAAAGGCAGTCAGGCGCTTCCTTGGTCTTTGTGCCTACTACCGGCGATTCATCGCAGATTTCTCGCGCACCGCTTTTCCACTCTCTCGTATAACAAGAGACGACGTCGCGTTCGTGTGGACGGAGGAGCAAGAAACGGCATTTAATGAATTGCGGCAACGCCTAAAGACTCCGCCGGTGCTCGCTCACTTCGATTAGGATGCCGCAACAGCCATTCACACGGATGCCAGCAATGTGTGACTCGGCGCCGTTCTCGTTCAATTGCAAGATGGTTGCGAGCGAGTCATTGCCTGTGCAAGCCGGGCACTGTCGCGTGCCGAGGGCAATTACTCAGCTACGGATGTAGTATGGGCAGTCACCAAGTTTCGCCCGTGCTTGTACGGTCGTGCTTTTCAGGTAGTCAGCGACCACCACTCCCTTTGTTGGCTGACGAACATCAAAGACCCGTCCGGACGTTTGGCCCGTTGAAGCCTCAGAATGCAAGAATATGACATGACTATGTGTATAAATCCGGACGGCAACACTTAGATGCTGACTGCCTCTCACGATCCCCTATAGATTCCTCTGGGACCGATGATGATGAAACTGCAGGTTTTCTGGGAGTCGTTCATGCGGCAGACATCTCCAGGCAACAAGCTGACGAGGAGCTCAGCTCTTTGATTCACTTTCTGGATGGCAAATGTACAAATGCGTCGAAAATGTTTTCAAAAAGGTTGCCATCAATCTGTTTGCGTGACTGGTATTCTCTACAGAAAGAACTTCGCTTCGACTGGGAATCGTCATCTCCTTGTCGTGCCCACAACTCTCCGTACCGAAATCTTGCGGGCCTGCCACGATGAGCCATCCTCGGGGCACCTTGGCTCTACACGAACCTTGGTAAGAATCACAGAGAAAAAAATACTACTGGCCAAGGCTCGCTGGGGACGTGAAGCGTCACGTTAGAACCTTCCCTTGACTGTCAGAGACGCAAGTCGCCACCAGCGAAACCCGCCGGTCTTTGCATCCAATTGCACTTCCAGAGAGGCCTTTTGCCCAAATTGGAATGGACGTCCTGGGCCCATTTCCTATTTCTGACAGCGGCAATAAATGGGCAGTAGTCGCGACAGACTACTTCACCCGCTACGCGGAAACCAAGGCAATTCCTTCCAGCACTGCAGCCGAGGCGGCCCAATTCTTTATTGAAAACATCGTACTGCGGCACGGCGCTCCACATACGATCATCGCCGACAGAGGAACCACATTCACAGCTGAGCTGTTGCGCACTATACTCACGCTCAGTGGAACGTCGCATAGGCAGACAACCGCCTACCACCCACAAACGATTGGACTTCCGGAACACCTCAACAAAACTATTGCCGACATGCTCTGCATGTACGTCGATGTCGAGCATACGAACCGGGATAAATACTTGCCGTATGTCACCTTCGCCTACAATACTGCAAGGCAGGAATCCGCGAGAATGACGCCGTTCCGTCTCCTTCATGGGCGAGATGTCACGACCACGCTTGACGCCATGCTGCCTCACGATTTCAGTGAAACAGACGCTGATGCCACGGCATTCACCCAGCGTGCCGAAGAAGCCCGGCAGCTAGCGCGTGTCAGGATAACTAACCAGCAAGAACGTGACACCCGACGATACAACGTTCGACATCGCTTCGTCATTTACCAACCGGGCGAAAGAGTCTGGGTTTGGTCTCCCGTAAGACGCCGGGGGCTCGCGGAGCAGCTCCTACGTCGCTACTTCGGCCCGTACAAGGTGCTTCGCTGTCTTAGCGATGTCACCTACGAGGTCGTTCCTAACAGCCCGTCTTGTTCCAAACGCCGTCAACATCTGCCTGAGACAGTACACGTGGTGCGTATGAATCCGTACGTTTCCGAGTGAAATGCGCACCATCACGGCAAAATAAGATTAACTGTTCCTGGATCAGTGAGCATCAGGACGATGCTTCTTCTGGAGGGGAGATAATGCCACCTTCCCACTTTGTTATACACTGGCGACGACGAAGACAATCACGGACTGGCTCAGCCGCTCGTGAATACAAGCCCGCTGTAGAGAAGTAGACGAAGTTCTTGTGATCTCTGCTCCTGGTTCTGCTGCTGGTGCTCCCGCGTCCGACGCAGTACTTCTTGTTCTTCGAGCAATAAAACGCCTTCTCTCAGTGAACCGCGACGCTGGTGGAGGTGCGGGGTAATGTAACGTGACATGTGTTACGTGATTTTGGCGGAAACACATTTCGTTACGGCATTTTAGGGAACATGTCACGTGAGAATTCGCCACGGGATTTTGGCGGGAACACATCACGTGACAATATGCTATTCTCGTGTTGCACCGTCGCAGTGGAAAAGCTTCGGCAAGGGTGGAACCTGCGGGAAAAGGCGTGAATAGTTAGCACAGCTGTGGAGCACATCAGCACTATGTGAAGTGAAGTGAAGTGAACTTTATTGCCACATAGATACAAAACATGTTTAAACAGCAAAGGATGGTGGGATAAAAGCTGCATATAGGCAGCTTGACTGGTCCCACCTCCCCGAACAATAACAGCAGCAGCAACATTAACAAGAATTCTCACTTACATGTTATAACTGTATAACTCACATGTTATATAACTCACATGTTATAACTGTAGGCAATTTATGTGCCACTCATGAACAAACGCGGAAATTCAAGAAATGGCGGAAATATCTCATAATCGGGCACTACTTTAGAAAACAAAGGAAAGTTGTCCTTTCTTATAAAATGAATCTATGTTCAATATTCAACCCCCAGATCTTGGCTTTGTGTCGTTTAGACACCCAAGGGAAAAAGAATAGAAACATGAGTAATGGTTCTGTTGCAAAGAAATTTTAAAAGCGGCGCATTAGTTGAATAAGGTGCATTTTGCATTATATTAAATTTCACATTTTTGGCATACATCGTAAAGGGAAACACGTAGACGTGAGGCTACTTTAAAAATGCCATCGCGTGCCGAAGTGCCGCACGTGTCCAGCACCAAGGAGTGCGTGTTCGGTATCACGTTGCCTTTAAAAATACGGGCAAGAAAAAAAATGTTACGAGAACTGCAAGTCACCACACAATGGGTGTTTTATACAAGCACAGGATTAAATATATGAAGTAAAATTGCTTGGGGCAATGTGCATAGGCTCTTCATTCGAAAATATACAGCCTACGCACCTCACGACACAAATAATGTATAAAGGTGGAACCGGTGGTTTAACATCGCAACAAGAAGTGCCAGGCCCCATTCTGAAAACTGACCAGCAACTTACCGAATTTCGGCATCCGCTGTGCACTCTTGAGCTGTGTGTGAGCAATACAAATTCAGCGACAGCACTGTAGTCTCACCAAAAGGCACAGGCTTGTGTTCATATACAATCGATGTCTCAGTTGTGATGGGCATTGTCTCAGGAGGTACACTGGCCAAGGAATCGCGCAATCAACTGGATGATCGATATAATGCGGTACATGCGCCGACACGCGTAGGCAGAGTGCGTTGAGCCATTGAAACTCGTTCGTACACCTTCCATGTCGGTAGCGATGCAGCCGGGGCGAGAGAATGCAGCCGCGCGGAAAGTTCCCCGAAAACTGCGCAGTCTCCCCCTCCGAAGGGCCACCACTGCCACCAAAAGCAGGTTAAGAATGACCTTCTTTGCCAACTGTAGGTGCGCACAATGGACGTGCATGGAGGGGGCCGTGACGAGGGTGGTCAGTTCGGGAAGGGGCGCGCGTCCCCCACCTTCACATACTTTTTTTATTTTTAGTTGCTGCTAGCTTAGCATGGGCTAGGTTGCTCCTAGGCAGACTATGTGCGTTTTTCTTTCTTTTTTTGTGGTTGTCGCAAAGCGTGGAAAACAGAATTTCGCGGGGCAAAAGCACAATGGCGCGGACACCCGCCGGGACTGCATTTGTTAAGTGCAGCCTGGTGCAGCCTATGGAGTAGCCTCTTGCTGGTGCAGCCTGGTGCAGCCTCTTGCTAGCTACCTGTAGCACAAGATTTCGCACAGGCTCAACCGCCCACTCTAGCTAAAAACGCGATGACAATGCTGCACTGCACGTAACAAACGTAGCGAGGGCGCGCGGCGTCGCCATTGTGAAGTTCTGCAAGTTTCTGCAGCGCAGGAAAACACGTGCTCCCTTCCCGCGCGACAAGAAATATTGCGCTGAATCTCCACTCGCGCCCTTCTTTTACTTTTAGGGGCGAAGCACCTTAGGGTCGAGCCTTGTCCGTCCTCGTTGTCCGTCCGTCACGGCACAGCACAGCAGCGTGGGCCGATCCTGGAGGCAGTGCACCCAGACGGGGTACATGCAGGGTTGTCGGGTCAGAAACGATTCTCACGAGCTTCTGCTAATGCGCCCGGGCTAGCTTTGTCATCGACTCTCGCTGTTTTGTGGGGTTTAACGTCCCAAAACCAGCTCTGATTATGAGAGACGCCGTAGTGGACGGGCTCCGGAAATTTCGACCACCCGGGGTTCTTTAACGTGCACTGACACATCGCACAGCACACGGGCCTCAACATTTCGCCTCCATCGAAATGCAGCCGCCTCGGCCGTGATTCGATCCCGCGACCCTCAGATCAGCAGCCGAGTACCATAGCCACTAGACCACCGTGGCGGGGCCGTCGACTCTCGCTGTCACGGTACATACAAAACCGTTTGTATAGTCGAAACATACGTGTGCATGTGCGTACGGAACTGAAGACGATATACGAATTATAGCAAGAGGATCAAAATGCAACAGCATTAAAGAGGAATCAAACAAATACATTGTGTATATATATATATATACACTTCATGTCACTCATTTCACATTCGCAGTGGCAACGCGCGGGTGACATACGGTGACATACCGGTACGATACCCAGTGCTTCGCCACTCGTCATGATTCACGTTAGTGGAGATGGGGTGATTTTTTTGTTATAAATAAATTAGCTCTTAAATACTAGAAAACGCAGATGTGGGGTTCTATCGACACCATAGTTTCATATGAACGTCAGAGACAAATCCTACACTCGCTGCACAGAGCATGCAGTCAAGCTCGATATATTCTGCTTATCTAACTAGTACAATCTAACTGCGATGGCCAATGTGTAAACATGGTCTTGCCGAGAGCACTTCATTTGAATTTACAACGCAAAAGGACCTATGTATTTCATGGTTTGTAAAAACAGCGAACATCCTCTGATTATTAAATGAGCACTAGCTCTGTTTGTTCCCTCGCTGTCACGCTATTAGCTCCGTGTACCCTTCCTTTGCATAGGCTGCTAAATGTCAGTAGTATAACGCCGGTCGCGAGAGTTCATTTCCGCTTTAGCGCACCATAATGTCTGCGCTAGACCTTTATTGTCCACTCGCTGTTGCGCTGTTACCTCCGTATGCCCTTTTTTTCCATAGGTTGCTAAATGTGAGTAGTATAGCGCCACTTCCGACTGTTTATCTTCGTTTGAACATATGAGTGGTGGTTATGCCCATCGATGTAAGCACGAACTAGTTCAATTTCGATGAATTTTAATTATCTGACATGCGCTATCAGATAATTTTCCACAATGCTTGTCGATCCTTCTGGCTAATGTTAACAAAGGCCGAATCTTCCGCGAATACACTGGTTCCATGCACTATTCACCTAGGATAAATTTTCTTCTCTTATAGGTCCCTGTGCCGTCTTTGCTTATTTGTTTTCCTCTTTGGACACAGAAGGAAAAGAAGCCACCAGGCATCCTTTCTTGCTTTTCCCGCCATTCCTTCTTCCAGCGGCTACAGTGCGTGCAGCAAATATCGAGAACGAACTGGAGGCTTGCCACTACTTGCAAAGTAGAAAGACGCTGACGATCGACAACATTTTATTCTGCAGGCATATGTCACCATACGGCCCGACAGTAAAATTTTGCTGCGATGGTATGTATATTCATTATAAAAATTATATCGTATAGAACCAACGTATTTTGGAAACTACTCATGGTGAATAATTTAAACATTATATAATATAACATACTGCGTATAATGAGCTTCTACATTTATATTCTGCCAAGCGGACTCAGCTTCGGGCATGAAGCGCATTTTCTGTTTGCAATTTTCGCCTTTCTTCTTTATGGGTTTTCTTTTGCAGTATGTCTTCTTATATACCGGTTAGATTTCTCCTTAGGCTGCGCCATTCTTGAATAGGAAGTGAAGTATTATAACACGAGCAATACTTCTGATAATACCGACTCGACCAATGGTTAATAATGAGCTCCTTTAATATTCTTGGAATTACATGTATTCTGTTGTGGTTGAAAAATGGTTACGACGCTCGGCTACTGAACTAAAGCGTATTGACAGTCTTGGTCCGAACCCAGTCAATGCGGCTCGGATTGTTCCAAGAAAACTCAAAGATCCGAAAATTATATCTGAGCGCACATCGAGCTCACTAAAACTCCACGATCAGTAAAATCATCGTAACGCTGAAATGACTGCTCCAGAAAACGAGGACAAGCCACTCAATATGCACAGCGCACTTCTAGCAGACTCCCCCCCCCCCCACCCCACTGTTTGCAGTGTGGCCCAAAACAGCCACCGTTAATATATATATAATATATAGATATATATATATATATATATATATATATATATAGCTCGGAAAGATTTCCCTGAGCACGAATAAATATTTGCAAAAAAAAGATTCACACGAATAACTAAAACAATATAAGTTCACTGATGTTGCGGCCGGTGGACCGGCCATCATCAGACTGAAATGGTGTTGCAGAGCACCTTGCTTTTAAGGGTACAGGAAGGGGAGAGAGTGCGGCTACAAAGGCGTGCGTCTGTACAGGGAATGGCTACGAAGTCTGGCTGGACAGAACACGTGATCAGCTGCGGCTTGGCGCGAAGCGACGCTGTAGGCTGTCAATTAACAGCAAGGCAGCACACTTACAACCCCGAGGGATCCTACTACCTGTATGTAACGCAACTATAAAGGCACTCCACATTGCAAAAATGGTAATCACCACAGCAGGAAGGATAAAAAACAACAAAACAAAAGAACACAAAAAAGCTGATTTATTGAAAAACGGCTGGCTAGAACCGACTAGAATATCTTGTGGTGGAAAAATATAAACCATGAAGGAAGGAAAATGGAAATAAAATAGCAGATATGAAAAAAAGTTCAGCAAAAAAGTAAACTGTGAAAGAACGCATTTTAGCTGTTTGAAATGGCTTCCTCATAATAGAAATGCCCTAGTCACTCGGGAAACATGCGAGTTTACCCATGTTTTCATTAATGCCCGCCGCAGCGGCTCTGAACTTATAAATGAGGTAGGACTCGCGAACCTCGCGGTCCTGGTGCATCCGAAAGCCCGATTCCAGTATAATTGCATTGAGGTCGCTAAATGAATGGCCGGGAAGGTGCACATGCTTAGACAGGGCAGGTTCGCGAGGATAATGTTATTAAGCCAGATGATAAGGGAGGTGGCATAGTCACGCTTAACAAAGACTACAGCAATGAA